>CM062809.1:1172990903-1173590903 GCA_031772625.1 Pinus tabuliformis
TTCGATCACCCTTCTCAACACTGGGATATCGTGGAGGATAACAATAGTATTGAATTTGGCAGGTTGAATTTGGAGGTTGAAGCTATTTGGTGCAGAATTAGGGAAAGACTTGTTGGAGTGTTCACTTGGTACCTAGATAAGGAATTTGTCTAGGGTTGGGTCTTTGTGTCTCAATTGGGTTTTCCCATTGGATGGGTTTCCCCTGGCTTAGAGCCTAATTTCTGTGTCTGCTATTATTTTTGTTTCATTCTTGATGTTTGTTTGCTGAAAATATCTAACTAAAGAACACAAGAAGAATAACTAATTTCATAAAGAAGTATTAAGCTAAAGGAAAATTGAATTAATAAGTTGCCACATTGAAAAATTTCCAACAAAGTTAAGCATAATAAGATGCATGTAGAGACGGCCAAGTGTGCATAGATTATTCACAGGTGGGTTGCATGAATACTTAATTAATTTTCTTACTATGTCATTAATGGAAAATAAAGCTTATCACATAAAGAAATATGTTGATAGTGGGATTCAACCTACTATCGTATTTATTGTTTGTTGTTTAACAATTCCATTAAACATGTTAATATTTTAATTAATTTATTATGTACAAAAAGCTTCCAGCAAGCTCCCGCTATCATCTCAATTATAAAGAAAAGATATTTTTATTCAATATTATTTATTCTTCTCAAATGACATGATCAATAAACCATGACGGCAATGACTCATAGTATCTTTATATTACATTGAATGCATAGATGGTTTATTTAAATAGATTCTTAAGGCAAACATAAGAGATAAGATACCTTTATATACATTGAATTATTGCACAATTTATTTAAATAGGAAGAACAGTTGGATCTCTAAAAAAAGGAATGGAAAATTTATGTCATTAGATTTTTAAAGAAAAATATAAGAGATAATATATCACATATATTTATTTGCAAAGATAATGTTTAAAAATATGAAAAATAAGTAGTTGTAAATATATCATAATTGTGGTTAGTAATTTTGAGCAAGTTAATGCAAAGGTGATATAAGAATTTTTTTTGTTGACACCTAATCCTAAGGGATTGGGAACTTCATGTAAATATTGTAAATAAGAAAATAATGAACGTGAAGAGATATTCGAATTTGAATTCCAAGATTCTCCCTCACAATGTATTATCAACAATCTCTTAATGCAAATCTCATCAATTCATGGAGTTACTCACCTTACTTGACATGGTATCAGAGCGTGAGTCATATAATTCATTCAACTTCTTTAAATCACCAAAAACATTTATAAATAGAATAATATGAAGACTCCTCTCTTCTTTGAGTAATGTTGCAATTAAGACATAGGCCTTTCTAGTTTTGTTCTCCTAGATGGCAAGCTTCTTGTCAGAAGACAATTTCTTGGTCTCCTCAAGAAGTTGTATTCCTTGTGCAAAAACAAAAGAATTAGGGACAAGATTCTTCTAGGGGAAGAGGTGGCCAAGAGGACGAGGAAGGAAGAATAATAAAGTTAGGGAGGTGTACATTTTCAAGGAGAAAATCTTGATCTTCATTGCATATGGTGTAATAGAAATAGATATGATGCTTCTACATGTAAGCTATCATTAGACACGATTAGATAGGAAAGGAATGAAGAGAAAGTGAAATCATTAGATAAAGGGAAAGGTAAGGCACCCAAATATACTCATCATGTTATGGCATATTGCAATAGTGGAGTAATTGAATACTTATTTAGTGCTTCACTTGCTGCATGGAAAGATTCTTGGTTGCTTGATTCGGGAGCAAATTTCCGTGTGAATTTTAGAAGAGATTTCTTTGAAGAATGAACTGAAAATGTTGATGGAACAACCTACTTTGTAGATAAATCAAAACTCAAACCATCATGACTTAGCACAATTAGGCTCAAACTACTTGGTCTTCTAGACTTCTTCTACAAGATATTCTCTACCTCCTAGAGTTGAGGAGAAACATGTTGTCATTAGTTCACATCCACTAGCAAGGACAATCCATTCACATATTTGATCGCAACCTTGATGTCAGAAAAGAATTAGACAACTCACTTGTCATGACTGGGATAAAATAAGTAAGACTTCGAAAGTTGCAAGGAACCTCTTCATGTTCACATAACTTTTCATACATTTCTCAATATGATGAAGGTACACTTCCATCAAGTCTTTTATGGCATGCTAGATTTGGACATTTGAACTATGATAGCCTTCACTTGTTTAACATAAGAGGTGTTAATGATTTTCCTACCATTCCTAGGAAACTTAAGCAATGTGATGCTTGTATCTTAGTAAAGAAAAACAAACAATCATTTCATGATTCTCATTCTAGAGCACCTAGAAGTCTTGAACTCATTTATTCTGCATTATGTGGCCCAATTCTTGTTCCTTCTACAAATGGTAATAAACACATGGTGACATTTATTGATGGCCACACCATAATGTGTTGGGTTTATTTATTGAAGAACAAATCTGAATCTTTTGAAACATTCAAGAACTTTCATGCATGGAATGAAAATGATACATGATCTCATATTGGCTCTATTCATATTGATAATGGAAAAGAATATACTTGAAATGAATTTGAAAACTATTTTCATTATCATGGGATCAAACATCAAACAATTGTTCCTTATAGTCCCCAACATAATGGAGTAGCTAAAAGAATGAACAAGACAATCTTAAATATGGTATGTTCAATGATGTTTTTCAAGAATGTTAAGCTAGTGTTTTGGGATGATGTAGTTCTAAGTGTTGTTTGTATTAAGAATAGGTCATGATCTAAAAAATAAGACTCCCTATGAAATGTGGTATGTCGACATTCCTTCAGTTAGGCATCTAAGGGTTTTTGGTTCCACTTGTTATGCCTTGATACCCAAGGAATAAAGAAACAAAATTGGTGTAAGGATTCGTAAATGTATCTTCTTGGGGTATCGAGATACCTCCAACGCATATCGTCTCTATGATGAAGTAAATAAGAAGTGTATAATATCTAGAGATTTTATCTTTCTTGAATCTAGCAAGACTAACAATGTTGTTGAGCGATACCTTGATCACTTGGACAGATTCAAGCATTAAAATTATTTTGAAGAGTTTGATAATGAGATTCCACATCTTGAATGGGCAATGCCTATATTGGGTCAATTTGTGGGATATCCTTCTGAAGCACTCTCTACCCGTCATGAAGCATGAACCACTGATCAAGAAGACACTTTGAGTGATTTGATTGAGATAATTGGGAGGTTAAATCTTGATTCGGCCCCATTTGACTTAACTGAGTATCCTGGGCCATCTCGGAAAGGTCCTTCAAAATGAATCACAAAGACAATTGAAAGTATTTGTCCTAATGAGGTTGGAAATATAAGGACAATAAGCTTTGTTAGATAGAACGGAGGTGATGTGGACGATTCTGATTCACCTATTGATATAAATGTTTCTTATGATTATGAATTAAATATGTCTATATATTTCGAACCAAATTCCTTCAAATAAGTTGCTTCGCGTGATGAATTGAAATAAGTGGTGACGGAAGAATATGATACTTTGATAAATAATGACCCATGGAAGTTGGTTGATCCTCCATTAGGAACCAAACCAATAGGCTACAAGTGGGTCGTCAAGAACAAGTATAAAGTAGATGGTTCACTTGACAAGCATAAAGCTAGGCTCGTGGCAAAAGAATTTTGCATAGAAGGAAGGGGTCGATGATGAGGAGACTTCCCCCCCATAAGAAAATGGGATACCATTAAGACACTCTTTGCCTTGGAAGCTTAGAAAGATTGGAAAGTCCATCAAATAAACTACGTTCTTGAATGGAGATATGAAAGAGAATGGTTTTATGTCCCAACCAAACAAATTTGTTGTGAAGGCTTAGGAACACAAAGTATACAAGCTTGTCAAATCCTTGTATGGCATCATACAATCACCACGAGCCTAGTATGAGACATTGACCAAGCATCTTCTGAAAGTCAATTTCAAACACTATTGATCTGGATGATGCAACTTTGTTTGTCAAGAAAGTTGGAAAAATAGTTGTATATATTATGGTGTATGTAGATGATCTTCTGGTGACATGGAACAATCAGAATTACATTGCATCCATAAAGAAAAAACTTAGGAAAGTATTTGAAATGACAGATTTGGGATATATTCACTACTTTCTTGGTATGAAAGTAACGTAACATCTGAAGTTTATATTTCTCTCTCATAAGTACATTGGATATTTATTCAACAAGTTTTGCATGGTTGAGTGCAATCCTTTAATTACTCCAATGGAACAAAATTTAAAGGTGACATCCACTGAATAAAATGAATTTGAGGAATAAACGAAGTACAGACAACTTGTAGGAAGTCTCAACTAATTGACGACTACCACACCATACGTTTCATTTGTTGTTGGAATCCTCTCCGGGTTTATGCAGAAGCCTTGTGAGGGACATTGGTCTGCTACAAAAAGAGTTCTAAAGTACTTGAAGTGAGCAAAAGAATTTGGATTCAATTATACATAGGTGGATGACTTCAGTTTGATTGGATACTCTAATTCACATTTTGATGGAGATAAAGGAATTGGAGTATGTACTTTAATTTATGTTATGATTGTTGAATCAAAAGTTGTCTCCTGGAGATCACACAAACAATCAATTCATTTAGATTCCACAACTGAGGTTAAATATGTTGCATTAGTTGAAGCAACGAAGGAAATTGTGTGGATGACAAAAATTCTGGAAGATTTGCAAGAGAAACAAGTGCATTCAACTCCTCTTTTGATTGACAACACTTTTGCAATAAAGTTGGCCAAGAACCCAAAATTCCATGATCGAACCGAGAACATCAATACAAAGTATCATCTAATTTGACATCATGTTGAGGCCAAGACAATAGACCTACGTCATTGTTCCACAAATGAGTAGGTTGCAAACATCTTCACCAAAACAGTTGGAAGAGAAAAGTTTGAAAGATTCATAATGATGATTGGACTCACCAACATTCGTTCAGATTAAGGAGGGGAATGTTGACATGTAATCCCAAGGGATTGGGAAATTCATGTAGATATTGTAAATAGAAAAGAAACTAGAATTAAAATTCCAAGAGTCTCCCTCACAATGTTTATATCAACAATCTCTTAATGTAAATTTCATGAATTCGTGGAAAGAAATTAGTTCATCCAAATGTAGTATAAATCTACATTTTCTTTATCTATTTCTTCTTTCTTCCCCATACATATTTGATATATCTTTCTGGTATTTATGTAAGTATGGATTATTAATAGGTTGGCAAATTTATGTGTTTGGTTATTCTTTTGATAGTCACATGATTACAACAACAAAAACAATACAACTAAATAAATTTTTTCCTTTTTATATATCTAATTAAATAAATAAATAATTTATTGTTTGGAGCAATAGTTTTTAAATGTTATCTGTCAACTTAATATAGAGAAAATGAAATTTTTTATTTATAATTTACATATTTTTTTTATTAATACTATTTTTTATTTTATTAATCTAAATATTATTTTATTATTTTCAAAATATAAGTGTATTCCACCTCTACACTCAATGATAACAACTCATATCAATACATTTACATTGATAAATAATAATTTGCATAATTATAAAGTAAAATCAATTTTATGTATTAGCATCAAGCCGGGACCATACCAACCAACCCAAACTCACACCACAAGCAAAATTATAATAAACAAAGCTCAATATTTTATTCGTGACCTTCGTAAATTTCTTGTCCTTACAAAGGAGTTCTGAACACTGTTTTTCTTATGTGCTTCTCCTCTCTTCTTCCTTTCCCGTTTTTCTATAATAATGTAAGTTGGTGACTGCGGTGAATGTTGGGGATTTTTCTGAGAAAATCCCGAAAACAAACAAAATAAACTCCACAGAGGAAATGCTCTGTTTCCTCTCCACAGGATCTTTTGTGCACAGGGAAGCTTTTTTTAAAAAATGACTGAAGAACAGAGTATTACATCACCATAAAAACATTTCTATTCATTAAAACAAAATGTCTGATACAAACTTCATCCTCTTTGCTGAGAGGGATTTACCCAAAAAAAACATTCACCAAAACTCTGTCTCCACCTGAGAATTTACTGTGCTGGGTAAAATTCTCTTTTTCCTTTTACTGCTGTAAAACCATTTTATTCATACTGCTGTAAAAAAAAATTTACACATGCTTACCAGAAAAAAATGCGCTCCTCTGTTTTTCCTTTATGCACTGTTGTGCATTCATATCTTTTCAAAAAACAATCTTTCGCTGCTGCGAGCTTCTGGTTCCTCCCATGTGTAAATGTATTACAACTATGAGCTTTTTTGTGTGGCTCATTATATATGAAAAATAAAGCAAAACATATATGAAAACAAAACAAAAACGCACAATTACATTTTACGTGCCGTAAATAAAAAAACTTAAATGTTTACCAACACCTATGACAACTTATTAAATGCCTTCAAAAAAAAACTGCGGTCAACCAAACTTAATTTTTCACTCCACGCAACATTAACTGCAGGCTCGTATGCATCTTGGAACAATAGACGGTGGAGATCGATGGAGCAGATCGGACGGCGGAGGAGAATATCGGGAGGCCTCTTCCGGCTGAACGATAGCACCCGAAAAGTCAGACTTGCTTACGTATGGGGAGAGCCACGCGTCTGCACTATATTGTATCGGGCTCTTGTGTACGGAAACTGCCTTGTGACCAAAAGCAGTCCGATATCCCTCAAGCGGTTTATGGTTTCGTTGCGATGTTTTTGGAGTTATAAATGTGCAGTTTAAATTACATATTCAACACTCCCCTTTAATTTCAACTGCTGGGCATTCGGTCATACCGAGACACTTCCTCAAAAATTCAAAACTTTTCTTGTCCAGTGGCTTTGTCAAGATGTCTGCTACCTGTTCTTGAGTCCTACAATGTTCTAGGACAATTTCTCCATTGTTCACCAATTCTCTGATGTAGTGAAACCTTGTATCAATGTGTTTTTTTCTCTTATGAAACACTGAATTCTTTGACAATGCAATAGCTGAGCTATTGTCACAACAAATCAATGTCGCTTTTGCCTGCTCTTGGCCTAAGCTCCTCAACATTCTTCTCATCCAAACTGCTTGACATGCTGCTGCTGTAGCTGCCACATATTCAGCCTCTGCTGTAGACAATGCTACAATGGACTGCTTCTTAGAAGCCCATGAAATGGCTCCTGAACCCATATGAAAAACATAACCGGAAGTGCTTTTCCAATCATCTACACTTCCAGCCCAATCACTATCAGTGTATCCAACCAAATCTGAATGTTCTGAGACATTATATAAAATTCCAAACATTTTGGTACCTTTGACATACCTTAAAATTCTTTTTGTTGCCTGCCAATGTGCCTCCTTTGGCCTCTCCATGAATCTGGAAATTAAACTAACAGCATACATAATGTCAGGCCTAGTTGCTGTTAAATACATAAGGCTGCCAACAATACTCTTGTACAAACTAGGATCAAAATCCTTGCTGTTGTCCTCTCTGCTGAGTTTTAATCACATTACTGTGGGAGTGATCGCTGCTTTGCATTCTTGCATGTTAAATCTGCCCAACACTTGATTTACATATCTAGCTTGTGAGATAAAAATTCCTTTTTCATTTTGATCTACTTCTATGCCTAAGAAGTATCTCAAGAAACCCATGTCAGTCATTTCAAATTCCTCTTTCATGACTGATTTAAAATTCTCAATGAGCTGATCATCATTACCTGTGAAAATAACATCATCAACATATAAGACAACAATCAAAATTTTACCATCTTTTTCTTTGATGTAGACGGTGGGTTCTCCTTCACACTTGTCGAATTCATTATCCAATAGATAGGAATCTATCCTGCTGTACCATGCTCTTGGCGCTTGCTTCAGCCCATAAAGAGCTTTCTTCAATTTGCACACTTTGTGCTCTTCACCTTTCTTCTCATAGACTAGAGGCTGTTCAATGTAAACCTCTTCCTTTAACACTGTATTTAGGAATGCTGACTTCACGTCCATTTGGTAGACTTTCCATTTGTTTTGAGCTGCTACGAACAGCACTGCTCTCACGGTTTCCATTCTTGCAACTGGTGCGAAAGTCTCCTCATAATCTCTCCCATACTGTTGTTTCTACCCTTTGACAACTAGCCTTTCCTTGTGTCTTTCTATTTTACCTTCAGCATTGCTCTTAGTCTTGTAAACCCATTTGACTCCAATGACTTCTTTTCCTTTTGGTAGCTCAACCAAATCCCATGTTTTGTTTCTCTCTGTGGCATTAATTTCCTCATCCATAGCTTCTATCCATTTCCTATCTTTAATTGCATCTTCGAAATGAATAGGATCATCAACATGACAATATAAGGCAAACAAGGAATTCATTCCTTCATCATATATGTCACTTAGATTTCTGAACTTCTTACCTCGTTCATTTGGTGTGCAAGTGCTTGAAGATGCACTTGAATTTCCTCCTTGTGGTGTGCTTGGAGAAGCACTCTCATTTATCCTCAATGGTGTCCCTTGCTGTCCTTGTGTTGGCGCTGCTGTTTGGGGATGCATTTCAGCCACCTCCTCATCATCTTCATCATGAGACAAATAGTTTCTAACATTAACTGTCTTCTCTATGCTTCCATCCCAAGCTTCTTCTTCAATGAATTGAACATCTTTGCTGACAAAAAACTTCTTGGTAGATGGGATATACAACCTGTAAGCTTTGGATTCCTCACTGTATCCAATGAAAAGACATTTCTCCCCTTTGCTGTCCAACTTCCTCCTTAGCTGATCTGGAATGTGTGCATAAGCCACACATCCAAAAACTCTCATGTGGGTGACTCCTTTCTTTCTCCCACTCCATGCTTCTTCCGGCACTTTGTTCAACACTGGTTTTTGTAGGACACCTGTTCAAAATATACACTGCACAATTTACAGCTTCAGCCCAATAATCATTTGGCAAATGCTTTACCTTTAGCATGCTCCTCGCCATATCCATGATGGTCCTATTCTTCCTTTCAGCAACTCCATTTTGCTGTGGGGTGTACCTTGCTGTAAACTATTTGTGAATTCCATTTTCTCTAAAAAATCGTAGGAATTCCTTGGAGATATACTCACCTCCTCTATCAGTTCTCAAAACTTTTATATGCAGCCCGCTTTGGTTTTCCACAAATGCCTTGAAATTTTGGAATTTCTCAAACACTTCACTTTTGTTTTTAAGGAAATATACCCAAGTTTTTCTTGTAAAATCATCAATGAATGTTAGGAAATATTGGCTGCCTGCTAATGATGGAGCTTGCATCGGTCCACATAAATCTGAGTGGATGATCTCTAAGGGTGCCTTTGCCCTTATGCTTTTACCTGATGGAAAACTTTCTCTATGTTGTTTCCCCAAAATGAAACCTTCACAAAGGCTGTCCGGTTTCTCTATCAATGGTAATCCTCTTACCATTCCTTTTCTGCTTAAGAAGTTTAGACCTCCAAAATTGAGATGTCCAAATCTCAAGTGCCACAACCAATTTTCATCCTTTGGCACGCTTTGGAAAGCCTCTTGGGTGACTACTGCAATTTCTCATTTGTTTTTCAAATTTGCCCTTATTCTAAGAGGGAACATCCTATTCCTTGTCATCTTCACTTCAACAATGCATCTTTTACTGGGTGCTATATCCATGATGGTGCATACATCATTTTTAAAGAAAACATTGTACCCCTTATGGACAAGTTGTCCAATACTCAAGAGGTTACATCTCATTCCAGGGACATAGTATACATCTGCTACGGTTTTCCTTTCTCCTTGCTTTGTAAATATTTTAACTTCTCCTTTTCCCATAACAGAGACTTTACTATCAGTACCAAGTGTAACTCCTGATTTCACATTTTTATCTAGGGCAGAAAAGAAGGCTATGTTTCCTGTCATATGGTTGCTGCAACCTGAGTCTGAAAACTATATGTCTTCACTGTTTGTTTCAGCCATGTTACAAGCTAACAACACATTATCTTGGTTGATGTTTTCTCTAGTGAAATTTGCATTTTGTCTATCACTCATATCATGTTGCTTCTTCCTACATTCATTGGCATAATGCCCATATCTTTTACAATAATAGCATTGGACATTGGATTTTTCATACCTTTGTCCTTGAGCATGATGTTGTCCTCTTTGTTGGCTGCTGCCTTGGCCTTGGTTCTGATTTGGATTGCTGCCTCTTCCTTGAGCATTTGCTGGGCTGTTCCTTCCACCTCTGTTTTGACTTCTACCTCTTCCTCTCTTGTTTCCTCTGCCTTGACCTCTTCCTCTTCCAAAGGACATCTGGGTCTTGAAGGATTGCTCTAGAGATGAGTTTTCATTCCTACTCAACCTCTGCTCATGTGTTATCAGTGATGCATGTAGCTCATCAACTGAAAAGTTTGAGAGATCCTTTGTCTCCTCTATGGTGGTGACAATCGCATCAAACTTTGAGGGTAAGACCCTCAATATTTTCTCCACAATCCTCCTTTCTTCAATGGTTTCTCCATGAGTCCTCATCTGTGTGACCAAACCAATCACATGTGTGAAGAATGAGTCAATATTATCTGACTCCTTCATGCTCAGATTCTCAAAATCTTTTCTCAGCAATTGTAGTTTTGCTGTCTTCACTCTCTCCATGCCTTGATAGGCTGTCTTGAGGGTTTGCCATGCTTCATTTGCTGTCTTAGCTGCTGCTAACCTTGGAAACACACTCTGGTCTACTGCTAGATACAACAACACACAGGCTTTTGAATCCTTCTTCCTATTGCTCTTCAACAGATCCTTCTCTGTTGGAGTTAATCTATTAAACTCATTTTCATCTGCTGGTTCTTCAAAACCATCTTCAACTATTTCCAATAAATCTTGAGAGGCAAACAGGGCTCTCATAGTTATTGCCCAATAGTCATAGTTTTTCCCATTGAACTGTGGGAGCTGGGTATTAAACATACCCATACTAGTGCTGGTGCTAGCCATTCCTTGCATCCTCTGATATGCTTTAAATTTCTTGACTGTGTGTTTAAAGCACTGACTGTTTCAGCAGTAACAAAAGGAAAACTTTGAGGAATACCTGAATCTTTTGCCTGAGACTTCACTTTGCTGGAGAAGATTTACTGCTGCAACAAAAGACTCCTCCTTTCAGCTTCTTGAACACTTTCAAAGAGCCTAAGCCTGCTCTGATACCACTGTTGGGGATTTTTCTGAGAAAATCCCAAAAACAAACAAAATAAACTCCACAGAGGCAATGCTCTGTTTCCTCTCCACAAGATCTTTTGTGCACAGGGAAGCTTTTTAAAAAAAATGACTGAAGAACAGAGTATTACATCACCATAAAAACATTTCTATTCATCAAAACAAAATGTCTGATACAAACGTCATCCTCTTTGCTGAGAGGGATTTACCCAAAAAAAACATTCACCAAAACTCTGTCTCCACCTGAGAATTTACTGTGCTGGGTAAAATTCTCTTTTTCCTTTTACTGCTGTAAAACCATTTTATTCATACTGCTGTAAAAAAAAATTTACACATGCTTACCAGAAAAAAATGCGCTCCTCTGTTTTTCCTTTATGCACTGCTGTGCATTCATATCTTTTCAAAAAACAATCTTTCGCTGCTGCGAGCTTCTGGTTCCTCCCATGTGTAAATGTATTACAACTATGAGCTTTTTTGTGTGGCTCATTATATATGAAAACTAAAGCAAAACATATATGAAAACAAAACAAAAACGCACAATTACATTTTACGTGCCGTAAATAAAAAAACTTAAATGTTTACCAACACCTATGACAACTTATTAAATGCCTTCAAAAAAAAACTGCGGTCAACCAAACTTAATTTTTCACTCCACGCAACATTAACTGCAGGCTCGTATGCATCTTGGAACAATCGACGGTGGAGATCGATGGAGCAGATCGGACGGCGAAGGAGAATATCGGGAGGCCTCTTCCGGCTGAACGATAGCACCCGAAAAGTCAGACTTGCTTACGTATGGGGAGAGCCACGCGTCTGCACTATATTGTATCAGGCTCTTGTGTACGGAAACTGCCTTGTGACCAAAAGCGGTCTGATATCCCTCAAGCGGTTTATGGTTTCGTTGTGGTGGTTTTGGAGTTATAAATGTGCAGTTTAAATTACATATTCAACACTCCCCTTTAATTTCAACTGCTGGGCATTCGGTCATACCGAGACACTTCCTCAAAAATTCAAAACTTTTTTGATCCAGTGGCTTTGTCAAGATGTCTCCTACCTGTTCTTGAGTCCTGCAATGTTCTAGGACAATTTCTCCATTGTTCACCAATTCTCTGATGTAGTGAAACCTTGTATCAATGTGTTTTGTTCTCTTATGAAACACTGAATTCTTTGACAATGTAATAGCTGAGCTATTGTCACAAAAAATCACTGTCGCTTTTGCCTGCTCTTGGCCTAAGATCCTCAACATTCTTCTCATCCAAACTTCTTGACATGCTGCTGCTGTAGCTGCCACATATTCAGCCTCTACTGTAGACAATGCTACAATGGACTGCTTCTTAGAAGCCCATGAAATGGCTCCTGAACCCATATGAAAAACATAACCGGAAGTGCTTTTCCGATCATCTACACTTCCAGCCCAATCACTATCAGTGTATCCAACCAAATCTGAATGTTCTGAGACATTATATAAAATTCCAAACATTTTGGTACCTTTGACATATCTTAAAATTATTTTTGCTGCCTGCCAATGTGCCTCCTTTGGCCTCTCCATGAATCTGGAAATTAAACTAACAGCATACATAATGTCAGGCCTAGTTGCTGTTAAATACATAAGGCTGCCAACAATACTCTTGTACAAACTAGGATCAAAATCCTTGCTGTTGTCCTCTCTGCTGAGTTTTAATCCCATTACTGTGGGAGTGATCGCTGCTTTGCATTCTTGCATGTTAAATCTGCCCAACACTTGATTTACATATCTAGCTTGTGAGATAAAAATTCCTTTTTCATTTTGATCTACTTCTATGCCTAAGAAGTATCTCAAGAAACCCATTTCAGTCATTTCAAATTCCTCTTTCATGACTGATTTAAAATTCTCAATGAGCTGATCATCATTACCTGTGAAAATAACATCATCAACATATAAGACAACAATCAAAATTTTACCATCTTTTTATTTGATGTAGACGGTGGGTTCTCCTTCACACTTGTCGAATTCATTATCTAATAGATAGGAATCTATCATGCTGTACCATGCTCTTGGCGCTTGCTTCAGCCCATAAAGAGCTTTCTTCAATTTGCACACTTTGTGCTCTTCACCTTTCTTCTTATAGCCTAGAGGCTGTTCAATGTAAACCTCTTCCTTTAACACTGCATTTAGGAATGCTGACTTCACGTCCATTTGGTAGACTTTCCATTTGTTTTGAGCTGCTACGGACAGCACTGCTCTCACGGTTTCCATTCTTGCAACCGGTGCGAAAGTCTCATCATAATCTCTCCCATACTGCTGTTTGTACCCTTTGAAAACCAGTCTTTCCTTGTGTCTTTCTATTTTACCTTCAGCATTGCTCTTAGTCTTGTAAACCCATTTGACTCCAATGACTTCTTTGCCTTTTGGTAGCTCAACCAAATCCCATGTTTTGTTTCTCTCTATGGCATTAATTTCCTCATCCATAGCTTCTATCCATTTCCTATCTTTAATTGCATCTTCGAAATGAATAGGATCATCAACATGACAATATAAGGCAAACAAGGAATTCATTCCTTCATCATATATGTCACTTAGATTTCTGAACTTCTTACCTCGTTCATTTGGTGTGCAAGTGCTTGAAGATGCACTTGAATTTCCTCCTTGTGGTGTGCTTGGAGAAGCACTCTCATTTATCCTCAATGGTGTCCCTTGCTGTCCTTGTGTTGGCGCTGCTGTTTGGGGATGCATTTCAGCCACCTCCTCATCATCTTCATCATGAGACAAATAGTTTTTAACATTAACTGTCTTCTCTATGCTTCCATCCCAAGCTTCTTCTTCAATGAATTGAACATCTCTGCTGACAAAAAACTTCTTGGTAGATGGGATATACAACCTGTAAGCTTTGGATTCCTCACTGTATCCAATGAAAAGACATTTCTCCCCTTTGTTGTCCAACGTCCTCCTTAGCTGATCTGGAATGTGTGCATAAGCCACACATCCAAAAACTCTCATGTGGGTGACTCCTTGCTTTCTCCCACTCCATGCTTCTTCCGACACTTTGTTCAACACTGCTTTTGTAGGACACCTGTTCAAAATATACACTGCACAATTTACAGCTTCAGCACAATAATCATTTGGCAAATTCTTTGCCTTTAGCATGCTCCTCGCCATATCCATGATGGTCCTATTCTTCCTTTCAGCAACTCCATTTTGCTGTGGGGTGTACCTTGCTATAAACTGTTTGTGAATTCCATTTTCTCTACAAAATCGTAGGAATTCCTTGGAGATATACTCACCTCCTCTATCAGTTCTCAAAACTTTTATATGCAGCCCGCTTTGGTTTTCCACAAATGCTTTGAAATTTTGGAATTTCTCAAACACTTCACTTTTGTTTTTAAGGAAATATACCCAAGTTTTTCTTGTAAAATCATCAATGAATGTTAGGAAATATTGGCTGCCTGCTAATGATGGAGCTTGCATCGGTCCACATAAATCTGAGTGGATGATCTCTAAGGGTGCCTTTGCCCTTATGCTTTTACCTAATGGAAAACTTTCTCTATGTTGTTTCCCCAAAATGCAACCTTCACAAAGGCTGTCCGGTTTCTCTATCAATGGTAATCCTCTTACCATTCATTTTCTGATTAACAAGTTTAGACCTCCAAAATTGGGATGTCCAAATCTCAAGTGCCACAACCAATTTTCATCCTTTGGCACGCTTTGGAAAGCCTCTTGGGTGACTGCTGCAATTTCTCCTTTGTTTTTCAAATCTGCCCTTATTCTAAGAGGGAACATCCTGTTCCTTGTCATCTTCACTTCAGCAATGCATCTTTTGCTGGGTGCTATATCCATGATGGTGCATACATCATTTTTAAAGAAAACATTGTACCCCTTATGGACAAGTTGTCCAATACTCAAGAGGTTACATCTCATTCCAGGGACATAGTATACATTTTCTATGGTTTTCCTTTCTCCTTGCTTTGTAAATATTTTGACTTCTCCTTTTCCCATAACAGAGACTTTACTATCAGTACCAAGTGTAACTCCTGATTTCACATTTTTATCTAGGGCAGAAAAGAAGGCTAGTTTCCTGTCATATGGTTGCTGCAACCTGAGTCTGAAAACCATATGTCTTCACTGTTTGTTTCAGCCATGTTACAAGCTAACAACACATTATCTTGGCTGATGTTTTCTCTAGTGACATTTGCATTTTGTCTATCACTCATATCATGTTGCTTCTTCCTACATTCACTGGCATAATGCCCATATCTTTTACAATAATAGCATTGGACATTGGATTTTTCATACCTTTGTCCTTGAGCATGATGTTGTCCTCTTTGTTGGCTGCTGCCTTGGCCTTGGTTCTGATTTGGATTGCTGCCTCTTCCTTGAGCATTTGCTGGGCTGTTCCTTCCACCTCTGTTTTGACTTCTATCTCTTCCTCTCTTATTTCCTCTGCCTTGGCCTCTTCCTCTTCCAAAGGACATCTGGGTCTTGAAGGCTTGCTCTAGAGATGAGTTTTCATTCCTACTCAACCTCTGCTCATGTGTTATCAGTGATGGATGTAGCTCATCAACTGAAAAGTTTGAGAGATCCTTTGTCTCCTCTATGGTGGTGACAATCGCATCAAACTTTGAGGGTAAGACCCTCAATATTTTCTCCACAATCCTCCTTTCTTCAATGGTTTCTCCATGAGTCCTCATCTGTGTGACCAAACCAATCACATGTGTGAAGAATGAGTCAATATTATCTGACTCCTTCATGCTTAGATTCTCAAAATCTTTTCTCAGCAATTGTAGTTTTGTTGTCTTCACTCTCTCCATGCCTTAATAGGCTGTCTTGAGGGTTTGCCATGCTTCATTTGCTGTCTTAGCTGCTGCTAACCTTGGAAACACACTCTGGTCTACTGCGAGATACAACAACACACGGGTTTTTGAATCCTTCTTCCTATTGCTCTTCAGCAGATCCTTCTCTGCTGGAGTTAATCTATTAAACTCATTTTCATCTGCTGGTTCTTCAAAACCATCTTCAACTATTTCCCATAAATCTTGAGAGGCAAACAGGGCTTTCATAGTTATTGCCCAATAGTCATAGTTTTTCCCATTGAACTGTGGGAGCTGGGTATTAAACATACCCATACTAGTGCTGGTGCTAGCTATTCCTTGCATCCTCTACTATGCTTTAAATTTCTTGACTGTGTGTTTAAAGCACTGACTGTTTCAGCAGTAACAAAAGGAAAACTTTGAGGAATACCTGAATCTTTTGCCTGAGACTTCACTTTGCTGGAGAAGATTTACTGCTGCAACAAAAGACTCCTCCTTTCAGCTTCTTGAACACTTTCAAAGAGCCTAAGCTGTTGGGGATTTTTTTGAGAAAATCCCAAAAACAAACAAAATAAACTCCACAGAGGCAATGCTTTGTTTCCTCTCCACAGGATCTTTTGTGCACAGGGAATCTTTTTAAAAAAAATGACTGAAGAACAGAGTATTACATCACCATAAAAACATTTCTATTCATTAAAACAAAATGTCTGATACAAACTTCATCCTCTTTGCTGAGAGGGATTTACCCAAAAAAAACATTCACCAAAACTCTGTCTCCACCTGAGAATTTACTGTGCTGGGTAAAATTTTCTTTTTCCTTTTACTGCTGTAAAAAAATTTTTTTACACATGCTTACCAGAAAAAAATGGGCTCCTCTGTTTTTCCTTTATGCACTGCTGTGCATTCATATCTTTTCAAAAAACAATCTTTCGCTGCTGCGAGCTTTTGGTTCCTCCCATGTGGTAATGTATTACAACTATGAGCTTTTTTGCGTGGCTCATTATATATGAAAAGTAAAGCAAAACATATATGAAAACAAAACAAAAACGCACAATTACATTTTACGTGCCGTAAATAAAAAAACTTAAATGTTTACCAACACCTATGACAACTTATTAAATGCCTTCAAAAAAAACTGCGGTCAACCAAACTTAATTTTTCACTCCACGCAACATTAACTGCAGGCTCGTATGCATCTTGGAACAATCGACGGTGGAAGAGAATATCGGGAGGCTTCTTCCGGCTGAACTATAGCACCCGAAAAGTCAGACTTGCTTACGTATGGGGAGAGCCACGCCCCTGCACTATATTGTATCGGGCTCTTGTGTACGGAAACTGCCTTGTGACCAAAAGCAAGCGGTTTATGGTTTCGTTGCCGTGGTTTTGGAGTTATAAATGTGCAGTTTAAATTACATATTCAACAGTGAAACGTGGAAAATATTAAAATATGGCAATTAACGTAAATAAATAAATTGTTGCATAGGTAGGTTTCGCTGGATGATCATTGTTATTAGCACCAAACTCTAGGAACAAACTCCATCTGCAAAGTGATTATATTTACACTCCTCTTTCTTACAAATACGTCATGCTTGTTACTAGTGACAGCGCCAATAAGGGGTGGATCGCGTACTGAAAATGATTCTTGCCTACTGAATAAACTGTTTCAATGCAATGAGTAAATGAAAATGCGAAAACTTCGACTTGCTAAACAATCTAAAAAGTTTTACAAGTTATTCAGGATTTAGATGATTTGAGCGTAATCAAATACTAAATTCGGGCACAGGGGATGAAGATAGACATGCGCTGGCAATGACCTCATCCACAAATTCTTGAATATTTCTTTCGGATGAACCGCCTTTCACCATGGCCTCCTTCGATAATTTCTTCCACTGTAAAGCGTTCTTCCTCATCTCACCACCGAGTTGGCTTTCCATCACCGTCTTTAGACACTTCTCTACTTCCTCCTTCCTGACAAGTCTGTCAGCTTCTCGTTTTTTCAGTCTCATCCCCATATTCCATTTCCGTTCCACATATGCCGAATTAGTTGTCTGATCACTCCACTGAGGAAGAGCCAACATAGGAACCCCAAAGCTGACACTTTCTAGAGTCGAATTCCATCCGCAGTGCGTCATAAAAGCGCCGACAGACGCATGAGAAAGAACTTGTAGCTGATGACACCATGGAACGACTAGCCCTTGCCCAGCGGTTTCATTCAAGAAACCAGCCGGCAAGGTTTCTTCACAATTAATTTCCACTTCGGAAGAAGGTGGACGAATGACCCATAGGAAAGAATATCCACCGACCTTCAGCCCAAGAGCTATCTCATGCATTTGTTCTTTAGAAAGAACAGCGAGGCTTCCGAAAGACACGTAAACAACACTTTCCGGTTCCTTCGTATTCAGCCAATCTGTGCAGTTTGTGGCTTTCCACATGTGCGCCACGGAGTCTGTGTCCGTCAGATTCCCTCCGTCCAAGGAAGCCGAGGGTATGAGAGGACCGACTGTGCGAATCGGAGCAATCGATTTCATTGAATCTATTTCTTCTGATTCGAGTTCGGAAAACGAGTTTCCCAGATGTTGGGAATTTTTGTAGGGAAAATACCAAAAAAAACAAACATTCAAACACACAGAGGCAATGCTCTGTTTTTACTTTTCTCCAGGATCCTTTTGTGCACAGAAGACCAAAAAAAAATTCACTGAGAGACAGAGTATTTCAACACCATAAAAGATTTCTAAGAAATTACTGGGTTAACTGCTGTAAATCCCTTTTTACATTCACTGCAGTGAAAACAACTTACTGCTGTAATAAAAGTTTACATAAGTTTACTGCTGTAAACAAAATTCACACAGACTTACAAAAAAAACTTCACCATTTTCTTTATGCACTGCTTGTGCAAAAACCACACATGGTTTTCTTACAACTCCAAAAAATTACATCACCTGGTTCTTATCTTTTTACACACTGCTGTGTGTTCAATACATACCACACATGGTTTTCGCTGCACCACCAAATCTTTTCGCTCCTGTGTACACTTACATATCTCCCATATATCAAAAAAAACCACAAGCATATGTTATATGTTTCATTACAAAATGGTCAACGTAATTAAAACAAAATACAACATATTTTTACGAACATTAATACATGCCGTATATAAGAAACATATATAAAAATATGTATTAAAACGTGCCCATACTCATATTAAGAGGGCCACCTAAAACTTCGTACCACCATTAAATTCCAAGACATTTCTTCCACAGCGGTCAAACTCAAAAATCAAACACTCCACGCAATGGTTTTAATTTAATGCAAGTTCGTATGCAGCTCCAGGTGATCAACGGCGGAAAACACGAGAGCACATCCAACGGTGGACAACAATATCGGAAACGCAACAAGTGCTGAACATTAACCTCCGAGAAAATGACGTTGCGTTACGTCAGGGCTGAACCACGTGTCAGCTCCACATTTTCTCGGGCCCTTGTGTACGAAAACCATTCTCTGCAGGTAGGCGGTCCGAGAAATCTTTAAACCGGTTTGTGGTTTTTGCTGGCGGTTTTGGGGAGCGTACGGCTGCGTTGAAATTAGATTTCAACACTCCCCTTTAATTTCAACAGCTGGGCATTCGGTCATACCGAGACACTTTCTCAAAAATTCAAAGCTCTTTTGATCAAGTGGCTTTGTCAAGATGTCTGCTACCTGTTCTTGAGTCCTGCAATGTTCTAGGACAATTTCTCCATTGTTCACTAATTCTCTGATGTAGTGAAACCTTGTATCAATGTGCTTCGTTCTCTTATGAAACACTGAATTCTTTGACAATGCAATAGCTGAGCTATTGTCACAAAAAATCACTGTCGCTTTTGCCTGCTCTTGGCCTAAGCTTCTCAACATTCTTCTCATCCACACTGCTTGACATGCTGCTGCTGTAGCTGCCACATATTCAGCCTCTGCTGTAGACAATGCTACAATGGACTGCTTCTTAGAAGCCCATGAAATGGCTCCTGAACCCATATTAAAAACATAACCGGAAGTGCTTTTCCGATCATCTACACTTCCAGCCCAATCGCTGTCTGTGTATCCAACCAAATCTGAATGTTCTGAGGCATGATACAAAATTCCAAACATTTTGGTGCCTTTGACATACCTCAAAATTCTCTTTGCTGCCTGCCAATGTGCCTCCTTTGGCCTCTCCATGAACCTGGAAATTAAACTAACAGCATACATTAAATCAGGCCTAGTAGCTGTTAAGTACATGAGACTGCCTACAATACTCTTGTACAAACTAGGATCAAAATCCTTGCTGCTGTCCTCTCTGCTGAGCTTTAATCCCATCACTGTGGGAGTGATTGCTGCCTTGCATTCTTCCATCTTAAATCTGCTCAAAATTTGATTTACATATCTTGCTTGAGATATAAAAATTCCTTTTTCATTTTGATCTACTTCTATGCCTAAGAAGTATCTCAACAAACCCATGTCAGTCATTTCAAATTCATCCTTCATGACTGATTTAAAGTTCTCAATAAGATAAGTATCATTTCCAGTGAAAATAACATCATCTACATACAAGACAACAATTAAAATTTTACCATCTTTTTCTTTGATGTAGACGGTGGGTTCTCCTTCACACTTGTCGAATTCATTATCCAATAGATATGAATCTATCCTGCTGTACCATGCTCTTGGCGCTTGCTTCAGCCCATAAAGAGCTTTCTTCAATTTGCACACTTTGTGCTCTTCACCTTTCTTCTCATATCCGAGAGGCTGTTCCACATAGACCTCTTCCTTTAACACTCCATTTAGGAATGCTGATTTCACATCCATTTGGTAGACTTTCCATTTGTTTTGTGCTGCTATGGACAGCACTGCTCTCACGGTTTCCATTCTTGCAACCGGGGCGAAAGTCTCCTCATAATCTCTTCCATACTGCTGCTTGTAGCCTTTGACAACCAGCCTTGCTTTATGTCTTTCAATCTTTCCTTGAGCATTGCTCTTGGTCTTGTAGACCCATTTCACACCAATGACTTCTTTGCCTTTTGGTAACTCAACCAAATCCCATGTTTTGTTTCTCTCTATGGCATTCATCTCCTCATCCATAGCTTCTATCCATTTCTTATCTTTAATAGCTTCTTCAAAATGAATAGGATCATCAACATGACAATACAAGGCAAATAAGGAATTCATTCCTTCTTCATAAATTTCACTTAGATTTCTAAACTTCTTACCTCGTTCACTTGGTGTGCAAGTGCTTGAAGATGCACTTGAATTTCCTCCTTGTGGTGTGCTTGGAGAAGCACTCTCATTGATCCTCAATGGTGTCCCTTGCTGTCCTTGTGTTGGCGCTGCTGTTTGGGGATGTATTTCAGCCACCTCCTCTTCATCTTCATCATGAGACAAACAGTTCTTGACATTAACTGTTTTCTCTATGCTTCCATCCCAAGCTTCCTCTTCAATGAATTGAACATCCCTGCTGACAAAGAACTTCTTGGTAGATGGAATGTACAGCCTGTAGGCTTTGGATTCATCACTGTATCCAATGAAGATGCATTTCTCCCCTTTGCTGTCCAACTTCCTCCTTAGCTGATCTGGAATGTGTGCATAGGCCACACACCCAAAAACTCTCATGTGGGTGACTCCTTGCTTTCTCCCACTCCATGCCTCTTCTGGCACCTTGTTCATGACTGCTTTTGTAGGACACTTGTTCAAAATATACACTGCACAATTTACAGCTTCAGCCCAATACTCATTTGGCAAATGCTTTGCCTTCAACATACTCCTCGCCATATCCATGATGGTCCTGTTCTTCCTTTCAGCAACTCCATTTTGCTGTGGAGTGTACCTTGCTGTAAACTGTTTATGTATTCCATTTTCTCTACAAAATCTTAGGAATTCCTTGGAGATATATTCACCTCCTCTATCAGTTCTCAATACTTTTATGTGCAGCCCGCTTTGGTTCTCCACAAGTGCTTTGAAATTTTGGAATTTCTCAAAGACATCACTTTTGTTTTTAAGGAAATATATCCAAGTCTTCCTTGTCAAATCATCAATGAATGTTAAGAAATATAGGCTGCCTGCTAATGATGGAGCTTGCATTGGTCCACACAAATCTGAGTGGATAATCTCTAAGGGTGTCTTTGCCCTTATGCTCTTCCCTGATGGAAAACTTTCTCTGTGTTATTTTCCCAAAATGCAGCCTTCACATAGGCTGTCCGGTTTCTCTATCAATGGTAATCCTCTTACCATTCCTTTCCTACTCAACAAGTTTAGACCTCCAAAATTTAGATGACCAAATCTCAAGTGCCACAACCAATTTTCATCCTTTGGCACGCTTTGGAAGGTCTCTTGGGTAACTGCTGCAATTTCATTTTTGTTTTTCAAATCTGCCCTGATCCTCAAAGGGAACATCCTGTTCCTTGTCATCTTCACTTCAGCAATGCATCTTTTGCTGGGTGGTATATCCATGATGGTGCACACATCATTTACAAAGTAAACATTGTAACCCTTTTGGATAAGTTGTCCAACACTCAATAGGTTACATCTCATTCCGGGGACATAGTAGACATCTGCTATGGTTTTCTTTTCTCCTTGTTTTGTAAATATTTTTACTTCCCCTTTTCCCATAACAGACACTTTACTATCAGTTCCTAGTGTGACCTCTGATTTCAAATTCTGATTTAAGGCTGAAAAGAGGGCTATATTCCCTGTCATATGGTTGCTGCAACCTGAGTCTAAAAACCATATATCTTCACTATGTGTTTCAGCCATGTTACAAGCTAACAGAACATTATTTTGACTGCTGTTTTCTCTTGTAACATTTGCATTTTGTCTACTGTTCATATCATGCTGTTTCTTTCTACAATCACTTGCATAATGTCCATACTTTTTGCAATAATAGCATTGAACATTAGATTTATCATACCTTTGTCCTTGAGCATGATACTGTTCTCTTTGTTGGCTGCTGCCTTGGCCTTGGTTCTGATTTGGATTGCTGCCTCTTCCTTGTGCATTTGATGGGCTGTTCCTTCCACCTCTGTTCTGGCTTCTGCCTCTTCCTCTCTTGTTTCCTCTGCCTTGACCTCTTCCTCTTCCAAAGGACATCTGGGTCTTGAAGGCTTGCTCAAGAGATGAGTTTTCATTCCTACTCAACCTCTGCTCATGTGTTATCAGTGATGCATGTAGCTCATCAATTGAATAACTTGAGAGATCCTTTGTCTCTTCGATGGTGGTGACTATGGCATCAAACTTTGAGGGTAAGACCCTCAATATTTTCTCCACAATCCTTCTGTCTTCAATGGTTTCTCCATGAGTTCTCATTTGTGTGATTACACCAATCACATGAGTGAAGAATGAGTCAATGTTATCTGATTCCTTCATGCACAGATTCTCAAAGTCCTTTCTCAACAATTGTAGTTTTGCTGTCTTCACTCTCTCCATGCCTTGATAAGCTGTCTTGAGGGTTTGCCATGCTTCATTTGCTGTCTTAGCTGCTGCTAACCTTGGAAACACACTCTGGTCTACTGCTAGATACAACAACATACGGGCTTTTGAATCCTTCTTTCTATTGCTCTTCAGCTGATCTCTCTCTCCCTGAGTTAGTGCATTGAACTCAGTTTCATCTGTTGGTTCTTCAAAACCTTCCTCAACTATTTCCCATAAGTCTTGAGAGGCAAACAGGGCTGTCATGGTTATTGCCCAGTAGTCATAGTTTTTCCCATTAAACTGTGGGAGCTGGGTGTTAAACAAACCCATACCAGTGCTTGTGCTGGCCATTCCTTGTATTCTGATCTATGCCTCTAAATCCTTGAGTGTGTGTTTAAAACAAATCACTGCTTCTTCAGCAACACAAAAAAAAACTTTTGGAATACCTGAATCTTTTGTTGACTGTCTTCTGTCTGCCTGAGAAGTTTTGCTGCTGCAACAACCTTCTCCCTTCAGCTTCTTTGTCTCCTTCAAAGAGCCTAAGCCTGCTCTGATACCACTGTTGGGAATTTTTGTAGGGAAAATACCAAAAAAAACAAACATTCAAACACACAGAGGCAATGCTCTGTTTTTACTTTTCTCCAGGATCCTTTTGTGCACAGAAGACCAAAAAAAAATTCACTAAGAGACAGAGTATTTCAACACCATAAAAGATTTCTAAGAAATTACTGGGTTAACGGCTGTAAATCCCTTTTTACATTCACTGCAGTGAAAACAACTTACTGCTGTAATAAAAGTTTACATAAGTTTACTGCTGTAAACAAAATTCACACAGACTTACAAAAATAACTTCACCATTTTCTTTATGCACTGCTTATGCAAAAACCACACATGGTTTTCTTACAACTCCAAAAAATTACATCACCTGGTTCTTATCTTTTTACACACTGCTGTGTGTTCAATACATACCACACATGGTTTTCGCTGCACCACCAAATCTTTTCCCTCCTGTGTGCACTTACATATCTCCCATATGTCAAAAAAAAAACACAAGCATATGTTATATGTTTCATTACAAAATGGTCAACGTAATTAAAACAAAATACAACATATTTTTACGAACATTAATACATGCCGTATATAAGAAACATATATAAAAATATGTATTAAAACGTGCCCATACTCATATTAAGAGGGCCACCTAAAACTTCGTACCACCATTAAATTCCAAGACATTTCTTCCACAGCGGTCAAACTCAAAAATCAAACACTCCACGCAATGGTTTTAATTTAATGCAAGTTCGTATGCAGCTCCAGGTGATCAACGGCGGAAAACACGAGAGCACATCCAACGGTGGACAACAATATCGGAAACGCAACAAGTGCTGAACATTAACCTCCGAGAAAATGACGTTGCGTTACGTCAGGGCTGAACCACGTGTCAGCTCCACATTTTCTCGGGCCCTTGTGTACGAAAACCATTCTCTGCAGGTAGGCGGTCCGAGAAATCTTTAAACCGGTTTGTGGTTTTTGCTGGCGGTTTTGGGGAGCGTACGGCTGCGTTGAAATTAGATTTCAACACCAGAACCCACGTGGCCTTTGGAAGAGACTTAAACTGATCCATTGCCAGTTGAAACATGAACGGGTAGCAATTTGAAGGCTGCAGAAGGGTTGGCATGTCCGACTCGCTCAGCAACGGCAATCCTGGTATTTCTATTGCTTCCGGAATTTTCTCTGTTTCATCCGGTCAGTTTTGTACACATGAAAAATGATTAAACGAATCAGGATTGATACAGAAAGTAAAACTTATTGACATGACACAGCTTGGCTATATAAAAACATACCCAATCCACTGAAAAAAGAGTGATAGATTGCGTAAACTGCACACGATTGCGTCCAGAAAAATGCTGCGGGAATATTAAACTTCGTTGCAACTTCCAGAACCCAGGGAAGGAAGGAATCGTAAATGATGCAAGATATCTTGTTGCCTTGAGCGTTTAGCCTCTCTGTGAGGTTTGCTAAGGCGGGAGTTCCCATCTTCTCTAGCATTTGGACGAACGCATCGGTGACCTTCGAGCGGTCGAAATCCTGTGAAAATCCGTCTGAGATTGTTTCGAACTGAACATCTGACTCCCCAGGTACTGCATTTTGCGCCTGTAACATGGACACACGGCTGGCTTCAGTAATGACAAACGTGACCATGACACTTTTAGAGACGAGCCGTTTGGCAAACTGCAGCATTGGATTGATATGGCCTTGCGATGGAATGGGCACGACAAGAACATGAGGATTGTAGCGCTCTAGCTCCCATGAGGAACTCATTTTACTACACTTGGGCATGGAATAGTTGGAGACAAACCTTCTATTCAAATATTGCGGTCACTCAGGTTCTCTGAAATGTTGGGTTAATTAATAGAGGACATCTGAATTTATATCAGTTGATGGGATGCCGGAGGGTATCTGGATGCTTCAGTTCAATGAAAAAACTAAACAAGTATTTCCGACGTTGAGATCTCTTGCGAGGGAGTTAGTGCTGATAGTGCCGTGGAATGCATGAGAAATTGCGATGATAAATTATCAAATCTCTCGGAAACGACAAGATATATTAGAAAAGCGCTTACGTAATCGCATGATGCAGCTAGCAAGCCATGTTGCGAGCCATGAAATTGTCATATTGACTTACTGTCAAAAAACAATATAATAATTATAGTATAGATTTCTCGTATCGACTTATATTTTTTTATTATTATAATCGTAATATATTTAATTGCTAAACCTAACAAACAATATTGGTTGATATAGCTCTAATGTATAATTTTCACTCCTTTATATGCCATTCAATCAGCATATTTTAATATTATTTATTAATATTAATAATGCTATTATTTATAGTATAAATTTTAATGTAATTAATAATATTAAGATTATTAATTAAATATTACTAATATTAAAATATATAAAATATAAAATTTAATTTCAATGTCGGATAAATTATTTTTACTTGTCCTACAATTATAATGGAAAAAAATACCAAATTTTTATACGATTGAACAAAAAAATAAAATTCCAAAAATTTGACATATAGAATGAAATGATTTATAAAATATATTACAAAATTTGATAAATACAATGAAATGATTTATAAAAAAATATTATAAAACTTTACATAGTTCTATGTAAATTTTATCAACAAATAATTATGAATACATTATATCAATCACGAAATAAAATATATCTTATCATAATATTATGCTTAAACAAAAATAATAGGTGAAATGTTTAAAACATATTTCAAAAATAAAGATTAGAATATGAGTTAAACATATAAAATAAGGATTCCAAAAAACTCACTTTAAGTAAGAATTAAATCGATGAACAGAACATGGCTCTTTTCTAAAAACTTCTAAGATTGCTTTTAACAATTTATTAATCATAACATGTGGGCCTAATAGTTAAGAGCATGTGTTTCCTCCTAAGAGGTCACAGGTTCAAAACCAGAGGGGGATAGAGTATGCTGTGACCTTAAAAATAGATATTATTATTATTATTATTAACAAGAAATTTAATAAACTAAATGTTATAAAGTAACATATAAAATTTTGAAATTACTCAAGCCCAATTCTAATATAGTCCATGACTTACTAATATATATTTATAATATTGACTTACTATGAAAAAAATGTTAACTATTATATAGATTTACAAGTACAAAACTTAAAATGTTTTTGTTTGGTTTCTTCTAGGTTAAAGAATTAAGATTCAGTTGTATGGAATTGTGTTTATTCTTGGGTTTTGTAGTTTTCTAGTGGATGAATGAGTTTTCCCAAGGAGGATTGAGTGCTTGGCTTAATGGGATGTTATAATGGTAGTGGAATGTTATAATGGTTGGCTTAATGGGATGTTATCTTCTTCTCCACTTGATTTTAAATCTCATAGGAAGACATTTTTGGCCCTTTGTAATAAGGTTCTAGGTTCCCCTACTCTTGTAAAATATGGGTTCTTGCTAAGTCATAACTTCCTCATATGATATTTGGCTTCATCCAGATTACTCTGTTCACCATGAGTATATATATATATGTCACTAATATATAATTCTAAATTATATATTTTTTCTTTTATAATATTAAATAAGATTAAAAAATAACACATATAAAATACGTATATATATATAGTTTTAAATTACTATATAACATAATTAAGTGATGAAATAGTTTATTGTTATTTCTTATTTATATATATTTATTGTCAAGCTTGTAAAATGAATTTTTAAACTCGCTAAAATATTTTTATAAAATCGAATCAATAGACAAATTTAATTATTTAAATTTAAAAAAAAACGATCATTGTAATAAGGCGTATGCCCGACAATTATATTATTATTGGACAATAATGCAATATCAACAAATGGGTTTAAAATATTCAATGAAATATAATTCGAAGTAAAGAATGCCATAGCACGTAAGCCAAAATCAAGTAAGCCTACGGATAAGGATAATAATAATACAAAAATTTTGGCATGGACAAATTTGAAAACAAACATGCAAGCTAAAAAATAGGCCAAAGGCGGTGGTCCCATTCATATATATCAAGATCAAAATTAAGCAATATACCATTCCGTTGTTGATGATCTCTCATTTATCAAGATGTGTAAGTGATGGTTAGGAATGTGGTAATTTTGAGAATGGTGTCCAAGTCATCATTCGGTTATTTATGATGTTACATTTATCAAGATATCCCACTTATAATTAGGAATGTGAATGTGATGTTACATTTATCAAGATATCCCAGCTATAATTAGGAATGTGAATGTGGTCATTTTGAGGATCTGTCCTCGTTATTGTTCGGTTGTCTATGATGTCACATTTATCAAGATATGTAAGTTATAGTTAGGAATGTGAATGTGGTCATTTTGAGGATGGTGTCTTCCTCATCATTAAGTTGTTCATGATGTCACATTTATCAAGATATGTAGGTTATGCTTAAGAATGTGGTAATTTTGAAATTGTTGTAATATTTTATGTCATAAGTAAGCCTACGGATAAGGATAATAATAATACAAAAATGTTGGCATGGACAAATTTGAAAACGAACATGCAAGCAAAAAAAATAGGCCAAAGGTGGTCCCATTCATATATATAATGATTAAAATACCATTCCGTTGTTGATGATCTCTCATTTATCAAGATATCTAAGTGATGGTTAGGAATGTCGTAATTTTGATGATGGTGTCCTCGTCATCATTCAGTTATTTATGATGTCACATTAACAAGATATGTAAGTTATAATTAGGAATGTGAATGTGGTCATTTTGAGGATGGTGTCCTCGTCATCGTTTGGTTGTCTATGATGTCACATTTATCAAGATATGTAAGTTATAGTTAGGAATGTGAATGTGGTCATTTTGAGGATGGTGTCCTTGTCATCATTTAGTTGTTTATGATGTCACATTTATCAAGATACGTAAGTTATAGTTAGGAATGTGGTAATTTTGAAATTGTTGTAATATTTTATGTGATAGTCTATTAGTTTTCGCTATAGGAGAGAGTACTAATTTTCTATCGTTTTGTAAAATATAATATTTATGAGAAAATTATAAATAAAATATTTGATTTTTTTAATTTTGAAAAAAAAAATCAATTTTTGAATAGTTAAAATATTTGAAAAGATTAGTTATGTATGATCAAATGCAACCAATGTTCTATATATATATATCGAAGGAGGCGTTTATGGAGGTGGAGGTAGAGGAATTGTTCGGACGACCAAAAATGGTTGGAATCCGGGAAAAATATTCAAATTTATTTGTAGATGCAAGGTTTGAATCATCTTTTTGATGGTGGAAATGGATTGAGCACCACCAAAAACCTCTAAAGCACCTAAAATTAAGAAGTTTGACAATGTTTACTTGGACTTACCAAAATCCCTGCCAGATTTTTTCAAAATATGGCCGGAATTTCCATAACTTTCAGGGCAAAAAAGCATAATCTTTAGACTACGGCTATATCAAAAGTACAAGCAGAATCCAAGTGGCCTATGATAAATATGTGACCATTTATGTGATAAAATGTATTTGAAAGTAATAATAAAGAGAAGAACAAGTATCTTGTGTTTTTCATTATACATGTTTATTTTAGCATAATGACATGTTTATTTGAGACTATACGTGTTTTTGTTAATAAAAGTTATTGTTTCAAGAACATTGATAAAAGAATCTCTCTATCAGAGCTAATTAAAACCAAATCATAATTAAAAGAAAAGTAAGTGGCATTTCACTTTAGGTCTTGCACTGAACATTGAAATATAATTAAAGAAATTTATAATCTAGGCATTTAAGAACACTGATAATAAAATTTCGCTACTAATTTGCAGCAATATTAATGATCTAGGATCTTTACTTCATTGATGTTTTTAGAAGTGCAAGAAAAGAGCATGTAAAACCATATGTGCAAGAACTTAAAGAAGAGGAAACATAAAAGAGACCATAAGGAAAATGCACACAAAAATTTGATAATGGAGTTTTTCCAATGTGGACTATGTCTTTGGGCCCTATTTCAATAGCGGGAAGGCCTCTTAATTCATCTTAGCAAAAATAAAGAGTGCATAGAAAAATACATCATTATACCTACAATCTTGGGAGTGACTTGAAAACAAGCTACTAAGATCCAAAAACAGACTACGCTGGTGAAATCCTCTCAAAATTCTGAGAATTTTGAGTATAATTTTGACTATATTATTTCATTTGCAACTTTGGACCCTCAGAGAATCTACAAGATTCTGCGATAGATTTTGTGGAGAATATTCGTAGAATATTCCAAGTAATATTCTCCTATAATATTCCTACCTCGAAACTTGCACCACACAGTTCTGCTTCAGAGCTCCACTCTCCTATGATGTTCTAAAAGTCATGGTTATGTAGTCCGCCAGTTGGTCCTTTGTTTGGTTGAATGGTTGTGGAAGGTTTAAGTAACAATGGTGTAAAAGTATCAACAAAGCGCCCACCTAGCGCCATGGTTGACAGGCTATGTTAAGGCATAGGTTGGTTCAGGGTTCATGGGTTCAAACCCTGTGACCCAATACGGTTTTCTTTTTATCTATAAACATAAATAGTTTGTTAGTTGTTACAACTAACTACCACTGCTTTTCGCTATGCCAATGTAACTACCGCCATATTTGGCTAAGGTTCGACAGGTCCGCCAAAATGGTGGCCCTCTAGCATGTGTCAAGTTTGGCCATAGTTTTACCAACCAACCATAAGGTTCCATGTGGAGTCTCGTGATTGGCCCATGTGGCGACTAGTGATTGGGTCACTTAGTATGCCCAATCATGCACATGTGTCATGTCCAGAATGGCTCAAGAGATTTTGTATTCACTGATAAGGTTGCCGATAGGGTTTCCATGTGGTGGCCTGTGGGAGCGCCATGTGGTAGTCTATGGGGCTACCTACATTAAAAATTTACCGTTGAACAAAAACTTCATATGGTCATAACTTTCACATACAATATTTGATTGCGATGTTGTTCATGCCATTGCATTCAGAATGACGACTTCTTTGATTTGAGCTAAGCTTCACTGATATTTTAGGACTTCAAAATTTTAGCCTTTTGGAATCCTCCTGGATCATTCCTCTCCACTGGGAAGCTTTTAGGCCTCCAAAAGCCTTATCAATCAACTAGTAGGTGAGGGAATTTCTCCCTCACTTTCTCATTTTCAATCCATTATGCCTTACTTGGATGAATTACCTTGAAACCTACTCAAAGGTACACCATGTTTCCCCGTCATCAAGTCTTGGTCCTCGTGCCAAGGATGATGTTGTCAGGAAACTTGTCCAAGTACTTTGGTGCAAAATCCTCCACTGACGGTACCTATCCACTCTCTTCTACATCCATGATCATAGGTGGTTCATAAAGTTTCAAGTTTTCAACATTAACCACGGAATACATCTACATATATTCTTGAATATCACGGCAATAAGCATTGTTCACAATATTCTCTAAGATGGTGAAAGGGCCATATCTTATTGGTCTCAACTTATTTCCCTGTCCCTTCATCATTTCCTTACTAATTTGGAGCCATACCCTATCCCCATCTTATAACTAGTGATCAACTCGGTGTTTGTCATGATGAACTCTGTATCGAGCCTGACTCTTCTATTGGTGTTCTTGCACTGCTTGATGAATCATTTGGATCCACTGAATGAGGTTGCGTACTTTATCTTCATCCCTTCATTCATTAGAATCCTCATCCTTTCCAAACTCCAAATATAAGGGATCTTTTGATAGGTACCCACATTATGTCTCAAATGGTGAGCTTTGAGTAGATAATTGCATGGAATTGTTGTATGCATGTTGCACATAATGTATTTTCTCATCTCACAACTTGGGATGCTTGCTGCAATAAAATCGATACTTTCCTTCTCAGAGGTGTGATGATTGTAGAATATTAAGAACTTTAGGGTTTTTCTTCTTATTTTTTGTTCTGTTTACTTCTCCCAATGACTTACCAGTGTGATCCTGGTTGACTCTTTTATTTTCTGATTGCAATCACTTTTGAACTTGGTTTGTGTGTACTTGAAGTTTGATTAGCCTTTTAAGGTTTCTAGGTCTTCTAGGTCAACCTTCGTCCACTCATTGTTCTTCCCATCAGAGATCAGAGATCAATTACCTATGTTAAAGAGTCTTTGTGTGTTCAGACATCCTTTGGAGATCACTTTTGGTTGTGTCTTAAGTTGTTTTCATTAGTAGATACTGTGAAAGTTTCTTAAGTTCTCTTTGACAAACAATAGATCAGAAATTGATCGTGAAATTTCAATCAAAGGGAAGTGTTTCCTTTGTTTTTTATTTTGAAAATTGAAAGTGAAAGTGTTTATCTTTTCATAGTTTCGAAGCATTTCTAGTTGCATTCAAATAATTAATGTGAAAAAAATTTCCATATTTGTTGGCTTTCTTGCTTTCTCTTTTACTTTTGCACTAGACTACGTTGGTTTCATTTTGAAAACAGAAAAATCTTCATTATATCTTAAGGTAGATTTGATTTAAGGTTTTGGCATTTCATTTGCTTATCATATGAAATATTAGATTTCATACTTTTCATTTAGCATTTGAATATTGTCATGAATCCACTTCATTTGGTTTGATGCATGATTTGAGTGACCTTCTTCCCTACAAAGGCAACTTTCATCGAATTGAAGGATTTCATTTCATCATCTAGTTTGGATTTTAGGAACAGGTAACATCGTTAAGGCCTTGAAATTGAAACATAATTCCAAGATCAACATTAAAATCTATCAATTAATCTAACCATTTGAAACATTAACATTCATATTTAGAGGTCTAGGTTAGAGACGTGTTCTGGTGTCTTTAAAACTTAGCAATTGTCATTTGCTTCAGCATTAGATAGTGCTAGCACAGACTTGTGATCCCCGTACCGTCACGTATATAAAGGGAGACCCCCATATGTTGCAAACCTTTATCCATAGGAAGTTGAGTTTTCCACCCTGTAAACGTGATACACCGAACACAACATTCAGGGAGATTTCCTACATGTATGTCAAGCCCTTGGTAAATTTATTTGCTGAGTTGTATATTGCAGTTCATGGTTACTTGGTACTCCTTTTACCTAGATTCATCTGAGCAGTAATTTCTATCTTTTCTGACTCATTAAATTTGAAAAGGTCATTGAAAAACTTGTCCTTTCAAGCTCACTAAATCATCGAAAGTGACTAGAGTCACCTTTTTCATCAATTTCTCGACTCTTAAAAGATTAAAAGGAAAAGTTTTTGTTTCTAAAAATAACTTCCCATGATAAACATGTTGAACCTAAGCAATAGCTTCTTGGACCAATATTGAGTAGTTCCCTATTAATTTCAAGATTGTTAAAATCCATAGACAAATCTCCTTTCCTTTTTTGCATTTGAGAGGAAGTCATCGTGGTTGAACCATTGAGTTCATCTCATAGTTCCCCTTCATTTTCTGATACTTAAGGGTCCTCCTAAGATGTTCAGCGGGAAATTCCTCAGTCACTTGAGGATCAAGGTTTTGAACTTGGAATTATTCCAAGCATCCAACCTTTGTCTTCTCATCCACCTCCATTAGATTCTTGGTCAACTCAAGAATCTGATCTAGATAACTCTGATAATCCTATTCAGGCCCCTGAGAAGTATCAAGCTCCTTAGAGTCCACAAAGGCTTGTTGTCTATTCGTCGAATCCGTTGTCCTATTCTGTGGTTATATCTCCTCAGCATCCTTACATTCCTTACGATCGACCTGGTCTTCCTTTGGATTTATCTCCTCGTGCATATCGGGTTCCTCGTCACCAATTGTTTCCAATTGTGGAGTCCGAAGGTGAAATCCAAACCTCTTCTCCAGGTCATTTGGAAGTTTCTGCTACCCATACTCCCCATGTCAATGATGAGAAAGGTTATGAATTTCATCCAGAAGCCTTTCCTTATATAGGAAGAGTCTCGTCTCTTACCTTACCTAAAACTAGTGGACCCATGTTGCCACATGGTTATACCACCTTAGCTTAGTTAGCTTCAGGTACTCCTAGTGCCTCATCATTGTATCAAAACTCCATTTGGTCTTCCAATGTTATGCCTACATTAGGTCTCTTCATTCCGAACATGACCTCTCAAAAATCTGTACAAATTGTAGTCACTTTAGTTCCTGTTCAACCTACCATTCCATCACAGCCTATCTCGTCGTTTCAAACGACTATTTCATGTCAGGTTTTGGTAGGTTCTTCTACCCCTACATCAAGTGGACAGAATGTGCCGCTGCCTTGAGGGGAAGATCTGAATACTCCTCTTGTGTCAGGCAAAACCAATGTGAGTGGATTAAAAACTCAGATGGTTGGAGTTAATCAACCTTATTATGGTAGTATTCCTAACCTTTCTTGTCCATTTGGGTTAGGTAACATCCAATATCAACAATCTTATATGGCTCAGGTTCCATTCCAACAGGCTTATGTCCCATATGGTTCGCAAGCCTTGGTTAGTCCGTCTTACATTCCTCAAGCATGAGCTTATGTCAACCCTTGTCAGTCAACCATTCCTGGGGGATATGGCAAGATTAAATTTGGGAACTATTAATACCCTCAGGGTATAACCAAAGGAATTGTCTAGTTACCCTTGCAGCAACAAGGAAAACTTTTATAGCAGTAAGGGAAACCTTCGTAACAACAAGGGAAATCTTTGCAACAAGAAGGGAAAGAATTGTGGCACCAAGAGAAACTGTTACAACAACAGGGGAAACCTTTTTCGTAGTCATAGAAACCTTTGTAGCTACAAACTCAGTTTTTTCAGCAATCCTCTCAACCTTTGTCCTCGCAAGGCCAACCTTTGCAGTAGCAAGGTCAACCTTTACAACAGAAAAGTCAACCTTTATAGCAACAAGGTCAACCTTGGTAGCAACAAGCTATATATGCATATCAGCAAGGTCAACCTTTGCAAGGCCAAGGTCAACCCCTACAGCAACAGGGTCAATCTCCTTACGTCCAGGGTCAACAATATCAAGAGCCTTATAACTCGTATGTGCATACAATGCTTATCAGCGGCCTATGGTAGGACAATATCAAGTCTACCCTGAAACAAATCCTCCTTAGAGTTAAGGTAACCCTTAGTGGGGACAAAATCAGGTCCCATATGGACAAAATCCTCCTTTGTGTGGGAAAAATCCTTACTTGGAAGGATGGACTCCGCAGTTTGGGTCTCCTCAAAGGCCATATATGCCATTTAACATGCACTTACCTTTCTTGGCTACGTTGGAGATGCCCAACATCTTGAGACTCATGAACGATCCCATTCTCCATTCGCCTTACTAGCATCGAGTTCTAGCGAAAATTTCGAATGATTGCCAAAATTTGAGGGAAACGCTAAGGAGGACCCACAAGCCCATGTGATGAAATATCACCTCTAGTGCTCCTCCAATTCTTATGTCGATGATTCTATCCATCTTTGACTCTTTTAGAGAACTCACATAGGTGTTGCCACTAAATGTTACATTGAGTTAACTCGAGGTACATGCAGTGACTTCAACTCTCTAGATATGGCTTTCGTAACTCATTTCCAATTGTCGATTCGATATGAAACTGGCACTCATTTATTTACATCCCTTTAGCAAGACACCATGACCCACATTTCTAATCATATCCATGAATGGATACGTCGGTGTCGCCTCATCAAATTTGAGATTGCTGATGAGTTGTTAATAGAATGGTTCACAAAATCATTCGTCAGTAAGATTGTTAAGGACATAACTAAGGGTGGATGTGTTACTAAAGAGAAAGCTATCGCTCATGCCCAATATTTAGACTTGGTCTATTTACAATCTCACACATTGTACGAGATTTTACTTGATGCTCTGAGACCATCATCAGATCTGACAACATCAAAGTCTCTAGATGCGCTACTTGGTGACGATGTAATTGGTTTTTTGTCTTGTGCTTCTGTGAAGGCTTCTTCGAAGCTAAAATCTGTCTCGAGCACTGGTTCCAATAATCCCTCAAAAAATTCATCTAGTCTTGGTAAACCCTCAAAGGTACATGTTTTTAAGTCTACCACAGTAGATAAGGACTCTAAAGGTAAGAAGAAGGGCAAAGGAAAGGCCAAAGCTGATGCCCCAAACCAGGACCCTCCTAAATCATCTGCTGATGATGCTTCTAAAATAAATCTGAAATTTCCTTGCCTCATCTGTGAGGTGGATCATTACACTAACGATTTTCCCCAACATTCTGAAGTTAATTTCTTGTTGAATGAGACTCTCGTTGTCTTAAAAGAACCCTTTCCATCTCGGTAGACACAATTGGTAGACCAATCGCAGTCCTCTGCTTCCTCAGGTTCCCAAGTGTTCATGATGGAAGGTTCATCACATATCTTGATCACTACTCAAATTAAAGACTATCAAACCAAGCCTAAGTAGATGGTGGAGAAAGAAGCTACTGACATTCCTTCTACTTCTACTATTTTCAGTTCTAGTCTGCTCCATATCGAGCACCCTAACAGTGAGTCCGTCATCTGACAACCTCCTAAAGGTGTTCTTCGGAAATCATCTTTTAATATGAATGTTAGAGCTATGCAACATTATAATATTTTTGAGGATTTATCTCAATAACTTTCAGCGATGTCTACCTTGGAGGTTCTCCGATCCTTTCCAATGCAATGGAAGTCACTGTTGTCTACCATAGGTGCGATTGATCCTTCTAATTCGATTCTAATTACCTTCAATCTAGAAAATCATATGCCTCATCTTCCTCATTAGATTGCATTTATGATATAGTTACTTATCAAAGGAAAGACAATTCAGTGGATGGTTATTGGTGAAGGTGCTTCCACATGCATCATGTTTGTCTCGTGTTGGAAAGCCATTGGCTCTCCTTCTCTTAACCAATCTCTAAACACCTTGGAAGCCTTTGACAGCAAAGGTTTACATCCTTATGGTATTCTCACAAGTTTGTCGATTACATTAGAAGGAAAGACCATTGAATTAGAAGTAGAAGTTGTAGATGAAAATCTCAACTACAATCTTCTTCTCGAGCGAAGTTGGACCCACGCTATGTTTTGTGTGGTGTCTTCTTTTTTCAGTGTGCTTAGTTTTACTCATGGAGGGAAATTTTTCACTGTTGATCAACTCACCTTCTTTTCTTTTGATTCATCAAACGACAACGTCCCTTACATGGGAAATACTGAGATTCCTTACAAAAGTGTGGGGGTAGGTCTCTTTAAAGACTCTGCTTTAATGGGTACTTTTTCTCTCCCACCTCTGAATGTTCATTTAGTCAATATGATCTCGGTCTCTACGGATCCTTAGATTATCCCTACCATAGATCAAATTGATTTATTTGGTGATGTTATGCCTTTAAGTCCATTGGAACAAAATTATCAAGAAATTGTCTTGGCTTTGATGGCCGCTTTAGAAAGTCATACTGTTTTCAGTATGAACCTAGACACTTATGTGCCATCTCCTTGGCTTGGTTCTTGGGATTCTCCGAATCCTTTGAACGAGACATTCCCCACCAACGAGGGTATCATTGAGGACATGTCTCTGGATGAAACTCCATGGAACGTGCTACATAATTGTTCTTATTTTCTTCCTAGCCTTGATGCGATGCCTTCCTATCTTGAAGCATATGTTTCTCATTGTCCCACACTTACACTTCAGACACCTATCCTGGTGCAATCCTACCCATTGACATTTCATTTCACCCTAATATCATCAAAATCTTTCAAGTGGGGGCACCTTGTCCTCATCATGAGTTCAAGTTTTTCTTTCCTCCTTTTACGAGATTTTTTCCTCGACTCTCTACCGTTTCCCCTTATCTCAATGGGGTTTTCATCTTATGAATCGTAACCCTGACTTGCCCTGGGGCCATGGGGGCATAGCCTTTTATGAGTTTTACTCTATTGTTTGGCCTAGTTGATGCTTACACATCATGTCAACAGTGAAACTATGGTTTTATTCTCTGTTGATTGATTACCCAAGTCCAAAAATGGATGCCATCTGAACTTTTTATGCGCGGTCATCCGTCTAAATTTACTTTTTTACATTAGTGTGTTAATTCATTAGTGTGCATTTTTTTATTTTTGGTGTGTTTATTTTCTTTGTAGACATGTGTTTTTTTTCCTACCTTGTGTCCCACTCGGTTTTCAGATGTTGTCAAGACATTACGTTGGTTTTGTTGATGGTGCTTGTCATAGCACATGGAATATATCTTCCGCAACATGGTTACTCTATGACCGTAATGGTGAGATGATTAACTTGCAAGGTATCTTCCTTGGTCGAACAACCAATAATATTGCTGAATGTAGTATATTTATTGAACTCTTGTCAGAAGAAGTTGCTCTTGGCATTAGGGATTTAGTTGTCAAGTTGGATTCGCAGCTTATTGTGTTACAATTAAACAATCATTACTCAGTGAGAAATTCACAAATATTGTGTATGTATCTACGTGCTAGATTGCTAGAAATAAATTTTGATTTCATTACATATCGACATATTTCGTGTAATTTAAATACATTAACATATGCATTAGCAAATTTTGTCCTTGATAGGCATTTGCATCATTTATAAAACTGATCATGTTATGGACACATAAGTAGGAAAATAAAACATATATATATATATATATATCATTTCTGACGGAGTGTTTACATCAAAATATCAAAAAATAGAGTGTTCTGAGACACTTGGCTTTCCAAGCCTACAAAATGTGTAAAATGACTAGATAAACTATCAACCTACATAGTGCTCATGATAGCACAAGACCGCTTTGACCACTCGGCCTAGTAGTTGACGCAATCTCGCAGAGACTCCCATTGTGTGTCTCTGCCAACATAGTGAAACATCATCAATAGTGGCATACTCTGGGACTCCATGAGTTATCGCCTCCAGATTTTGCTCTATCTCAGCTAAGGGGTTTGCCCCTTCTTTGTAGTATATGCCCACTACCTGATGTGCAACTCATCGTGCTATTGGTGACATGCTTGGTGGTTTCTTTGGTCCCACATCTACACAATTATCACAAATTGTGTCTTAGTTTACATTTCTACAAAAAATCATAAAACTTGAAAAAACCCGAAAAGAAAATTTTTACCTGCATGGGTCGACTATTCTCCTAGTGGTAGAGGCATATTTGGATCCCACCCAAAGTCCATGCAAGCATAACTATAGTCATCCACCACGAGTATTTGGCGTTCTAGCCAAATGAATAATTGTGGTGGGTAATGCATATGTTGGCCCGTTCCTCCTCAAGGGATGAGTTGGCTCCATCACGCGAGTCTCAAATTGCGAGGGGAAGGATCTGGTACCTCTGCCCACTGATACCAGAATAAGGGCACTCGCTCTAAAAATAAGGTCACCGATATAGAATCGAAGCCAAATTTCTTCAGGTGTCCATGCTTCCCCTTGGTCAATTATCATTTCATGTTTGCCAAAAGGCCTTCACACTAGTTGAATACGATGGGGGTAAAGCATGCGATAGCATATTGGAACTCAGATTTTGAAGCCTCATGTAAGGCTTGTGTGCCGGCTACATGTGGCATGGTGAACTAAATCGTTCTCAAGACGAGGTTCTTGGCGATTATCGCTATCTTCACCTTCACTTCATTGGTCATTTCGGCACCGAGACAATACCTCTGGACTAGACTCTTTGTACTTTTTCCTCCTTGGTGAGATACAACGATTTGGACTACTTCCCCTCGTCAGGACAATGCTGTGATGAAGTAGATATCCATCTACTCCAATTCTATTTCCTCACCTTTTATGATGAAGATATCTCGATCTACATCCTAGAGACTTATTAGATAGGGAAGCAATTCCATCTGAGCCCTTAACCTTGTGGTCTTGAAGAATTTTAGCAGCCTAAAATTCCTATGAGCATTTATGCATTCAGGATCCTGAGCTGCTTGGAAGTATTTAGGCTCATGGCCTCTTTCATTCCACTGCAAGACCATTTTCTCCTCCAAAACATCATTTGACACTTATTAATTGCCTTTTCATTGATCAAAATTAGCAATTTTTGCATAAAAAGAGAGTTTCCTTTCCTAAAAATCCACCCTCGGTGCCATTGCGCCTATTTTTAAAAACACTGCATGGGGTATCGCGCGAGCCTTTGAGCTCGAGTGCGATCATCGTGGGTTTGATGACCATACCCATGATGGTCGTCAGTGCCCTAAAATTTCAAAGTCCTCCCTTATAGCATAAAAATCACCGTTTAAAATGCATAGAAAAAGTGATAAAATGAAAGAGCAGGGATGAGCCTCTTACCTGTCGCAAACAGTTCATGAAACGATACCCTGGATCTCCCACAACAAATACTCGAAAATAAAGAGAATTAGGGCACAAAATGCACTTTCAGAGCTCACTTTGGTAAAATGGTAAAAAATAAAATTACTTTTTCCTGTTTATAAGTTTTGTATGTCATTTTTGTTGATATTTTCGTAATATTTTTATATTTCTCTCGATATCAGTGATGGGTGTGTTTCTTGTGCAGTTACAGGTACCTTCAAAGTGAACAGTGATCATTATTGAATGATTCTTTCAAATTTTATTTTATATCTTTTTCGAACTCAATAAATAAATGAAAAGGGAACCCCCCTCGAGTCATCTTTTAGCTCTTTTTTGACTCTTCAAAACTAAAAAGATTGTTGAGTACTTGTCATTTTGAACTTGTTAAAGTAAATGAATCAATGTCACCTTTGTGTGCGTTTACCCCTTTTTTGGGCTGAGGTTGACTATTTACGAAAAAGGTACACCTTGGTCGATATGGTCAAGAGGTTCCCTCACATATTGTTTTCTACCTTTTTGGGTTCGAGGGACAAATTACTAAAAGGGACATGATGGAGTTTTCTTTTTCATTTATTTTTCAAACTCTCTAAATGTGAAAAAGATATTGAGTTATTCTTATGTTGAACTCGTTAAAACTCTACAATGAAAGACCCATCACCATGATAAGACTGAGCTTCTCCTTCCTAGGGCTCGTAAAACTTACTAGGATGGATTCATTCGAAGAATGAACTTACATGACAAGCATATTCTATCCCCTTCAAGCTTGTGATAAAACTAATTGGGGTACTCGCTAGAAATAGCGAGGTGAAAATGAGGATGAGACGTCCTTTGTATAGGGAGCACGTTGCTCTTGAACATGACAGTCATATGCTTTTGTGTCAGGTTTGGGATATCCTCACTCAGTCACTTTTCCTCCCAGGTTTGGGTGATCCATTTTTCCTCTCATTTTACTATTCCATTATGTCATCATGACCTTTAGTCATATGTCGAGTCAAATGATGCCACACTCTGGAGTCGTGTCGCCAATGTTCAAAAGAGGTCCAATATGCATTTATTTACCTATACATTGTTTGAGTCATTGCTACAGTCCTGAATATTATTCCACTTTATTCCTTGTTTCATGTCAATGATAAGGGATTCATCATTGCCCTCCTTTTACAAGTTGTTTCCTGTCAACTTCAGCTCATTATCTGAGAAGAGGACCTAGAAAATCCCTTTCAGTACCTTAGAGTTAGCATGCCCTAACGGCCAGTTCTTCACATCCAATGACAAGTATTAATCATTGGTTTTCGATCGGGTGATTCCATGAGTGTTCGACCTCATCTTCATTATCACATTCACGGATTGTATTATTGTACGTTAAGAGCCATTGTCATTATTGGTGGTTTCTCTCTTACTTGTTAACGGTCCACACCATTGGCTGGTAGTCAGGTGGTTTTCTAGCATATTCAAATTCAACACATTTATTCGCATGTTAGGATTCATACATTGATCGGGTCAAGATGGAGCACAAGACCCTGAGTCTTGAATGTTATGACTTAGGCTACATGGAGTTATATGTCATTCATGATTGTACACATGTTTCTACTATATGGATGGATGTGACGATACCATTAGACTTTATATTTATGATGATCCTTGTTATCTAAATGTATGCACCCATACCATGGATCTTTTCATATAGTCTTCATTATCTGGATGGCTATGTTCATGCCATAGATTCATGTCTTGATCTCATATATGTATATGTATATGCATCCTTGATTTGTAGATCTGTTGACAATGTGTATCCTCTTCCTTGCCAAAATCTTGTAAAGCATCTCACTCATCACTCCTTGTTCTGCCTTCATGCTTTAGGGGGCATCTGTTACATAGTTTTTTGTCATGCCTCCTGCACTTCCCTATGAAATACCCCAAAGTTCATAAAACATGACCATTATACAATATACTCATCCATGTATACAGCTCAAATCCCTTCTAAGACTTCATTTGGGAAATTTCTTGAGCTTTCCTGAAGAAATAGCTCTTAAAACCCTAAAACGAGATTCGTCACTCTTATGAAGCTCAAAACAATGATGGTCACCTATTGCACTATGTTTGACCCGCGATGATCACAAAAAGGTAATTCCCCCAAAGGAGATGAGAAGCTTCATGATCTAGAGGCTTCTAGATCGACGATCTGGAGGTGGTTTCACATAGATGAGGTCGAATCCTCACATTTTGACCTCTTTGTATTATCTCTATGAGCTAGTTCCTTAAGATGTGGGCCTAATCCTATCTTTGGAGAAGTCCTAGCTCCCTTTCCCAACCTATAAATTCCTCTTCTCCCATTCCCAAATGGTTTCTCTATGTCCATTTTCACCCCTATGCTAAGATTGTGCCTAGAGGCTATTCATTAGACTTGGAGAAGGAGTGTTTGGAGAGTTTCTTGGCTTGTACTTGGATTACCACTCAAAGATAGCCTTTCAACATCAAGGCTATGGTTGTAAGCTTCCTTTTATTCCATAAATAATATACAACTGTTCGTTCATCTTCCCAAAATATATATGTTAATGTATGTATTAGCTTGGAATTCCTTGATCAATTAAGTAGGTTTTTATTGGATTTTGTGTTGGTTTTGGCATGATTTGTTGTCTCTGGATCACTTGTGTAGGTACATAAATGCTAAGAGAAGCAAGAACAATTTTGTGACACAAACACTTTGAGGCCCTCAACAAAGGAAATCAGAATAACATAAGAACGAGGTAGGTCATCTCTTTCGTTTTACTTTCCAGTTATAACCTAGGAAGATGTCTAGTTGATTGTCACTTCAGTTTCTAGACCCACTTGTTGGGCTAGACATATCGTCTCTATCCCCAGAGAGGATTAACTTTGTCAACAATTAGCCCAAGAATTGTTACTATATCCTCTTGATTATTATCAGGACTATTTCTCGTGTCTTGTTGCAGTTGTTACCACTATCCCTATGGTATTGGTACAAGATGGTGATTTAGGAGACAAACAACCTATTTATTACTTGAGCGATAATCTGATCAACACTAAAGCCAAATGCTCCCATGTTGGGAAGTTAGCTTTAGAAGTTGTCCAAGCTATTTAAAGATATCACCACTATATTCTTCTTCTCAAGAGTCTTCTAGTTTGTGATTGCAACCCTGTGACCTATATCCTATCACATCAATTGTTGGGGGAAAAATAATCAAGGTATATTTTTATCCATCAAGGGTTTAATTTGGAGTTTGTTAAATTAATGTCTAAGAAATATTTAGTCTTTTCTGAACTGATATGCAACCTTCCCTCCTTTACGTAAAAAATCCTCCTTTAATTCAAGATCAACAACTAATGATATTATCCCAGATGAAATGTTGTTATTAATCGACTCTTCTGATCCATGGTATGAATATATCATAACCTATCTCTAGACCCAAAATTCATGGCCTATAACCGCTGATTCTGATCAACGTAAAATTTGATACCATGCTCACCAATATATTATAATTGGTGACACTCTTCGCCACTATGGTGTCAATACAATTTTCTGACCGTGCCCCACTCATGGGGAGGATGAGAAAGACTTGAATGATTGTCATGTTGGATCATGTGACATGTATATGTCTGGATATTCTATCGCTCAAAAACTTCTATGTGCACTATGGTTAGAGATTTCATTTTCGTAGTCCAAAAGTGTCACACATGTTAGATCCATAACCAAAAATCCCATGCTCCACCTACTCCTTTGCATCTAATTGTCAGTGTTGGACCCTTTTCCAAATGGGGTATTGACTTCAAGACCTATAAGTGTTGCAGTAGATTGTTTTACTAATTGGTTGAAGTGACACCTACATATGACAACAATGACATAATTGATGCATTGTTCCTCTTTAATCATGTTATTTCCATATTGGGCCTGCCCCAAGCTATAGTTACAAATCATGTTAAATATTTTTTCTATTACATGATGTGTGAACTAACTACCAAGCTGGGATTACAACATGATAGCTCAACTCCCTACTACCCACAATCCAACATTCAAGTAGAAGCAATTAAAAAGGTTATAAAAACAATGCTTCAACACACAGTGGGGACTCATAATGAATTGACATACTATTATGTTTTCTGGTCTTTGGGCATACCATACATCTATTCGAGTTGCAATTGGATTCAGAACCTTTAGTTGGTGTATGATCTAGAATCTATTCCTCCAATTGAATGTGAAATTTTGTCATTGAAACTTGTCATCGAACTTCTTCCTGCTACCTCCGCTAGAGAAGAACATTTTTTGCACCTAGATAGACTAGATGAGACTTGACACGATGTTGTGATATCCAACGAAGCTCACAAAAACATGTCAAAGAAAAATATGAACAAAATTTTAAGCCTTGTGCCTTCTCAAATAGTGATCAAGTACTTTTGTATGCCCAAGAATCTAACAAAATAGGATACATGAAACTCAAACCAATGTCGTTAGGTTATATCCTTAAACATGTTATTACAAAAGGGTCCTATGACCTTGTATACTTTAACAAAATTCACTTGTCGAAACTCTGAAATGGGTTGTACCTAAAAAAGATATTATGCTTAGATTCATTCCACATGGTCACTCTGTAGATACTGTTTATATTTCCTCGTGTGTTTGCATTGTGTTTTCTTGAGAGTTTCCTATCGCCTTTTCTTACCATGGATTACATTTTATTTACAGATGTCGGTGTTCCCTCAATCGTATGTTGGTTATGCTGATGGTGCTAGTCATAGTACCCAGAGCCTTTCCTCTGTAGCATGGCAAATATATGCTCCTAATGATGAGTTCGTGAGTTTTCAAGGAATTTACATCAGTCACTAAACTAATAGTATCATTGAGTATAGTGTAGCTATAAAACTTTTATCTAATTCCGGTATTCCTCATTAGTCATCAGAATTGATTCAAAAATCATGGCGCTACATATAAATAATGTTTATTGAGTAAGAAGTCCTACTATGTTACACATGTTTTTAAGGGTTCACATCCTAAAGTGGAATTTTGATTACATCCAGTATTCAAATGTTCCTAAAAGTCTAAATACATCAAATGCATTAGCTAGTCATGTATTAGACATACATTTCTGACATTGTAAAAATTCAACCATCATCATACATTGTGTAAGACAGTAGAATAAAGTAGAAGACATTGATAGATAGAAAACTATGTATAGTGTTTGGTTTTACAAAAAAAAATTTTGCGACACATATGGCCCACGACCTATAATATTAAAATACATGTAGAGAAAATATGGCTAAAAATCATCCTAGGCGATTAATCCCGATGATGCTCATGGTATCATACAATTGTGCAGGGAAATTTGCGTAACAATTGACTGATATGAGTCGGCACACCTATAGTGTACCAATGTAGATGGATAGGGATATCATAAAACCTTATGTGTGTAACTTTGTTCTTCAAATCCTCAACATGATGTTCGAACTTGACAAGTGTTTCTACTATGTCAGGATCAACCATCTCTTCTTTTTCCCTTGCAGTGCCAACGTGTACAAATTTTGGTTGTGCCCGTCGATGAAGAGGAAACATACCTATTGGTCACACAGGTCCAACATCGACATGTTAAATGGATAGTTATTCTATGATACATAAAAAAACAAACAAAAAATTTTAAAAGCCAAAAAGCTGAAATATTCAAAATGACATTTTTTCTACCTGCATCATTCCATTTCTCACCTTCAGGTGAAGCTAGCTTTGGATGTCCATGGAAATCAACTCCAACATATAGGTAATCCTCAATCATTATTAGTTTCTCCCAAAACTAATAAAATAATATAGGAGTGAATTCCATCATAGGTTCTTCTCCATGTCACGTCATGAAGTCTACCCATTGCCTCATCTGAGGCTCTCTAGGTCCAAGAAGCTCATGGGCTATACATTGAGGTCGTAGTAATGGAACCATATATAAAGAAAACAATATCATGATAAAGCCATATCGAAATTCATTCCATCATTTGGTATTTTCTCTATTGACCTTTTCTTTCATATTGAATAATACCCATTCACACGAGTTTAATATCGTACGTGCCAAGCATTCTAAGGCATACTACATTTGGGTCTCTATAGCTAAATTTAAAGTTGCATTGCTATCCAACCAAGTAATGGTGAAAACGATTGTCTTGAGGGTAAGTTGAATGACATCCTTTCCCTCATGTTTCCCATATTTAGTTATTTCAAATTGAAGTCAACAATGGACAGAAATGTAATATCTAAATGTCTCTCCACCTCTCCTGAATCCAAATAATGAAATGGGATCCCCTCTGCATGAAAGCCTTGTAAAAAAGTAGATGTCTTACACATCTATTATGAAAATGTGTTCCTCAATCCTAAAGTAATTTCCATATGTGTCCCAAACCCTTATCAAATATTCTAGTAACTCCAACTGGGCCCTCATGCTTAGAATCATAAATACCTTCAAAAGTTGATAGTCTCTTAAAGCTTGTACTGTTGTTGGATCACTCACAGCAACTGTGTCTTGAGACTCATGCTCCCTTTCTCTCCAAGTCAAATCCATTTCCACTCCTGTAAAACACCTACAAATGACATTGAAAAGCATATGGAATTAGCAACCCATCGCACTTATCCTCCGTGGTTAGTGTGTTGATCACCTTGATCAATGTAAATGTTGCATACCCAACATAGCTCATGATATAAGAAGAGAGCGATGGCCTTATGGTGAATTTTAAGACCTAAAAACTGATAACATTTCCCAAAAAATGCACCAAATAAGAAATGGAAACCATGAAAATGAAGAGAAAGAAAAAACATCCTACCTAGAACTTATGGTACTAAAAATGGTCCACTAGATTGGTTGTAATCAACTTCTAAATTTTGAAGGAAAAAACACTCAGAGCTCACTCAGATTTGTAAAATGAAAATTGTAAGAAATAGAATTACGTTTTTCACTTTTATGGTCAAAATAAGTCATTATTTTTAATATTTTAATGGTTTTTACCTAATTGTTACAATGCATCATGTATTTTTAATGTTTTTATGGTATTATAAGCAGGTTAAATGATAGCTAAAGGACATAATGCAGGGTATAACTTAAAGGTCGGTCATTTTGATGAACGAGTATACTTTTATCACTTTTTTGAGCTCGTCAAAGTCATGAAAAAGGAAACCTCTTTAATCCTATGTAAGCTCTTTTCAGACTCCCAAAACATGAAAATATTGTCAAGCACTTGCCTTTTCAAACACATTAAAGTAAATGAGAATATGTCTACCTAGTATAAGTTTAAAAGTTTTTTGGACTTGATAGGTTATTTATGAAAAATGAATACTTTAGTTGAAAAGGCTAAGAGGCTCTCGTGGGTATTATTTTACACCTTTGCGAGCCCAAGAGACAAATTGCCAAAAAGGAACATCTTGGAGTTTTCATTTTCACCTCTTTTTTAAACTCTCTAAACATGAAAAAGAAGTTGATTTATGCCTTTACTGGACTCATAAAACTATTGTTAATTTTAGATAACAATGGTATGTTATATTCTTAGCCCAATTTACTTCAATTTTCCTTAACAACCCAATAAAAATTTCCAATGGAAATCACAATAGTCACATAGATAGTAAAAGCAAATAAAACATAAAACAAACTAGAGAAGACAAGCGTAGACAAGATGACACCAGATTTGGTAGATGCCAGGGAAAAACCCAAATGTGGGATGGAAAACCCTTTGATGAATTATTTTTACTATTAAATCAAAAGTTTAGTAGAGAGAGACTACAAAAGTCAAATTCACTTGCCCAATACAACATCAAAACAACCCTATAAACTTCTGCAATCAATTGTAGTCAAACTTCAACACTAACCCAAAAATCAACGTTAGTCAAAACAACATCAATTCTTCCTTGAAGCATCTCAGTCTTCCATGGTCAAACTCGGCCTAATTAGGAGGTCAACTTCAGCCCAAAACAACTTGGTCAAACTCAGTCAAAGGAGAGAGAACAATATTGTAATTATTTTGTGGTCAAACAATAGTCCACCCTGAAGTCAATGCAGGTCAACCAGCCTAGGAATTCTTGGTTTTTGTGCCCAAAAATGTGACCTAAGAAAATCAAACATTTGACCCAAAAATCGAAGTCAAACTGAGTAAAAAACACCTTGGTCGACTCTGCTCAAACTTGTCCCTAAAGTTTGAAGTTTGGCCTATGCTTCCGCCCAAAACATTTGTCCTCTTAGCTGCACATGAGAGAGAGAGAGAGAGGTTGCCCAATAACTATATGAACCAATATGATGATGAGAGCGAGGAATGTGTGAGTGATGAATGTTCCAAATGAGTGAGGCATCTTGTATTTATATAATTCGTTTTAGCTAAAGAGAGGCATCCACTATGCTTCTTGAGCCTACATAATGATGAAGTCGACCTAATCAATTTGCACGTGTGGACATAAATTCAAAATCACACTTTTTATTGTCTGAATGAGATGATATTTATATCAATCTTGGACCTCTCAAAAAGAGGAATCCAATGAAATCATCATCTCCATCAAATGAGCTATTGCAAGGTGTAATTTGGCCCTAGTTTCCAATTTTAACACTCCCTCTCAACTAGGGAGAATTCCACTTGTCAATCCATCTGTCATCATCATGCTATCCTGTCGTCATGAACCATATCTACTCTATTGAACCATGAAGCAAAAACGAAGAAGAATCAATCGATAGTGAGTCAAAAGACCTTACCACTCTCCACTGGCAATAATCAGTCCAGAGGTAGAACCTCAAATGATCCCAGATCAAGTTTTTGAACACCATGCATCTTAGACATAAGAAGTACGATAGTACACAATGTGTCCATCAGTAGTGCTATGGTCCCTATCCACATTTCCCAGCTCATTGGCCATATGAGAGTTACTTCCCATGAGTCCTATACTACATGGGTACGATGTATGTTGGAGCATCACCAGGAGAAGGTGAACCACTCATCCTACTCATATGCCATAGGAGAAGGTGAACCAATCATCCTATGCATATTTCAATCGTAGGGGAAGGTGAACCACTCACCCTGCACACGTTTGTCTAGTACGTTAAGGTGAACCACTCACCCTACACACATGTCACGATGGGGTATGATAGGACAAGGTGAACAACTCGCCCTGTAAATAGCGCACCACATAGGGGAAGGTGAGCCACTCATCCTATGGTCCCTCATAGCTCCAAGAAGTACCTCAAGCCCCTAGGAGCTCCCAGAGTTCAATGTCCAACTCAAGTGGGACCCTCATGGCTTAGAATTCTTTATTGATAGAAGGAAAGATTACAGCTCATGTAGATGCATGCTCAATTTAGTGTCATCCTTCTAGCTTCAAACTCTTCTCTCCTCATGAAGCAACAATTCGACATCATTACAAGACTCTTACTAATCTCATTTGAACAACATTTCCTTAGCTCAAGAAATTTCAACCTTTCCAAACCTTTGAAGGTTTGGTCAATTTATAGCTGAATGGAGGAGATTAAGCCATTAATGGCCCTCATGAATGCTTTGCCAAAATTGGGAAGTGGTTCCATGGAGGAAGGGATAATGGATTAAGGTTCATTCATCCTCTTCCTCATCCAAATGCGAGCTCAATCATCCTAGAAACTTCCAAAAGTATCCATTGGATAAGGAATCCAATGGATTCATTTCAAAAATTATATGAATCTCGCTTAGCACAAGTGAAACAAGGCTAGGTACGATGCATAGCACCTAGAGAGTATAGTTCCTGCAATGCATTGCAGCCTAGTAAAGGACCATCTGCACTGATCTCTCTAGGGGAAATTTTTGGATGAATGGTGTCATGAAACTCTTGGGAGGAAATCATGATGTAGGTTAACCTCATTAGGGAATGAAAACAACTAAATTAGGGGTTGATGGACCCTAATAATATGGATCTGGAAGTCGGGGTTGATGTGCCCAAATTTTCTTATAATAGTTTCCCCCTAAAGCATGAAGTTGAAAATAAACATGTCGAGTGAGATGCCTTACCACTTGGAGAGAAGGTTTTGAAACAGAAGGAGACCTGCATCAGTTACAATACATATATAATGATACTTTGATTTTTTCTCACAAACTAGCTGACGGAAGGCATACGCATGCTTAGCTTTATAAACTTTCATTACATGTACAAATATAGTCGTCTATAGATGTAGGCCCATGAATGGATGACCATGAACGCAAGGCCATTGTACATTTGATATAGTAATCCTAAAAAATATATCGCAACCTAGATGGATGAAACTAGATCCGGGGTCTTCAATCTCATCTAATCTTTCGCTCAATTACAAGTCTAACCATATGAATAGATGATATGAAGTTGAACGTGGAGAGACATCATCTGATTACCAGCAATGATGTAAGCCATTAACAGACATGAGAGGAATCACCAATAATGATAATGGCCCTCAAGGTACTATAGTACATTTCGCAAGGTGTGAATAAATGATTTGATGTCGAACACCATACGAAGTCTTTCGGTCGAAGGCCAGTGATGTCAACCTATCGCCATAAGTGAGAAACCTACCATTGATGTATGCAAGCCTCAAGGTACTAAAGGGGTGTTTCTAAGTCAACTTCTTGGATGATGTGCTGATGTCGACAAGAAGAAACTTGTCGCAAGAGGGCCTTGATGTATCCCACATGAACGACACGAAACGAGGTAAATGATTTTGGAGATGAAACATCGATTGACGACACAAGGTTTAGGAATGGCAGGCATGAAAATGAAGGTTTACTATATTGTAAAGGATGAAGTTTTGAACTGAATGACTTCTCTTGAACATATCGGAGACATTGAATTGAATTAGTAGCATTGAACCAAAACAAAATGATGGATGATATGATAGACTAATGGTGTGATAACCATCCAGCTGAATGACCCAACCCACATAGTCACGGTGATGAGCTGAAAGTGTCATGTTCAAGAGCGACCTGCTACCATAAAGTGTTCCCAACTCTTTCCCATTTTCCCTAATTATTTCTAATGAGTACCTCTTCATTTAATCAACCATGAGGAGGATAACATATGCTTGTTGTATAATTCCACCTTTCGGGTGAATCCATTGCTATTTGATATTTTAACGAGTCTAGTGAAGGTGAAACTCGGTCTTCTCTAGATGGATGAGTTTGTCACTATTTGATGTTTTTAACAAATTTGACGACAAAGATAACTCAGTCCTTTTCACATTTAGAGAGTCTAAAAAGGGACTAAAAGGAAACTCCAACAAGTTCTTTCTCATACATTTGTCTCTCAAGCCCCGAAAAGCATAAAACAATACAAGAGTGAACCTATTGATCATGTTTGATCAACGAGTACCTTTTTCATAGTTAATATATCTCAGCCTGAAGAAGGGTTAAAACTATACTGAGTAGATATCAATTCTAATGCGTTAATGAGCTAGAAACGACAAGCGCTCAACAATATTTTCATGTTTAGAGAGTTCGAAAAGAGCTTAAAGAGGACTCCACTTTGAGGAATGGGTGGTGTCTAGGGAAGCAATTGGTTCCAGTGATGTTGGAACTTTCTCAAAACATGTTGATTTGTGTGAAGAGGTTGGCCAATAAGACCACTAATTGCAACTGTCCCTCAAAAAGGGTAAAATAACCAAGTGAAAGTGTATGATCGGCCAAAGGGATGGTGGTGATGAAATAAAACACCAAGGCTCAAAAGGATGATAGAATGGCAATCACAAGGGGCTAAATGGAAATGGGTTCAGTTTTACACAAGCTTGAACCATAGGGAACTATGCTTGGATTCAGTTTCATGTTTACACAAGCTTGAAAAGAACAAACTATGCTTGGATTTAGTTTCATTTTTACACAAGCTTAAAACGAAAAACTATGCTTGAATTGGTTTACATGCCCCCAGCATGATGAAAAGGAGACTCTCTGGTAACCAGGTGGAAGTCACTGCGATGAAGCAGGATGATTATCCAACACCTTTTTGGCCTCGTCCAGATAGACAAAGGTGAATGGGTTGATTCCCTTCACATAACCTACAGGGAAACTTATCTTTACCATTAGGTGCATACCCCCAAGCTTCATTACATTCACCTAAGTAGACTACTCATGGCTATCAGGTGGATGGAATGCAGGTTCTTTTACAAGATCAAGTAAAAGACTCAACTAGGATTTTACGAGATCCAATCAAAGACTTGACTTGAAACTTGCTCCAGGGGACCTTGTTTCATTTTTTAATGAGCTTGACATAAGACAAGGAACTATGCTCATACCCTTAGCTTCATTTTTTAACGAGGTTGACACAAGACCAGGAGCTGTCCTAGGAGACCCTTGTTTAATTTTTTAACGAGGTTGACACAGTAAAAAAACTATCCTCGTGGACCTGTTTCATTTTTTAACAAGGTTGAAACAGTAAAAGAACTATCCTCATGCTCTTTTGTTTCATTTTTTAACGAGGTTGACACAAGACAAAGAACTCTCCTCAAATTCCTTGGTTTCAATTTTTAATGAGGTTGACACAAGACCAGGAACTATCCTCATAGTCAATCACAACTCATAAGAGGTCATGAAGGAGAGATCTAGTTCCAATGCCCCCAATACATGATGTAAAACATCACTGAATTGATTGTCAATTAATGTAGGTATGGAATAGGTTGCCACATAATTAAATCGTGGCGGGGGTGTTACCATTAGTATAAATGGACCATTTAGGGAAGATGGTTGACTAGAAGCCATATTTGGACTGGCAAATGAAAGCTGGTCGATGGTGACAATTTTTCCTTCATGCGAGAAACAAGTCACTCGAAACAATGTTGAAACAATAGCACCCATGCCATAAACATAGTCGCGCCCAAGAAGTAAATTGTAATATAATGGGCCCGGGACAACCATCACATTCAAGTAAATGGTTTTTCCTCCCAAAGTAATAGGTAACTGAGGGAGGATCCCTAATGGTCGACTGGTTCCTCTGTTAAAAGCCAATAGATTCTGGGTAACTGGCACAAGCGGCAGTGAACCGAGCGCTTGCCAAGCAGTTGAGGAAAGGATGCTGATGGATGCACCTTCATCTATAATAGTGCTTGATACAACCATATTACAAACCTGTACTATGATCTGGAAGGGAACATAAGAAGGAAGGCGGAATCCTACCAGTCGATTCCAATAAAAGGAAGTGACTAGACTACTTGGAGGGGTACCGTAGTAATGGGAGGATTAACCCCTTGAGTTACGAGAGCGGGAGGATTTTCCTCTTGTCTTGATGGAACAAGAGGATTCCCCCAAGCTCATTAGAATCTAAAGAAACAAAAAGAACTTGAGTGGTATCATTTTCATTCTCTTCGGTAAAGGTACAATTAGCTAAAGCTGAAATCAGGTCAACTGTTACCTTGACCTGTTGACTTGGGTCAGGTATAGACTAAGAGGATTCACTTTCAGAGAGAGAGAGAGTTTGACCAACAGTTGATTTGAGTCAGTCAATTCATCAACTAGTGAAGGATTTAGGGAGAGTTTCCTGTAACCAGATCGGAGTCATTGCGGTGAAGCAGGACGGTTATTCAACACTCTTTTGGCTTCATCCAGATAGGGACAAAGGTGAATGGGGTGATTCCCTTCACATAACCTACATGGAAACTTAACTTTCGCCTTCTTTCCATGATCTTTACTATCACTAGTTGATGGTGTGTCACCAACATGATCTCTAGAGGTTGATGACATAGGATGATGTGAACGAGAAGACCATTCTTCTAAGATCTGAGGAATATTAGGACAATTTCGAAGAAGATGGTCTCCCGCACAAAGTTTTCATGGATATCAAACTTTGTGAGGCTTGATGGATGGTTTCTCATCTAATGTTGCATTCAAAGCAATGGTTTCTTGGTTTCCCTTCTGTTGAATTTTATTCTTCTTCTTCTTCTTCCCTTTCTTCTTCTTCTTAGCCACCTGGTTACTAGTACTAATACTTTCACCAGGTGAAGACGAAGAAGGGGAGGAAGAAACGACTGAGGAAGAAGGCAAAGGGCCAACCTTAGGATCAACTGGAGGTTGATTTTGTCCAACTAGAGGTGTATTCGATTGCAGAGAAATCACGACATTTTGAACCAAGGAGGTTGAAAATAGCCATACTAGCAAGCTAGTTGTAAATCCCGGAAGGGACAGTGTAGCCATATATGGAGAACCAATACTTCAAAATGGAGGAAAAGGACTAGGATTTCCATCAAAAAGAATTCCTTGATTGGTGGACTCTGGATTTTTCACCATATGTTTCAACCTAAGATCAATTAAGAAATAAGTGTGGAGGATGTTATCCGTGGTCAATTAATTTTTACAACACTAGAACACAACTTCGCTTTTTCATTTTTAAAGAGCCGAGAAAAAAAAGGATGACTTTGGACACCTTCAATGTTAAATGAGCCCAAAGGGACAAGTGCTCAGATGATCCTTTCACTTTTAAAGAGTCGAAAAGGAAAGAAAGTGACTGATGTGGAGATTCTAGACAAGAGGGTTTACCAGACAAATCGAAAAACTTCAATATACAACTTAGTGATTAATGAAAGAGAAATGACCAAGAACTTTACGTACGGTAGTCAATCTTCCCGATTGTTGTGTTCGGTGCATTGTGATCGGTAAGGCGGTAGACTTGGCTTCCTAGGGATAAAATATTTCAACCTATTTGGGTCTCCCACCATATACTCGACGGTACAGGGAGCACAAGTCCGTACTAGTACTTATCAAATAAGAGAGGAGGAATCACCCAACCTTAATGAGAATGACAGCCACTAGGTTTTAAGACGTCGAAACACGTCTCTAGCCTAGACCTCTAGATGTTTTTGTTAAGTTCCAATGCGTTATTAGATTAATTGATGTAAATTTTAGGTTGATCTTGCTTAAAATTTGCCTTTGAAGTTTCACCACGAGATGTTTTCCGAAATTCCTAAAAAATGCAACTAGAATGAGAAGCACTCTTTCCATTTATTTTCAACAATGAAAATCCTAGCTATGAGGGATAGAGCATACACGTACTTCTTGAACAAGGAACAAAGAGCACAAACTAATGCAATTCCCTAAACCATTCCTTTCAAGCATTCACAAACTCAAACCCTAAAATGCAAATTGCATGTATTTCTTTTCAGTTTCTCTTAATGTGAATGATGCAATAAGAAAAAATAACGCACAAACGATTCAGATCTCTTTTCATAAAAAAATGACGATTTTCTACAATTTCTTTTAAATGGAAAGGAAGATTGTATGAAACTTTCAATTTTAAAGAAATGAAGATTTTCGACACTTTAAATGAAAATACAAATCAAATGCACAAGTAAATCAATTGATTATCTAGGAAGGAAGACTATACGACACTTCATTATTCGAAGAAAATGACGATTTTACGACACTTTCTTTTGACAAAGATCAATTGACAATATTTTAACTTTGACTATAGACTGATAATGACAAAAAAAACATTAAAGAAACAGTAATCAATCCAATCAAAGTAGGGTTAGATTAAGGAGATGAAAAAACTATTTTCAGAGATAAGACATCATTTACATTCAACAAGCAATTCAAACTCATGAAAATTGACAAAAATTTTCAGTTCCTAGATGGGAAAATTGACCCTAAAGGGATCATCGTAGGCAGAAATTAGAGACAGTGCGATGCATCAAATTGGATCTATGCAGGAAGTGCACTACATCGCACTGTGTCAGTCAGATAAGTGCGATGATTACTAAAGGCAATTTTATGCTTAAATTTAATTCAATTTTCAGTGAATTTAGACTTGAATTCAATAAATGACAGGAAGTACAATATGTCAAAGTGCTTTAAGAGATTGATAAGCTACTATAAGGGATAATATCGCTCCCCAGTGGAGTTTCCATTTTGTTTTGTGAAAATTTACTGTTTCTTCAAATGCCTAACCCTCTAGACATAGTAGCTAGTCTAGAAACAATAGACAAAGTAATTCATCGCTTTTCCTATAGTTATCAGATAAGAGAAATAAGAAAAAAGGTACCAACCTATAACTTTTGCTCGATCCCTGTCTCCTTTGACCAATTTCACCACTCCTTTTCGTACTTAACTCACTTGGAAATTACCTGCACACAAGCCGAGACAAAAACCCATCAAAGCATACAATAATGACGATCTGTTAACTAAACATATCATTGAATCAAGAATATGATATACATCATATAAACACATGAATGGACAAAGCTTAGAATTATTCGTTGATAGAAGGAAATATTACAACCCATGTAGATGCATGCTTGATTCAGTGTCATCCTTCCAGCTTCAAACCCTTCTCTCCTCATGAAGCAAAAATTCGACATCATTACAATACTCTTACTAATATCATTCAAACAACATTTCCTTAGCTCAAGAAATTCCAACCTCTCCAAACCTTTGAAGGTTTGGTCAATTTATAGTTGAATGGAGGAGGCTAAGCCATTAATGGCCCTCATGAATGCTTTGCCAAAATTGGGAAGTGGTTCCATGGAAGAAGGGATAATGGATTAAGGTTCATTCATCCTCTTCCTCATCCAAATGCGAGCTCAATAATCTTGGAAACTTCTAGAAGTATCTATGTTGATCTCTCTAGGGCACTTTTTAGATGAATGGTGTCATGAAACTCTTGGGAGGCAAGCATGATGTAGGTTAACTTTGTTAGGGAATGAAAACAACTGAATTAGGGGTTGATGGACCCTAATAATATGGATCTGGAAGTCGGGGTTGATGTGCCCAAATTTTCCTGTAACAGAAAGGTGAACCACTCACATGTACATAGCGCACCACATAGGGGAAGGTGAGCCACTCATCCTATGGTCCCTCATAGCTCCAAGAAGTACCTCAAGCCCCCAGAAGCTCCCAGAGTTCAATGTCCAACTCAAGTGGGACCCTCATGGGAGGGTCTTTCTATGAATCCAAGTCTCTGTCGGAAGGCTAAGAATTTTACGTTTTCCAAATGCTTCGTGAGGATATCCGCAACCTACTCATCAGTCCTGATTTTTTGGAGCCTTATTACTCCCCGTTGTACCATATCTCGGATAAAGTGATACTTGATATCAATGAACTTCGAGCAGTCGTGGAACACAAGATTCTTTGAAAGGAAAATCACACTCTAGTTTTCGTAGAATATCATAGTGGTATCTAACACGTGCTCAAATATCTCACTGGAGATATGCCTCATCCAAACAGCTTCACAACAGGCCATACTAGCTACAATGTATTCGGCATCATCGGTGCCTAGAGAAACCAAATTTTGGTTCCTTCTCATGCAAGAAATTGAAGGAGACCCTAATGAGAAGAAACATCTATACTTCTCTTAGAATCAACCACACTTCCAACCCAGTCAACATCTATATATCCATGTAGCCTTAAATTCTGGGTAGTGTATCTTAGTCCATAATAGATTGTGCCCTAGAGATATCTCAAGAGATTCTTAGCAACAATCCAATGTATGTGATGAGGCTCGGCCATCAATTGACTCAACGTGTTCACAACCAAGCATATGTCAGGAAGGGAGTTTGCCAAGAACATCAATACCCCCACAATTTATCTATATTGGGAAGGGTTCACCAATTCAGGCCCAACAACATTTCCACATAGATTCTTGAAGTTGGTATTGGGCTATGGAAAAGGTATGTTTTATCCTCATGTTGCTTAATTAATCATTTGCCTTTATGTGATTATCTTTGTTTTAGGAATAAACATAGAAGAAACAATTGTAGAGGCTGGATAAAATCGATCGTTAATGGATTGCGTAAATATGGGCATTAAAAACTAACTTTCGCTATCTTTATATGTAGGAACATGAATTGAACGATTGTTGTTCAAACGATAGAACAACAACGACCAAGAAAGGAAAAAGGATACTGTGTCGATTGCGAAGGACAACAGAAGACTAGGAGAACCAAGTCTATTCTGTGATGAAATAAGATTGTAAGTTGTGAAATCCTCAGGATCTCCTGGTCCTGAGGATTCACTTTCATCTGTTTGTCTTTCCTAGGTTATATAAAGCCACTAGGCAGTTGGAATTTCAGGATTGTAGCTATTCATTTTTGAAACAAAGCACTTTCATTACTGTGACGCTATAACTATATTATCAAGTTTAATGAAGAAGACTATGTTTTAACTATAATCACATTCTGAGTGTCTTTCAGCAGTGACTTCTGGAGACTTTGGGCCCATTTTATAGGAGATTTACTGCTTTAATTGTGTCATATTTATTTCTGTTTACTCTTACAATTGTTTATTATTGTTAGTTAATGAAATTAGAATTATTATGATTGATGTGAGTATTTATTATTACAATTTTCTTTTGTCGTTCAAACTAGATTCTAGATCTTGTTGTGCTTTACATCTGTGTGTTAATCTTTACTGAATTGATCAAGTTAGTTTGAGTATTTGATTGATGTTCATTTTGAAGTAGTGTTATCGGAGATATTGAGCTTACAGTTGATTTATTTCCATAAGATGTTTGAATAGTTACTTGTTATTCATCTACTATAGCTTTCCATCACGTTGAACTAATTATTGTCTATACTAGTTAGATTTGCTAAGCGTGATTCCTTTTACTTGCATCCTGATTCAGTCCTCTACATAATAGATTAAAGTAGATTTGAAAATGCTTTAAAGATATCTTTCATAATTGTTTTGGATTGAACTTTGAGAATTAGATATTAATCATTGCAACGATTCTAAATCATTTCATTATGAATTAGCCTCTGAATTCACTCGCGTAGACAAGGCTAAATTCTCTTGAAATGAACAGACTTGCCCAATTTTGATAACTAATGTAGTTATTAAGGTTTCTTTTAATAGTCATCTTAATGCATCAACATTTTGGTGTTGTTGCCAAGGAGAGTGTTTCAAACTGATTTCTTTTTTATTTCACTGTAAAAGAATTGGGTTTTAAAAATGGAAGGTAATAACCTTTGTAACTAGCAAGTAAAGTTCTTGCTCATTAGCCTACTTTTCAGCAAATTCATAAAGGTTAAATAGGAGTAGTGGTTTTTTATGAAAGACTAGGAATAGAAGGATAGAGAAAGATCGTGTCTGGCATGCGAAATCATCTAGCAACCTTAGCCGATGCTACCAGATAACTAAGAATGAGTGAATGGATAAGGAACTACAGATGACCAAGCAAGGATGAGAGTTGGCTACAACATCTGCCTGAGCAGAACTGAAGAAGGGAATAATGGATGAAGTGTTGTCCCTTAACACCGTCATGCGGGTGTTGTATTCCAAGTTTGGATCCATGCATAAGGTAGTTGTCCATCTTAATGGATGTCAGCAGCGATGTGCTAAAAGAGAATGTATCTTATCGAATGTGCATGCTGCTATTGATTACATGCAAACATGAACGATGAGATATAAGGGAGCCCCGCTTCACTTGCCTAAGATGATGAAGCCCAAAGCGGTTGACCTGAAGGTACATATTCACAGTTAGATATGGAACTATGAACAACCCCGTGACTCATCACTATTCTACATGCTTCCCATGCACGTGTATTCAAGAGTATGGATGTTGTGGTACATGAACATGCGATCCCAAGTATTGGGACTCTCACCCAAGTGAAGACAAAGGCATAGATCCTACTTTAGCTCAACTCATATTTTAACGAGTTGATGCGCACAACCACCAGCGCAGACTTGCCAATCAGTTCAAACACCATGCAAAAGTATGTTGTTGGTCTGGCTGCATTAAATACAATGATGTGCATGCCTTCAGATGAGTTGAACAGAGGAGCCTGAGAAGTGTACTTGGATGCTATGGAGGCAAGAGTTAGGTTCCAGAAAGATGTCACCTTGGAGTGCACGGGCACCATCGCGGACTACCGATCTTGTCATCAATTCACTATTGTTGATCATCATGAGGATATTGAATAGTTGGACTTCCCATGGTTGTTTGAGTGATAGTGATGTCTTGCATGCCTCTCTCAAGCCATTTTGTCTCACGCGGTTACATGTGCATTGTAATGTATCATCTTGTCAAGTGTAAGTTCAAGTGTTGATAGTTGGATGTAACAATCATAGAGTAGGTGAAGAGTCACGAGGGTAGATGAACTACCACAAAGAGTAATGTCAAGGGCCACCCCACCCTTTGCTAGAAATAGTTTCTCATAACTCATTGTAAAGGCTTTTGGTTAGCCAAGCTTTGATAGGAGTATCTTAGTGAAAGATTGGACACTATTGTAATCCGCCTTGGCTTCTCCACTCTATAGAGTTAGTATATCTCTTTGGAGGAGCAGGAAGTTATGGTTGTAACATTCCACTATTGGGACTAGTGGTTGGACATGGATGTATTGTATGACTAGGACTTACACTTCTTAATATAAAATAGCCAACACTTTTTCATGCATATGTTGTTATTTTAGTTGGAATATTCAGGTTGTTTTACCAATGTATGTTATTTAACTTATGCATTTGTTTATGAACTATTTTCTATGAAATTGTATGAATCTTGTTGGAGATGTGTTGTTGGTTTAAATATCACTTTAGATTGCTCGCTATCTTGATTTCTAGTTGGTGATGCATCTTTTCTCATGTGTTCCCTTCCAATCTGAGTACTATTACAGGTTTCCAAGGGGCACGCTCACCTCACCCTCAGTTTGTTAGAACCTCTCATGCACCTTCCTTGACCTGCTATAGCTATCACACCCTTGCTACAATAGGAACATCTTACTTTCCTCTGAGCGAAATCGCGGTCAAGTAATTACCATACGACCCACTGTTGGGACTCCTACACCAAATGGTCTGAGGTCTAATTGGGACTTCTTATTAGGATGATCCCCTGACATGTTGGCGGGTCCAACACCATCAACATGTCCATATACTACATACCTATTGTAGCAGCTATAACCACCCTCCAAAATTTTTCCTTAGATTCATTTTGGAGCCTCCCTAACAACCTTTCACAACACCATGTCTTGCTTCATCAAGTACACAAGATTCAGTGATTTTCTTGTAGAAAGACAACCTGTCTATCAAATCTTCATGCATTCCCCTCAGAGGTTGTTCCTCTGGACTTGTTCCAACTACAGGATGAGCAAATCCCTCAAGAGATTGCACAATTTGGGAGGGCAACTAACCTTCCCTCAAGAAATTGCACAATTTTGTCTGGCAGCCTACTAGGTTCCAGAATTGCACAAATCTACCAGTCACGCTTCATCCTGAAAATTGTGCAATTCTTCCCAGCAGGGCTGGTCAGCTTGGAATTTGTGCAATCCTAGGTAGTAATCAGCTTCTCTGCCCAAAAATTTTGCAAATCTTGTAGGCAGCCAGCCCAACTTCCTTCTAGAAATGTGCATTTTCTCCCAGTGGTTAAGGAAACTCTTGCAAGTGTAGTTGGGTTGACAAGTTCCATCTGGGACCAAGGGAACTTGATTTGCATGCATGGCTTTCTTTTTCCTGGAATAGCAAAAGGAAACATGCAAAAATAATCCCTTGATTCAGGGAGTTACTTTTAGCAGCTAGAGGTTACATGCAAAGATCATTTTAGAATCTTTCCTCCAAGTGTCGCTTTTTCCTAGATTTGTGGCATGTGCATCACGAGCCTAAACTTATTTATTTGACACATCGAAGCTCATTTCTTCACATTGATCTTAGAGCTCTAAAATCCCACAACACATCCAAGACTCTTCGAGACATCCAGCTTAGCTATTCACAAGTAAGTGGTCTCAACTTGTCTCTTTTAGCATTTTTATCACTTTTTGTATTTTCTCTTGTATGCGTTGTTTGCTTGATTTCTTTGAATGCTTGTTTTCATTTACATGCGTACTTTCTTGTACTAGCATTGTTTTAGTTTTTGTTAGCATCTCATTGTTGATGCATGCATGAAATTGTTTTGCATGAACAATTGCCGATTTGACGACTCGCTTCACCCACATGCATGTTGTTCTGTTTTATGAATATTTCATTCAATGTTTGCATGCATGATCAATCACTTCTACTTATAATTAGTATTTCCATGCATTCACTTTCACATTTGCTTTCAGTTGCCTGTCGGCGGGTCTAGGTAGCATTGGTCTAGACTCTGCCTCACTAAGACAGGATTTTGCAGTATAGAGAAGGAAGCCTCTATCTTCCTCTCAGGAAATGGAAATTTTTTCGCAGTGACTATCCTCCGAGCCTACTTTGGGCAATTCTGAGGGACAGCGATTGTTCACCCAAACAACTGCGCAAAGAAGTCACTGAGACTGCACCCATTGCAAGTTGAAATTGCACATTGTACAATTCCAAAATTTAGCAGCCAACCTGGATTGGGCATTTCACAATTCGAACAGCCATTGATGCCTCCCAAACAACCCATATTTCTTTTGCACAATTCTAGTAGCCAGTCTCCTAGCCTCCGAGAAGAAATTGTGCAATCCCTACCAGTCAATCCCCAGGTATGTGTTATGTCTTTCCTCAAGTTTTCTTTGGTTTTTGCTGACAGATTCCTTGCCATGCATTTCTCCTTGTCTCCAAATCTTTCAAGTGTTCATCTGCCTCTTAGTAGTACAGGATCAATGGCCATTGATCGAGTGTCCTCAAGTCTACCGATCTATGAAAATACAAAACTGATTGTAGACAAGGACATCAAGATGAAATGGCAAGAGGCCAATGATGAATTTGTAGGCACTTTTGGGGAAGACCTAGAGGACCTTCAAGTATACGTGAACATTCACAAGTCTGGCTTATACCAGATTTCATGCAGATAGCTCGTGTTCCCATGCGCATACATGATACACTGGATTGTCTCGCATAACGATCCCAAGATGATGACATTGAGTAGTGTCAACAGCACGAATATTGAAACCTTCTGGGCACATGATTATGATGATATGTATCAGATATTAGAGCCCATGACCATCATGGAGACTCACTTCAACCTACCCAGCAGCAGTGCCAACTCCAAAGATTTCTTTAAGAACTAGCTGAAGGAGCCAACTAGATTCAGGATGACACCCAACTAGATCTACAAGACGAAGATACTTCGAAAGGCATATCAATACTTGGTCATATTTTTATGTCAACTGTATGGCCAAGAAAGCATGGAAACCTTCCAACAGAGTTGGGTGATCGTGCTGGACCAACTAGCCAGAGAAGGGAAACCATGTAACTAGTCTAGCATGTTGGCTCATCAGCTGAAGGAACAGGTAGAAAGGTCTTGACATTTTCCCGAAGGAATGCAAGCAGAAATCTACATGTCCACCTACATCTTGGATGAAATATGGGCCCAACAGGAGTTCTCGGGCTTGAAGTGGGCATGGTCACCAACAGAGGTTGCTGTGAACACTTATTGTAAGTTTTTGTCCGAATGCAGCTTCAAAGGAGTTATCACACGCCTATCTGATCATTTTTTTACCATAGTTTACAACATGATATTCAAACAGGATCCACTCTGCATGTCGAAGGCAGTAATGGAGGCACTGATAGACATAGCTAATTGGTATGCCTCACCATCCGACACCTCACATGGATGTACAACACGGAGAAGGCTCCGTATGTTGTACCAAAGTTTGCCTTGGACATACTCGTCATGCAAGAAGTATCATATCACATCTCGGTAGGATTGACAGCTAGACTGCACCAGAAGAAGAAGGCACCTTGCCCCGCTCTTCCATTGCAAATTGGTTTATGCGAGATCTAGATTTTCAAGCAAGTGGATGTTGAAGCAAAACAGATGAAAGAGTATCCATTGGACCTCCGTAGTTACAATATGTATGATCCACATTGTCTTGTAAAAGATCAATACACGAGAGTACATTTCAACTGGATCCACAGGGCATTTCATTGGAAGGAGGAGGACCCATGGGGATATTGCCACAGTTTCTCTAGACCCATTGAACAGGTCAGCTTCACTGTGGAATGGTTAGCGAAGCAACGTGAAGCGGCATGTTGAAGAGCAAAAGCAGCAGAGGAGAACATATTAGTGCGTGACAAGGGGAAGAGGAAGATTGTCAACCACATGGAGGAAGAGCAAAGCTGCAAGTTCCAAGCAGATCTACTTATGGAGAAAGAAGTTACGACCATAGAGGCGAAGAGGCAACAACGTGCCAAGGGAAACTTGAATAGGTAGAGGGAGAAAATAAGAATGGAGGAAGCACAAAAGGAGTAGCATGAGTTGAAGGAGCAACTCCAAAAGGAATAAGAGCTGTCTAAACAAGAGAGGGGAGGACAACAAAAATAGGTACAGGAGGGGGCGCAACATGTGAAAACAGACGAAACAATGCCCGTATAGGTAGTGGACTCATCAGAACAATTGACATTAGGCAGCAGGGTGAAACATTGCAAGAGCGGGACTTCTCTCATGAGATAGAGAAAGCACTTACACATTTGGATATAGATATTGAGCAACAAGAATTAGAAGAAGACATCAACTGCATGCCTCATCACTGAGAGGTCAACTTACCACCTCCACTACATCTAGAAGAGGAAGAAAGTCCCAAGCAACCAAGGAGACACTAAGATCCTTGGAGGTCAGCTGAAAGGAGAGATGCACAGCATCTCATTTGACAATTCTCAACATAGAGTTGTCCAGTCTCACAAAGTGTCAACTCTGGATGATCATACATCTCCTGTGAAAGTTGAGGAATAAGTGATCGTGTCTGATGTGCACAAACATCCATTAGCCTGGGCCAATGCTACCAGAGCATATGTCAAAGCCACTGGCTCAAGTGTTCACTTTATGATAGCTGAAAAGGAGCAAATGGCTAACGAACTACAGATGGCCCAACAAGGAGGAGAGTTGGTGACAATGTTCACCTGAGCTGAACTGAAGAATGCAATAGTAGATGAAGTATTCTCCCTTGACAGAGTTAGGCAAGCGTTGTATTCCAAGTTTGGTACCATGCATAAGGCAGCCATCCATCTCAACGGATGACAGCAACGATGTGCTAGAAGAGCACGTATCTTGGCGAATGTGCATGTTGTTGTTGATTACATGAAAACATGGATGATGAGATACAAGGGAGCCACATTTTACTTGCCTAAGATGATGAAGCCCAGAGTGATCGAGCCGAAGGCACATATCTAGAGTAAGATGTGGAACTATGAAGAGCTCCCACAACTCATCACTAGTCTACAAGCTTCCCATGCCTATGTATTCAAGAGTATGGATGTTGTGGTGCACACACATGCGATCCCATCTATTGGGACTCTCACCGAGGCCAAGGCAAAGGCACAGATTTGACTAGAGCTTGAATCGTACTTTGACGAGTTCATATGCATAGCCACCAGCCCAGACTTGTCGATCAATGCAGACACCATGCACAAGTGTGTTGCTGATCCACCTGCATTGAAGAAAATGATGTGCATGCTTTCAAACGAGTTGGATAGTGGAGCCCAAGTAGTGTACCCAGATGATATGGAAGGAAGAGTTGGGTTCCCGAAAGATGTCACCTTGGATCACATGGTCACCATCACAGACTATCGATCTTGGCATTAGTTTGCTACTGTCAACCATAATGAAGATGTCAAAGAGTTTGTCTTCCACCAGTTTTCTGAGTCATAGTGATGTCTAGCATGGATTGTTCAAGCCATTTTGTCTCACATGGCTACATGTGCATTGTAATGTAACGTTTTGTCCAGTGTAAGTTCAAGTGTCTATAGTTAGATGAAACAGTCACATAGTAAATGAAGAATCATGAGGGTAGATGAACAGTCACAAAGGGGAATGTCAAGGTTCACCCCACTCTTTGCTATAAATAGTCCCTCATAACTCATTGTAAAGGCTTTTGGTCATCCAAGCTTCCGATAGGACTATCTTAGAGAGAGCTTGGACAATATTGTAATGAACCTTCGCTTCTCCACTACGTAGATCTAGTACATCTCTTTGGAGGAGCAGAAAGTTGTGGCTGTAATGTTCCACTATCAGAACTAGTGGTTGGACATGGATGTATTTTATGACTGGAATTTACACTTCTTAATATAACAAGAGCTAGCATGTTTCATGCATATGTTATATTGTATTCTATGTTATCTCGTTTACTCTAAATGATATATGTATCTGCTTTCTTACGCATGCATGTATAGATTTATGTGTGTGTATGTATGAATCTTTCTAAAATGTGTTATTGGTTTAACCATCATTTTGGATTACTAGCTAACTTGGCTTCTATGTTGTGATACATCTTTGCTCATGTGTTCCCTTCTTAACTCCATGCTATCACAGGTTTCCAAGGGGCACACTCATCTGAATCCCTGTGTGTTGAAACCTCTCATACACCTTCCTTGCCTTACTACATATGTCACACCCTTGCTACCAATAGAGTTATCTTACTGCCTCTATACAAAATCACGGTCAAGGCATTACCGTACTACCCACTACTGGGACTCCTACACCAAATAATCTGAGGTCTAATTGGGACTTCTAACTGGGGAGATCCATTGACATGTTGGTGGGTCCAGCACTATCAAAATTTATGGTGCTAGAAGGAGGGCCAGATGACAAGATGTGTCCTCTCATCCTACTTTGAACCTTTGCATATCTATCATGGAGTGTTGCACTCTCCTCCCTCCACGATGTTTTTTTGAAACTTGAATCTATTACCATCACGAGGGAGTTTTTGGACCTCTTGTCCACTTACACGTATAATGGCGAAGGAAAATTGGCATGGCCTGAGTTCTTACGTGAATTTCTTTCCATGCTTCATAGGAAGATGGATGTTCTGACGAACAGGCCAACTTGCTATTTTCATACACACTTCGCGAATCTCCAATTCAGTGGTTGTGTAGCCTACTGGTTGAAAAGGTGCACTCACTTGAGCACTTTTGTGATCTCATTGAAGACACTTTCTATCATTTTGATCGAGACCATCTTTACCAAAAAATGTTACATCAACAGAAGGCTCCACATAAGCCGCCTATGGATTTTTGGCAGCACTTTCATGATTTGCAGTTTCAAGCTCCGAAGAGCCAAATGAAATTTTTCTATTTTTGGGACCAATTCAAGTATTGTATTAAGAAATCTGTTCACCCCAAGAATAAGTTTAAAATCAAGCCTCGCTCAGTATTCTTTAGTGATGGAGCTGTGCAATAATAGATGAATACGTTCACTGTCACAAGTGACTGTCTGCCATCCCCTCATCAAATAGCTCTACCACTGTAGAGTTATGTGGGAGATCATGCTCACACACCTGTTCACCCGTCACATTCACCCAACATCACTTTGCTTAATTTTCACGTAGATTTGGTTGTGATTCCATCGAGTTGTCATGTTCATTTTTTTCCAAAAGCTTCGTCTTTGTACTCGGTTGTTCCTCCGGATGATACTTTCTTGTGTTCTTCCATGGACTCTACACTTGTTGTGAACAAAGATCAAGCCATCGACGAAGTTGGTGTTTCATAACCAACGTGTGCTGTCATTCATGAAGAGTATGACTGGGAGCTTAAGCATCAACACTCGGCGAAGGATGAATCCCTTCTATCGTAGCCACCTCCGTTCCTCCCTGACATCCTTGGTGAACCTTCCATCCATGATTTCACATGTGTATCTTCATCTACAGATGCACCCATTGTTTATCACTTGCAGGCCACACCAGATGTCGGTCCATCATCTGACAATGGAGAAGATAAGTTATTCATTGAAAATCCACTTGAATTTTCATCTACCTTTTCTAGAAACATAGAGGATGCATTTGATTGCTTTTCATCTACCCCTCTATTTGATTCATCAAACCATTAGGATGCCGATGAAATCATTGATTTTTCTAATTGTGGCTGTCCTGATCCATTTACTCCCATATTCGATCACGATCATATTTCTATCACAGTTGATCTTTCGAAGCCACCTATTTATGATGATATATCTGATAATGAAGTTGAAACACCCAAGACTGACGAGGCACTTTAGCCCGAGCTGATGGTTATGGAAGGCCCTCACTGTCCTGAGGTTGGTTTCACTTCCCATCAAGAAATTGTTGAATCACCCGAGGCTCCTCATCACTCATCTGTATGCATTGAACATCAATCCCACACAGATCATGCTTCCTCCACTCGAACTGCATGATCCCATCGCTCATGCATTGAAGGAATCTTACATTGCAAGAACACGTGCATGACACAAGTTGTATTTGTTTATTTCGTTTTCTTGCATGTCGCAGTCAAGAGTATGTGTATGCTTCAAAGGTACAAAAAGTGTCACACAACACCATGATATGTCCATGGACTGCTCATCATGCACTTGCACTCACTTACGTCTTGTGGACACTTTTAAACATGAAGTGTGTTTGTCTTCGTTGTTATATATTTCTTGCTTGCTGGTTCACATAATGGGGTTGCTCGTGGACCAAGCCTCCACCAACATGGATCAACCAATGTGCCGGTGGCTGCATTGGAAATATCACTTCATGTGATCAAGACCATGCACCATTAGTTTAGGATTAGGAATAGTGTTGCTTTTACTTTTTTTTCTTGCATGCCTATATACTTTCTTGCTTTACTTGTTTGTTTACTTACTCTCTTTGCATTTAGTTCTACTTCCACTTTTCTTTGTTGTTTGTTTGCTTTTTTTGTTCGTAGGTTAGTTTTGCATGAAACCATATATGACTCATGAAACAAGATAGGTAAAGTACAAGAGGCCTTATGTAGCTATCACTACGTGCTTATCTGTCATCCTGCCTTTGTATGAAGAACTTGTTATTTTTATTCCATGATACGTCGATGGAAAATACGTACTGTTCGAAGTGAACCTTGGTGAAAACACAATGGTTGTGCAGTAACTGGTATCACCCACTCTAGTCGGTTGTTTTTGGGTTAACCCTTGTCAGCTCAGTCAGGTAGAGTAAGGTGAGGGGAAAACCTTAACTAGAATGTCAGTGATATAATAAACTACTTCTTGGTAGGAACAACCCTTCTACTTTCAATAAGTCAGCATCCATCTTCTGCCTCTGAAATAAATAATTGTTATGCACAGTTACGAAAAATAAAAATAAAATGAAAAGTGAAAATTTTCAAAAATGAAAATTGAATAAGTCGAAGGAAGAGAAAGGATTCCATCATAGAGAGGTGATGCAAGTAGCACCGCTGGGGTACTGACCAGGTTCGCTGGTAGCATAGCCATGCTTGTGCTCCTATGGGACTCTGTCGGGGTACTGTCGTGGCATGCTGGCAATGGACCAACACCAAAGATGAAACTTAGATTCTAACAATTATACTACTTTTGCACCAATATACCCCTCAACCCCAATCGAAACAACTATGTTTCCTTGGCTTGGAATGTGTGTCAATCGACTAAGATTTTGGCAGATGATACACCTTGCAATCAAGCTAGTGCGGAAACCAAGACAAACTGAGAACTGAACAATACTTCTAGAGGCATTAGACTTGTTTTTCATGAACAAGGTCCATTCAGAGAGCTGGAGTTCTACAACCCCCCTCCAAAATTTTTCCTTAGCTCATTTTGGATTCTCCTTACCAACCTTTCACAACCCCAAGTATTTCTTCATCAAGTACACAAGCTTCAGTGATTTTCTTGCTGAAATACATCCTCTCTATCAAAGCTTGATGCATTCCCCTCATAGGGTACTCCTCTCTATCAAAGCTTAAGTAGCTCCCTCAAGAAATTGTGTAATTGTGCAGGGAAACCAGCCTTCCCTCCAGAAATTGCGCAATTTTCTTTGGTAGCCTGCTGAGCTCCAGTATTGCGCAAATCTGCCAGTTAGGCTACATCCAGAAAATTGTGTAATTATTCCTAGCAGGGATGCTCAGCCCAGAATTTGTGCAATCCTAGGAAGCAGTCAGTTGCTCTACCCAGAAATTGCATTAATATTTTGAATAGCCAACCCAACTACCTTCTAGAAATGTACATTTTCTCCCAACAGTTGAGCAAACTCTTGCATGTACAGTTGGGTTGACCAGTTCCGCTTGGGACCAAGGAAACTTGACTTGCATGCATGGCTTGCTTTTTCCTGGAATAGAAAAAGGCAACATGAAAAAAGCATCCCTTGTTTCAGGGAGCTATTTTTAGTAGCTGGAGGTTACATGCAAAGATCGTTTTAGAATCTTTCCTCCAAGAGTCGCTTTTTCCTAGATTTGTGGCATGCGCGTCATGAGCCTAAACTTATTTATTCGACACATCAGAGCTCATTTCTTTACATAGACCTTGGAGCTCTAACATCCCATAGGACATCTAGGACTCTTCAACACATCCAACTCAGCTATTCACAGGTAAGTTGTCTCAACTTGTATTTTTCAGCATTTCTGTTGCTTTTTGTATTTTCACTTGTATGACTATTGTTTCCTAGATTTGTTTGAATTCTTGTTGTTTTTTACATGTATAATAAATTATACTAGCACCGTTTTAGTTTTCGTTAGCATCTCACTATTGTTGCATGGACGAAACTGTTTTGCACAAACGGTTACCGATTCAGCGACCCGCTTCACCCACATGCATGTTATTCTATTTTCTAAATCTTTCATTCAAGGTTTCCATGCACGATCACTCACTTCTTACACTTAGTATCACCATGCATTCACTTTCAATTTTTATTTCAATTGCCCGTCGGTGGGTCTGGGCAGCCTTGGCCGAGTCTCTGCCTCACCAAGACAACATTGCGCAATCCAGAGAAGGAAGGCTCTGTCTTCCTCTCATGAAATGCTCATTTTTTTCTAGTGACTATCCTCCAGGCCTGATTTGCACAATTCTGAGGGATAGTGACTGTTGGCCCAAAAAAATGCGCAATACAGTCACTAAGCCTACACACATTTCCAGATGAGATTGAGCATTGTGAAATTCCAATAGTCAGTAACCATCTTGTATTGCGCATTGCACAATTCCAACAGCCAATCATGCCTACCGGACAAGCCATATTGCTTTTGTGCAAGTCTGGTAGCCAATCCCCCAGCCTCCTAGTGACTATTGGCTGAAAAAATTATGCAATACAGTCATTGAGGCTACACACATTGCCAACTAAAATTGAGCATTACGTAATTACAATAGTCAGTAGCCATCTTGGATTGTGCATTGCGCAATTCCAACAGCCAGTCATGCCTCCCAGACAACCCAAATTTCTTTTGCGCGAGTCTGGTAGCTAGTCTCCCAGCCTCCTAGAAGAAATTGTGCAATCCTTACCAGTCAATCCGCAGGTATGTGTTATGTCATTCCTCAAGTTTGCTTTAGCTTTCACTAATAGATTTCTTGCCATGCATGTCGTTTTGTCTCCAGATATTTAAGGTGTTCATCCACCTCTTAGCAATACAAGATCAATGGCCTCCAAGAGAGAAGGATCAAAGGACACTGATGGAAGTGCAGCTGGAGTAGTAGTTTAGCGAGTGTCCTCAACTCTACCAATATATGAAGATACCAAACTGATTGTATACAAGGACATCAAGTTGAAATGGCAAGAGGTCATTGATGCATTTTTAGGAACTTTTGGGGAATACCTTAAGGACTACCAAGTATACATGAACATTCACAAGTCCAGCCTATATCGGTATGCAGATACCGCGCGTTCCCATGCACGGATATGATACACTGGATCATCTTGCACACTAATCCCGAGACGATCACATTGAGTAGTGTCAACGTGACTAAGATTGCAACCTTCTAGGGATAGGACTATGATGAGATGTATCAGATTTTGGAGCTCGTGACCATCATGGAGATTCCCTTCAGTATACCAACAACAGTGCCAAATCCAGAGAAATCTTGAAGAACTGGGTGAAGGAGCCGACTAGATTCAAGATGACACCCAACCAGATCTACAAGATGAGGATACTATGGAAGGTGTATCAACACGGTCATATTTGCATGTCGACTGTATGGACAAGAAAGCAGAGAAACCTTCCCATAGATTTGGGTGATTGCACTGGACCAACTGTTCAAAGAAGGAAAACCATGTAAGTAGTCTGGCATATCGACTAATCAGTTGAAGGAACAGGTAGCAAGATCTCCATAGTCGCCCGAAGGTATGCAGGCATAAATCTACATGTCTGCCTACATCTTGGATGTAATCTGTGCCCAACACGAGTTCCCGAGCTTAAAGTGGGCATGGTCATTGGTGGAGACTATTGTGAACACTTATTGTAAGTTGTTGTCTGGATGCAACTTTAGAGGAGCTATCACATAGTTTTCCGATCATTTTGTCACCCTAGTTTACAAGAAGATATTTGAATAGGATCCACGCTACATGTCGAAGGAAGAAATGGAGGAACTGATAGACATAACTAATTGGCCTGCCTCATCGTCCATCACCTCATACTAATGCACAACGCGAAGAAGCCTTCGCATGTTCTACCAAAGTTTTCCTTGGACATACTCATCATGCAGGAAGTAGCATATCACATCTAGGAAGGATTTACAACTAGACTGCACCAAAATAAGAAGGCACCTTGGCCCGCTCTTTCGTTGTGGATTGCATTATACGAAATCCAAAGTTTCAAGCAAGCAGATGTCGAAGTAGAACAGATGAAGAAGTATCCAATCAACCTCCAAAGTTACAATCCATATGACCTTCATTGTCCTGTAAAAGATCACTGCGCGAGAGTAAAATTCAACTGGATACATGGGGCATTTCATTGGGTGAGGAGGACCCATGGAGATATTTCTACAGTTTCTCTAGACCCAATGGATAGGTCAGCTTCACTGTGGAATGGTTAGTGAAGCAATGTCAAGTAGCATCTTGAAGAGCACCAGAAGGAGTAGCAGCAACAGAGGAGAACATAACAGTGCACTATAAGGGAAATAGGAAGATTGTCGATGACATGGAGAAAGAGCAAAGATGCAAGTTTTGAGCATATCCACTTGTGGAGAAAGTAGTCATGGCTATAGAGACGAAGAGGAAACAACGCGACAATAGAAAAATGAAAAGGTAGAGGGAGAAAAGAATAATGGAGGAAACAGAGAAGGAGTTGCATGAGTTTAAGGAGCAACTCTGGAAGGAACAAGAGTTGTGAAAATAGGAGATGAAATTTTAGCTGAAATAGGTACAATAGGGGGTGCAACATGTCAAAGAAAATGAAACAACCCTTGTACAAGTAGTGGACTCATCAGAACAATTGGCATCAAGCAAACAAGGTGAACCATCACAGGAGGAGGACTTCGCTCGTAAGATAGAGAAATCACTTGAACAATTGGATATGAATATGGAGCAACATGAATTGGAACAAGACATTGACCTCATGCCTCATCACCAAGAGGTCGACTTACTAACATCACCACATCCAGAAGAGGAGCAAGTCCTAGACCAAGGAGACACTTAGATCCTTGGAGGTCAGCCAGATGGAGAGATGCACAACATCTCAGTCAACGAGTCTCAACATAGAGTTGTGCAGTCTCATAGAGTGTCAAATCTGGATGATCATACATATCATGTGTAATTTAAGGAATCAATGATCTTGTCTGATGTGCGCAAACATCCAACAACCTTGGACGATGTTACCAGAGCATATGCCGAAGCCACTAGCTCAAGTGTTCGCTTTCTGATACTTGAGAATAAGCGAATGGCTGAGGAACTACAGATGGCCAAGAAAGGAGGAGAGTTGGTGACAACATCCACACGAGATGAATTGAATAAGAAAATATTATATGGAATATTGACCCTTGACACAGTTATGCAAGCATTGTATTCCATGTTTGGTACCATGCATAAAGTAGTTGTCCATCTCAACGGATGGCAGCAGCAATGTGCTAGAAGACCACGTATCTTGGTGAACTTGCATGTTGTTGTTGATTAGATGCAAACATCGACGATGAGATATAAGGGTGCCCCTCTTCACTTGCCTAATATGATGAAGCCCAGAGTGGTCATGTATCTGGAGTCAGATACAGAACTATGAAGAGCTCTTGTAGCTCATCACTAGTCTACATGCTTCCCACGCACTTGTATTCAAGAGTATGGATGTTGTGGTGCATGCACATGCGATCCCATTTATCGGGACTCTCACCCAAGTGAAGACAAAGACAGAGTCCAACTAGAGCTAGCTTGACTCGTAGTTTTATGATTTGATGTGCATAGCCACCAACCCAAACTTATCGATCAGTGTAGACACCATGCAGAAGTATGTTACTGGTCCGACCAAATTGAAGACGATGATGCACATGCTTTCAGACGAGTTGGATAAAGGATCATGAGCAGTGTATCCAGATGATTTGGAGGGAAGAGTCAGGTTCCAGAAAGATGTCACCTTGGAGCACACAGACACCATCGCAGACTATCGTCTTGGCATCAGTTCGCTAATGTGAACCACAACGAAGATGTCGAAGAGTTGGTCTTCCAACAGTTGTATGAGTCATATTGATGTCTAGCATGGCTTACTCAAACCATTTTGTCTCACATGGGTACATGTGCATTGTAATCTAACATCTTGTCAAGTGCAAGTTCAAGTGTCAATAGTTGGATGTAACAACCATACAGTAGATGAAGAGTCATGAGGGTGGATGTACTATCACAAAGGGAAATTTCAAGGGCCACCGCACCCTTTGCTATAAATAGTCCCTCATAACTCATTGTAAAGGCTTTTGGTCAGCCAAGCTTCCAATAGGACTATCTTAGAGAGAGCTTGGACAGTATTGTAATGAGCCTCGGCTTCTCCACTGCACAAAGCTAGTACATCTCTTTGGAGGATTAGGCGGTTGTGGCTGTAACGTTTCGTTGTTGGAACTAGTTGTTGGACATGGATGTATTGTATGACTGGAAGCTACACTTCTTAATATAGCAACAACTAGCACGTTTCATGCATATGTTGTATTATATTCTATGCTATCTGTTTTACTCTAAATGATATATGTATCTGTTTGGTTACACATGCATGTATAGCTTTATATGTATGTATGTATGAATCTTTCTGAAATGCGTTGTTGGTTTAACCATCACTTTGGATTTCTAACTAACTTGCCTTCCATGTTGTGATGCATCTTTTCTCATTTGTTTCCTTCTTAACTCCGTGCTATCAAAGGTTTCCAAGGGGCGCACTCATCTCAACCCTCGTGTGTTAGAACCTCTCGTGCACCTTCCTTGGCTCACTACATATGTCACACCTTTGCTACCTACAGAGTTATCTTACTTGCCTTTGTTCAAAATCTTGGTCAAGGCATTATCGTATGACCCACTGCTGGGACTCCTACACCAAATGGTCTGAGGTCTAATTGGGACTTCTTACCAGGGAGATCCCCCAACATGTTGGTGGGTCAAATACCATCAACAATACCCTGGTAAATCATACACTTTATATATGTTCATATATTACTATATATTAATATATTATTTTAAATTCACTAAAACATGAGTTCCATATGGTATGTGTTGAATTATGTGATAACCTGTGTATTATATTTTTGAATTTTAAATTAGTATTTTATTTTTATATATTAAGAATAATTTTATCCTATGAGTATGTATATATTATGTTCAAACTTAATTTATATATATTTTATTCGCTATCGCTACTTTACTTGAAACATTACTAAGGTTATTAATAGGTTTTTATCCACCATTATTCAAATAATACCAACTCAACTAGTGTGGATGATGTCATCATCTAAAATATTACTTGTTATTGTAAAATTCGTTATGAGATTAATTTCTTTTAGGCTTGTTTTCGACTTAAAATTTCCATAATGAACACTTAGAGGAAATGGAAGGCATGTCAATTGGAACAATAAAAATACCATGAGGTATGAATTATGTAGGACGTCCCTTATTTTTCATTATCAAAAGGATAAGCCATAGTATTAATAGCTATTGGTATTTTATTAGGTTCATTAGATGCGAAGAAAGCCCATGAGATGGAATCTTGCTTGAAGAAGCCACCCATAAGTCACAAGCCAAATTGCTTTCAATGGATGACTCGAAAGAGAACTCCCTCAAACCAATAATGAATCTATAGACAATGGAAGAAAGAGGATGCCAAAAATGTCCATACAAGACTACCATTAAGTTTTTTCATTATTACAAATTGTATGGACATATACGAAGTAAATTATTGTAGTCTCTATCTAAGAAATCTACCTTAGGAACTATATTTCTAAAAGAAGTGTAGATAATGAATATTAAGAAGTAGAGAATTCATTACATCAACAAGCTGAGGAAAAATGTTTGTTTAAGGGTTTGTAGAAGCGCATGTTATCATCAATGTGGATGGTAAATAGATGTTAATATTAAGGACTGCCATAATGAATTTTCATAGTTTATCCTTAAAAAGAAGATTCCCTTCTTGGAGATCTATTGCAGATTGGTTCAAAAGCATTAATGACCTTGAGGGTTCCTTGGAACTCCATGAAATTCGCCAAATAATATTAGACGTTCTACAATTCATGAAGAATGTGTTGTACATAAAGGATGTCATTTGATTGACACTATTCTAGAGATGGAATGGTATCCAAGTATATGTAGCAGTATAGAATGGTTTCATGTTATTATTCATTGATTTTTATTAAAATGGGCACCACCTGCATCCTCTTGTAGTTTTGTTGCATATGCTTGTTGTGACTTCAGATAAAAATAAAAGACCTTCCACTTGGATTTCAATGGATGATGAGATAGGCCCTCTCTAATGATAAGAAAGTAACATACATTGACACTGAAGATAAGGATAAATCTTGTTTAATAAATTTGGATCTAAATATTTATTAAGTTTGAGAGTTGGTGCATAGGCTTTTATACTAGATGAACAACTAAGCTAGGAACCATAGTTAGATCCATAGTGGGGACAAAAGTTACAAACCAAATATTGTGTCTTAGTTGTAGCTCGGAGTTAGAGTTAGATCCATGTTATATAGAAGTAGATAGAAGGTGCATTGATTTACATTAGTCTCCCATATGTTTTTTCGAGAAAAAGAAAAAAACTTTCTTTCGAGAGGTCTAATTCCAAATATAACTGAGCATGGTAAGACTTAGTACCCATTAGAGAAATTAAAAATGAATGGAAGTTAGATAAAAAAATAATTAACTTGTAAGAAAATAAGGTAAAATAAATAAAACAAAAGGGAGGAAAATTTAAAAAGTTAAACTAAATAAACAAGAAGAATGAGAAGGGGAGAAAAAAATGAGAAATGTGAATGAAATGCCAATCACCTCAATTTTATGTTAACTCTCCAAAATCTCTTTTTGTTCTTGTAACTTGAATCTTAAAGGGATTTTTGTTAGTGATGTGGGCATGATTTGATCAAGAGATTCTATATAAATTTTTGAATCACTATAGAACCACAAGTTTCATTGTAAGCTAATATTGTAAAAATGAAAAGTAAGCAACCATTCGATTCTTAAGGATTTTTCCTAAAGGTTTCCCTACAATTTGGATGCCAAACCCTACTAACTAATAAGCATTGAGAAATAGTCCATATAAAAAATAAATTTCATAACAAATAAGGAATTGAAGGCTATAAGGGATGCGTATGCAGTTCATACAAGATAGAAAAATCTTGGGTGAGTTATTTGCTTTTGATAAATATATATAGGTTGTACAAGATGCACATATCTTGAAAGGTCACCATCATTTTCTTAAGATGAAAGAAATGCTTTTTTGGTGTTTCACTAATGTTTGGGCCGTATGTCGAGTGGTGGTGAAGTTTAGTGATAAATTTATTCAATGCTTTTCCATTTCATTCTTTTCTCTTACAATCCATATCATATGGGTTGATCATTGTTCATATCTTTCGGCATGTTATGGAATTATCTCATCTCGCATGCATTTTGAATATATATATATATATATATATATATATATATATAAAAGTATGTTTTAATTAATTTCCATATCACACGTTTCCACTTGATCATGTTTAAGTTGGATTGGAGTTCAATTTTGTGTTACTTAGGAAGTATGGTTTTGCACGAGACATGAAAATGCCTTGTGAAGGCAATATAAACTCCATATTATTTATCAGCGAGAGATTAATTTATAATACTCTATTTTATAGGAGGAATATATATGTATAAATGAGATTTTCCTTGTGTCAAAAATATGATATGAAGACTAAGTATGTAATTGATCTTTGGAAATGACTCAACCATAAACAAATGATTGGCATTATAGATATGTAAGTAATTGGATATGTCTAGACTTGATTTTATGCACATGGAACTTGGAGGAGAGATGTCCCCATGGTAAATGAAGATTCATTCAACTCAAATTTATTGGTTTTGTTATCCAGATTGGCATAATACAAAAACCATTGAGTAACTCAAATTTTTTGGTTTTGTTATCCAAATTGGCATAATACAAAAACCATTGAGTACAACGTAGTTATAGAGAGCAACATTTATCGCTTCAATCTTCTCCTTGAAAACAAGTATAGGAAATGCAAGAGATTGTAGGAATTACTGTGTAATGATACCTAATTTTATTTAACTTGATGAGACATAGTTATTGGAAACTTGGAAGGAACAATTTACTTGAAACATACTAATATCCAATGAAGGCATTATGAATTATATGCTATTTGTTAATGAAAGATTCATTCATAATTCTATACTTAATATGAACAATGATCCCTTGAAGTGAATCATACAAAACAAATGAATGGCATTATACATGTGTATGTATTTGGTTATGTTTATACTATTTTATGAAAATAGATCATAAAGGTGAGATCTCCTCATGGAAAGTGAAGATTCATTGAGTTTTTTTTTCTTTTTAAATATTGTTATCTAAACATTGTGTGGTATAAAAATATGACACTTGTTACTTTTTTCAAAATAATAAAGGACAACGTTTTCAATGTGAAATAATACATTTTAATTTTGTCTATCAAATGTCATATCTAATTGGTTTCCAATTTTAACAAAGTCTTACAATTTGATTTTCTTATCGAACTTCAAAATATATTTGATTGCCTATAGCATTGTTTATCAAACTTTAAAATATCCAAATTATCTTTGAAGACCTTTTTTTAATTGACTTTTCAAGTTGTATGACTATTTCATTTAAATATTTTTTTATTTCTTGATTAAATTTGGGTTAACTAATATCTTTCTAAAACAATTTAAGTCATAATTAATTTTTTATTTTTTTCATTTTACAATTTATATTAACATAATTTTCTTAATAATTTGTCATTTAATAAATAAAAAATATTACACATTAAATATTAAATATTAATAATTTTGCCTTAATACATGTCTCATACAAAAATACGAAAACTAAAATATCATATCATATCTACATTTTCTAAAGAACTAAAAGATAAAAGAAAAAACTATACATTATAGTATTGAAGGAGTACTTGTATACATTATAGTATTGAAGGAGTACTTCACCCTCTTTTGGATAAAAGGAAAAACTATACATCATAGTATTAAGGACTACTTCATCCTCTTTTCCTTCACGCTTATAAAAATAGTAGGAATTAATCTAGTAATCCAGGTCTTTCCATTTATGCTAGTTGGTCTATCAAAATGTCATTGTCCTCATTTAGAAAAATGAAAGTTGATGGTTTCCTTTCAAAGTTTGGAACTTGTTTATTCTTTTTCTTCCAAATTTATGCACAATTATCTCAATATTGAAAATTTATCTATAAAGGGCGTTAAATTTTCTTTCCATTACATATTAGTGCAACAAATCCTATTACGGGCTCCGTTTCCCCTTCGCTATTTGAGCAAAAGGCTATACTAAGCTAACATAAGGCAAGCCAACATAACTTTGTTAGCATAAATAATTTACTAGTGTGTGTTCTAGAGTAGCTAGGATTAGGATTTGGGCTTAAAAATCTACTTCTACATGTTTTTGGGATATTTTGTTCATAGCTATTTCTACTTTTCCATCTTATCCAAAAATCTGTTATAAAAGTCCTATGCGACCCTCACAACATCTCTATACGCCCAAGTCATTGGTTGATGGGTCTTGGCAAGTTGAACATGCTTTCAAATATTGTATTTCTTTTAATGAGCCACCCATACATTTTTTTCGAGGAAAGTCATTTGTTTTCGTTCCAGAAGGTTGGAGGCGGCTTGGACTTAATAAGAGAAGTTCGTAGACAGTTGAGCGAGCTATCAACTAGGGCATGGAGTGTTCAAATTCAGAGCATCCATATATCATAGGGGTCTATAACGGAGCCTTCCCTAAGATTAAGAACAGTTTCAGAAGTATGAGAACATTTTTAATTATACACGTAGGTTAGCGAGAGGTCACTTAATAGCTTTGAGAATGTATAGAAATGAGGATGAGGTTAATACAGACAGAAGTAAGGACGAACTAAATAGAGATAAATCCCAGGAACTAAGAGTTACGAGAATAAGAGGTAATTTCTAAGAAATTTAATTAGAGACGGTATAGAAGGATAAAGCCAATCATCAAAATAAAATAAAGTGAAAAGTTTCAGCCAACCTACAAGCTTATTTATCGACCATCGAATTCAATATTGATTTTTTCTTTCCAATGAAAATCACAACCATGGATAGAATGCAAGGAAGGAAAGATTGAGATACTAACAGGCCAATATGAACCATGAACTTAGCTTTAAACTCTTGGGAGAAGATAATACTATAGACGACTGTCAATAATCTTCTCACAAAATTCTTGAATAATTTTGTCGGAAGAACCACCTTTAACCATTGCCTCCTTTGATAATTTCTTCCACTGCAAAGCATTTTTCCTCAGGTCAGCACCTAGATGGCTTTCCATAACAATCTTTATACATTTTCCAATTCAAACAATAAATTCTGGCCCAGACAACGCAGATGACCGTGCTCTGCCAATAATCTCATCAACAAACTCTTGAATATTGCTATCGGAAGAACCGCCTTTCACCATTGCCTCCCTCGATAATTTCTTCCACCGTAAAGCGTTTTTCCTCAGCTCAGCACCGAGTTGGCTTTCCATAACGATCTTTATGCATTTTTCCACTTCCTCCTTCCCTACAAGTCCGTTTGCTGATCGTTTATTTAATCTCATTCCTGCCTTCCACTTCTCCGCAGTGTAGAAAGAATTAGTTGTCTGATCGCTCATCTGAGGAACAGCCAACATGGGAATCCCGAGGCTGAGGCTTTCCAGTGTCGAATTCCATCCACAGTGTGTCATAAAAGCACCGACAGACGCATGAGAAAGAACTTGCAGCTGATGACACCATGGAACGACTAGTCCTTGATCGGAGGTTTCGTTCAGGAAACCCGCAGGCAAGTTCTCTTCACTATTAATCTCCCCATTGTAAGAAGGTGGACGAACGACCCATAGGAAAGAATATCCACTGGCCCTCAGCCCAAGAGCTATCTCATGCATTTGTTCTTTTGTAACAACAGCGAGGCTTCCGAAGGAAACATACACGACGCTAGCGGGTTCCTTCGTATTAAGCCAATCCATGCAGTTTGTGGTTTTCCACAAGTGTGCCCCAGGGTCTGTGTCTCCGGGATTCTGCCCGTCCAAGAAAGCCGAGGGTATGAGAGGACCGACAGTCCGAATTGGAGCTATCGATTCCATTGAATTTATTTCATCCGATTCCAGTTCGGAAAACGAATTTCCCAGAACCCACGTTGCCTCCGCAAGAGACTTAAACTGATCCATTACTACTCGCAACGCGCACTCATCGGTACTTGAAGGATGCAGAAAGCTTGGCAAGTCCGATACGTTCAGCAACGGCAGTCCTGGGATTTCTATCGCGTCCACCGTTTTACCTGTTTCATCCCGCAAGTTGGCTGAAAACAAGAAAAATTATTATATTGACATAGATAAATAAGAACATATGGACATAATACAGGTTTGGTAACTGAAAACATACCCAGTCCTTTCCTAAAATTGTAATAGATGGAGTAAACTGCAGACGATTGCGTCCAGAAAAGAGCTACAGGAATATTAAACTTCTTTGCAACATCCGGAACGCAATAAAGGAAGGAATCGAAAACAATGCAAGATATATTGTTGCCTTGAGTGTTCAGCCTTTCTATGAGATTTTCTAATGTGAATCTTCCCATCTTGCATAACATATCGAGGACCATCTCCCCGTCCTTGGACCGGTCAAAATCCACAGGAAGTCCGTCCGAAATTGTTTCGAACTTAACTTCCGTAGGGGAGTTTGAGACCCCGGGCACTGCATCTTGAGCCTGTAACATGCGCTCACGCTTTTCTTCGGTCATCACAAACGTGACCATCATTTGTTTAGAGGCGAGCCTCTTCGCAAATACTAGCATTGGATTGATATGGCCCTGTGACGGACAAGGGATCACGAGAACATGAGGCTTGCTATATCGTAGTTCCCCTGAGGACGCCATTTTACTACACTCCGGAAAGGAAAAGTTGCAGACAACTTTCTTTACAAATATCTGGCCGACTCTCGGCCTTCTCAACTAGTTTACCCTTTCCTTTCGCTGTCCGAATGAATGATGGAAAACAGCTGAATTTAATACGCACGGACGCGATGCCGGATCGCATCTGGAGGCTTCATCGCGATGAAGGCACGAAACTAATATCACTAGCGTCACGATCAGTACTGACGCACTGGTAGTTTATACGAAAACTGTCACTGCGATGTGGAATGTATGAAACTGTGAAAGCGCTGTTTCTCTGTGGAATCTTTGCTTAAAGACAACAAATATTGCAAAAGCGCTAACGTAATTGCATCATTAAGATATAAATAAAATAGAAGATTAAGGGAAGTGATCCTAAATTTCTGATAACATTTATTGAGTTCTTCGTATTTTTGATAACATTCATAGACTTTTTAGCTATTATAATTTTAATTTAAAATTCATTTTAATTCTGGGTCCCTCTACTGTAGTGAGATCAAATCATTTAAGATGCTAATCTTTTCATGCGTGTAAATTTGAGAAAAGGTCTGATGCGAAGAGATTCGGTTTTGTTTCAATCATAAATAAAATAGCAATAAATAATATATTTGGATTTTTATCTTAATTTTATATAGATTTAAGGTTTGATGTTAAGACATTTGATTCTATTCAACCATAAATAAAATAGCAATAAATAATATATTTTAGATTTTCATTTTAACTTTATATATTAGTTAAAAATATTAATTTGATTTTTTTGAGTAAAAGAAATATGCAATTCATTTAGTACTTTATATGGAGTTCACAGATCACACGTAAAAATAAGATTATTAATATTATTTAATCTGTAATTTATTTTATTTGAATTGAGATATAATATTTAAACAAAAATAAAAAATTATTATTCATTAAAAATAAAAATACTTTAATATTTGTTTAAAAAAACATAATTTTATATAAAAAATTAGTGAAAAAAAATGTTTGTTCAAAATCAGTATAGATGCATCTTAATTCTGGATTTACCAAGAGCAAGAAAGAACCAAATGTTGCGTTGTGTTATGTTCTTTCCAAGACTAGATCTAGTACCTAAGGGTCAGTTGTGTTATGTTCTTTCCACCCTTCGTTGCGCAAGTGGGGGGTGGAGCCCCCCTCTACGAGGTCCGGATCAGTGCCCAGGAGAAAAACTTGTGGACCCTATATTAGGTCGTTAGATATACCTATGGTTTTGTGTATGGATTTCACACATTGTTTTCTGTCCATGGTACTTTGTAGATCCGGTTAAGTGAACTACGATTATGTTTTAGTCCAAGATTAATGTATTCGAGTTTATGGATGTTTCGGCATGTATATATATGTATTGTAACATTTAAAGGAAAATAATGAAAAATCAATCTGGTAGTCCCAGTTTTGGGATCTAGGGGAAAATCTCTGTGTATATTTGTTTTATGTATTATTCGCTTGCCATTGTTTATTTTCTGTTTTTAGACTTTGTGTGTAGGGAATTTTTGTACGAGGTTAAAACCCACACCAAATATTTCCAGGTGCAAACATTTCTTCAAGTTTTGGAATAAAAAAGGTTTTCATATTCAAAAATTTTATCTATCTGAGTGTTTCATAAATCCGAAATTGAGATGGATCTATGTAGAAGTTCTTGTAGATTCACAAGTTAATTCAATTTGCTAAAGCAAGAGACAAGAATTTACTTCTACTCTTTGGATCAGAAGCCCACAAACATTGAGCAAACAATAATCAATAGAGGAAGAGAATCAAAGGCACATAACATAATAAATATATGGGGACGTATAAATTTGTGGACCCTATATTAGGTCGGCAGATCTAGCTATGGTTTTGTGTATGGATTTCGCACATGGATTTCGGTCCATGGTATTTTGTAGATCCGATCAAGGGAACTACAGTTATGTTCTAATCCAGGGTTAATGTATTCGGGTTTATGGATGCTTCGGTGTGTATATACATAAATATGTGTTGTAACATTGAAAGGAAAATAATGAAAAATCAATCTGGTAGTCCCAGTTTCGGGAGCCAGGAGAAAATCTTTGTGTATATTTGTTTTATGTGTTATGCTCTAGCCATTGTTTATTTTCTGTTTTTAGAATTCGTATGCAGGTAATTTCTATACGGGGTTAAAAGCTACACTAAATATTTCCAGATGAAAACATTTCTTCAAGTTTTGCAATAAAAAAGGTTTGCATATTGAGAAATTTTATCTATCTGAGTGTTTGATAAATCCAAAATTGAGATGGATCTATGTAGAAAATCTTGCACATTCACAAGTTAATGTAATTTGCTAAAGCAAGAGAGAAGAATCAAATTCTACTCTTTAGACCAAAAGCCCATAATTATTGAGTAAACAATAATTAATAGAGGAAGAGAATCAAAGGCGCATAACACAATAAATATCCGGGGAAATCCACCACTCAAAACCCCACTATTTGTTTTGTATAAATCTGGAAAATCAAGATGAAATTACAATGTTTGTTCTCTCAAGAACAATCCCAGCACTCAGCAAATTCAATCTCCAACTCATAAGCAAGCTCAAGTCCAAAGCTCAGCCAATTCACGAGCTCTCCAAGTCTCTATTCCAATGTGTAATTTCTATGAAGGATAGCTTGTATTTAAAGGGAAATAAAGCCTCTAAAAATTGTGCAATCCCTTAAGGATCAGTTCTTGATTTCATGCATTATCAGTGCTACTTAGAAAATTCTAAAACAAATAGTACACTGTCCCTACACTCTAGTATCAGCTGGAGCTTTCTTAGAATCAACACGCGTGGATTTTTGATGAGTAAATATTGAATTAACTAGAGCAGCACTGGTGAAGTTCATTGGTGACACCACTGACTGTTAACTCACTATTAGTTCTCTCAATCAGTTTGAGAACTAATTTAACTGAACTGACTCATGAAACTGAGTATTCTATTTCACAACTCACAATTAACTCACACTGGACTCCTACAAAGTAGGGAAAACATATACATGACTTCCAAAAGACTTCCAACTCGAATTTCCTAAGTTAAGTAAGTTTAATAAACTCAATTTAACTATTTTAAGTTGCTATGAGAATAGAATTCAAATATAATTCAAAGCTTAATTCAACGACAATTTAAACTAGAATTTCTTGTTGCTATTTCTCAACACTCCCTCTTAACAAGAAAGGGATTATCAACTACCTTGATCCTATCTCTATGAAATTTGAATTTACATATTGACAATGCCTTTGCCAAGATGTCAACATCTTTCTCCTCCGTGGGAATGTAATCTAATAACACGATCTGCCTCAGTACACAATCTTTGAGATGATGATACCGAATATCAATATTCTTTGACCGATCATGAAAGAATGGATTTTCAAAGAGTTTGATACAACTGTGATTATCACAATAAATCACTATGAGATCCATCTGCTGACCAAACAAACCAACAAGGATCTTCCTCATCGAGATAATCTCACATGATGCCTAACTTGCAGCCATGTACCCTGCCTCTGCTGAACTCAGTGCAACCGATCTCTATTTCCTACTATACCAAGAAACTATTGCTAACCAATACTAAAGATCCCTCGTGATGTGCTCTTCCTATTGTGTGTTCACCAAGTACATGAGTGAACCCATAAGATGCCTGCAAACAGTAACTTCCACTACCTCCCCTGAAGTGGCATCCTCCTTCCTCTAGTTACCAACTAGAGGTGTCTCCATGGATTTATTGCTCTCCATATAGAATCTCCTCAGTTTCTCGTTGGTATACTTGCCTTGAGATACAAATAACTCCCCATCTCCTTGCCATAAATCCATGCCAAGAAAGTAATGCATGAGCCCCAAGTCCTTCATCTCAAACACTCTAGCAAGGTCCTCCTTGCAAGATTTAATGAGCTTCTCATCACCTGTCAGTATGAGATAATCTACATAAAGTACAATGATCAACAACTTACCTCCCACCCCTATGTGATACAGGTTCACATCTGCTTCACTCTTAGTGAAGCTCAACTTGGTGAAGTAGTTATCGATCCTAAGGTGCCAACCATAGGGTGCTTTCTTCAACCCATACAATGCTTTCTCGAGTTGGCACACATGCGACTCAAGGTCCAAGGTTTCAAAACCTTTGGGATGCTCTATGTACACCTTTTCCTCAACCATGTCATTGAGGAAGTCAATCTTCACATCCATCTGACGGATATTCCAACCCATCTGTTTTGATAATGCCAAAATAGATTTGATTGACGAGTACCTTGCAATAGGAGTAAAGGTCTCATCATAGTTAATCTCCTCTATCTGTGGAATGCCACGGGCCACAAATCTAGCCTTATGTTTCTCCACACTACCATCTGCAACTTTATTTACCTTGCAAATCCAATAGAAGGCCACAACTAACTTATCCTCTCGTCTCGAGACCACATCCCAAACATTTGTTCGAACTATGGAGTTATACTCCTCCACCATTGCATCAACCCAAATCGACTATTACACTGCTTCCTTAAAGGAAAATGGGTCTGTCACGACACATGCACCCATAAGTGCCATGTATCTAGTGTACCTCTTCGGTGACCTCCTCTGTCTGCGCTGAGAAGGGGTGCTCCCACATTCTCCCATGCATCATCCAACAATATATAAACCTCTCTAGTATGCTTTCTTCCTTCTCTAGAAGACTCTGCCTAAGTGGATGTCTCCACTCTGTGAACCTCTGCATGTGGCTCCTCCACATCAATCTGAGGCCCCTCAACCTTAGGAGCTAAAATCTCCTCATCGACATGTAGCTCAAGCTCTCTCTCAAGGGATATTCACATGGCCTTCTCCTCATCAAACTTGATATCCCTCTGAACCACTGTCATCCGACTGGTCGACATGTAGACCAGGTAGTTGTGGGTTGTATCAGTGTACCCCACAAAGATCCCCAACTCTACTGTTGGCTCAAGCATCTTCTATGCATATTTGGTCACATGGCAATAAACCAATGACCCAAAAATCCTGAAGTGACCAACATCTGACATCTTACCGAAATAAGCCTCCTCTAGTGTCTTCATCTCAAGTATCTAATGTGGGCTGTCGTTCTGAACATAAACCGTTGTGTTGCATGCCTCATCCCACAAGTGTAGTGGTAAGCCCTGATCATGCAACATCGCCCTTGCTGCCCCTACTATGCTCCTATTATTTCTCTTGGAAACTATGATTCCAGTACTTCCAAGTTCATCCACATAATGAGTGAATTTGGTCAAGTATTTTGGAATCATCCCCCCTTTCTCCATCTTGATTTTACAAAGTTTATCCTTTAGTGCCAACTTCCTTTGGTTACTGCTATTCTGATACAAGTCTATTAATGTTTTCCACATAGCATGCAGGGTTTCCTTTCCATGGAGACTCGAAACAATATGATCTCATACTCCCTCAAGGATTATCCGCCTTGCCTTCGCCACACATTTCTTCCACTCGTCAAGTTTTGTGCATCAGTGGCTGTTGGCTAAGGAATTGCTTGTTCAACAAATTGCTTCAAGCCATTGTCCTCTAGCACAACCCCCATCCTATCCCTCCAGGCTATGAGATTCAATCTTGCTTCCATGGCATACTCAATCCTCAACCCATGGAACGTCATCTGTCGATCCTAAAGTATGTATTGCAAGTTCGACTTTCACCTATAACCCAGAAACTCAAAACTTCGAAGTCTCCTCTATAGAGCTGATTTTAAATTAGTGATATCTCCCTCATTCGAACTCCAATTCGGCTGATTGTCTTTTTGAATTTGGGTATTTTGTCCCAAGGAATCCATATCTGAAATTTGTTTCTAAAAAATCTTCACATAAATTCTCAGATCTTCTCTGTAAACTCTCGGGCCAAAAAACCATCTTGCTCTGATACGATGTAGAAAATCTTGTAGATGCACAAGCTAATGTAATTTTCTAAAGAAAGAGATGAGAATATACTTCTACTATTTATAACAGAAGCCCATAAACATCGATCAAACAATAATGAATAGAGGAGGAGAACCAAAGGCACATAACACAATAAATATTCGGGCAAAGCCACAACTCAAAACCCCACTATTTGTTTTGTATTTATTCGGAAAATCAATATGAAATTAGTGGGATTGTTCTCTCAAGAACAATCCTAGCACTTAGAAAATTCAATCTCTAACTCATAATCAAGCTCAAGGCCAAACCTTATCCAATTCACAAGCTCTCCAAGTCTCTATTCTAATGTGTAATTCCTATGAATGATAGCTTGTATTTAAATGGAAATAAAGTCTATAAAAACTGTACAATCCCTTAAGGATCAGTTCCCGATTGCATGCACTATTAGTGCAACTCAGAGAAATCTAAAACAAATAGTAGACTATCCTTGTACTCTAGTCTCAACTGGGTCTTTCTCAAAATCGACATGCATGAGTTTCTGATGAGTATATATTAAGTTAACTAGAGTAGCACTTGTGGAGTTCATTAGTGACACCATTGGCTGTTAACTCACTATTAGTTCTCTCAATTAGTTTGAGAACTAATTTAACTGATCTGACTCATGAAATCGATTCTTCTATTTTACAACTCACAATTAACTCACACTGGACTCCTACAAAGTAGGGATAACATATGCTTGACTTCCAACTCGAATTTCCTAAGTTAATTAAGTTTAATAAACTTAATTTAATTCTTTTAAGTTTCTATGAGAATAGAATTCAAATTTAATTCACAGTTTAATTCAAGGAAAAATTAATTTGGGATTTCTTGTTGTCATTTCTCAACCATCTATGCTCATATATATACACATGCATTGAATATATATTGTTTTTTTTAATAATATTTTTTTAAATGTTACATGTCATCTCTATATTAAAAGAACTTATATATATCTATATATATATATATATATATATATATATATATATATATATATATATTTACTCAACATGCGTATTAAAAAGTTGATATAACATGGACATCTAATAAATATTTTATTTATGAATGACACTAAAGAAAAATATATATTTATTTTCAATTATTTTATCTCTATATAAAGTTGACGTAAAATTAAAGTATTCTATTTATAGTTGATATTGATTTTTTTTTGTTATTATTGCTTTTCAATTTTTTAATTTAAGTGTTATTTTATTATTTTTAAATGTAATGTTAAAAAAATCAACTCTCTCATACAGAAATATAGAGAGAATTTTTTATTTTTGTAAGTTCTTACTAATAATCTCTATTAAAAACAAGTGTTGCAATGACAACATTTCATCAGAGTAAGTTCACTCAAAAAGACAAAATTACATCTGCAATTTATGACATTTTTTTATTCTGATAAGAGACACTATTACATAGCTTTTCAATTGTAGTCACTATTAACATAAAGGAACATAAAAGAGTGACATGACCAATGATTCTGAGCCAAAAAAAACAAATAAGAAAAACTCCAAAAAAAAATAGTGAAACCCTAAATAATTATTAAATTTAAATGGATTGGTTTTTTTAACATTTCCATTTGCCTCAGAGGCCCGTTGTTACATGTGGCCATTGTTAAGGTATGTCCGAAAATATGGAGAACAATTATCCTGTTTTTTCTTTTTCCTAGATGTCAAGCTTCTATGTTGCAACTTTCATGCCATCGTCCGTATGAATTTCAAAATTCCTGAAATTCACGTTAAAACATAAAAGCATAGACTTCATAATAAAATATTGACATGTGCCATATCAACGTAATTTATAGTTTTTTTTTTGGCATTTTTTCTTAGGATTCTGAACTCTTCTGACTCCTTAAAAAAAATGGGAGAAACACCTATAAGGGAGAGGGGAAAAAGGGAAAAGTAACAAAAAGAAAAATAATATTTATGATTGTTTTTATGCAATGTATTATTTTCAAAAGGATGTTTATAAAGATAACTTTTTATTTCTAGAATAAAGGAAACAACACAAGCTTGAGATATGTCTTTCTCACTAGAAAATGTAGAATTTTGATTGCTCAAATATGATCTTTTAACACACTGTTCTCCTTGAATCCTCTTTTCTTCCTCACATTCTAACTCCATGTCCTCAAACTCTTTGTCAACTGTAAAAGATGAATGAATATCCAATTATTTTTCCTAAAAGCGACTCATTTTTGTTAAACCCAAAACTTATTTACTTTGCTTGTAGCCAATATCTTACTACATGAAATAATGACACGACCAATCTCATGGCACCCAAAACAACCAAAGCATACCCTCTAATAATTAATTGTTTGTATCTAGGATTTCTTCCCTTCTTGAGTTTGAATTTTTGTAATCAAACCCTCCTTCAAATCTACATGCATATGGACTCTTGCCAATATTCTATCCTTGCTTTAATCTGAATCCTACTGCAACCTAGAAATATCCCTACTCCATTCCTTAGAGATTGGAGGGTATTTTCTTTCTAGTACATCAATGGTAGACCTTGTAGAATATCCTTGACCTTCTTCTTTGAAATGTGGTTCCTAATAGGATCAAAATCATTTGCCGTTTTTTCAAGACAAGCTTTAATGGTTCCCATAACCAATTAGAATCCAAAATCTTATACAAATATTTTCTGAATAAAATGCAACAAATCCTGAAGTTAAAATGATATAAGAAGGGTAATATACTAACCATTTCTCCCACGTTTCCACCACCCATCCCTTTAAAGCCTCTAAAAACAAGAATTTTCCACTAAATTTCCCAACTAAGACCTTCTCCAATGCCTTTGGAACTTCACATATGTCTAGGTCTTAACTAACCACCCCACTCACCTTTGATTCCCAATACTTTACCCCCATGATCTTTCTACCTACTACAGAGTATTTTGAATCCCTATTTCCTTCAAAGCATTGAAAATGAGTAGGGCTTCTAAACTATCATGGGGTGATACCACAATAGGACAATTAACTAAACATGGAACTTCATTTGAAATAATGAATGATCTTTCACCACTTTAACTCCATGGAGGTAGTTTTTCCACCTTACCTCCATGTAATGGTGCAAATACAATCCCCCCTTAAGATCTCCTTGAAGAAATCAAACCATAGGCCATCATAGCTCAAGTTATGGAGAAAGGTCCATTGGGTTAATATGTTGACATGTTCCCAATTCATGGGCTCAAATTCCACCAAATCCTCCTCTAGTCAATCCTTTCTCCTAGCATCGAACTTTACCATATTTAGTATTTGGAAAATTTAAGGGCTTGATAGGCCCTCTAGATGAAATCCATCTAGTGATTTAACACACACACATATTTGAAATAAACTAATACTCCATGTATTAACTTTATTTAATATGTGCAATTCATGGTATACTACACATTGCATCTATTAATTAAGTTAATATAATAGATGGACCCAATCCATGTAGGCACACATGAACACCCATATATTAATCAAGCTAATATATGGAATATGCAACATATAATGGAATATACATATTAATCAAATTAATATAATATAATATGTTATATTAATTTGACTAATAAGTGAATTGTGTCCATATACTACATAATGTGGTAAACTATACTTTATATATGATTATATTATCATATATTAGTATATTATATTAAATTGGCTAAGATATGTGGGATGTGAGTATAATAATTATGTGGTAATGTACGTAATTAATATTTTTGAATTTTATATTAGTATTATATCTTTTTATATTCAAAATAATTTTTTTTAGGAGTACATATATATTATGTCTAAACTTAATTTATATGTACTTTTCTCATTATCAGTACTTTATTTGTAACATTACCAAGGTTATCGATAGGTTTTTATCCACTATTTAGAATGTAACACATGAGTATTTTTAATTCAGACAATATCAACTCGACTAGTGGGCACGATATCACTATCTAAAATGTCATTAGTTTGTGTAAAATTGATTTTGATAGTAATTTTTTTTAGGGCTTGTTTTTACCTGAAACTCCCATTATGAACACTTAGAGGAAATGGAAAGCACATCAATTGGATCAATAAAAATACCATGAGCTATGCATTTTGTAGGATATCCTTGTTTTTCATTAGAAAAAGGAGAGGTTACCATAATATTGCTAGTTATTGGTACTTAGTGTTATGTTCATTAGATGAGAAGAAAGGCCATGAGGTGGTATCTTGCTGGAAGAAGTAACCCATAAGTCACAAGCCAATTTGTTTTCAAAGGAGGAGTGCAAAGAGCACTCCCGAAAACTAAAAATAACTCTATAAACAATGGAAGAAAGAGAATTTCAAAAATTTCCATACAAGACTTCCACTAAGTTTTTCTATCACTACAAATTGTATGGACATTAGGAAATATAGTATTGGAGTCTACATATAAGAAATCTAGCTTAGGAAATGGATTGCTAAAAGAAGTGTGGAAAATGAAGATTAAAATATAAATAATTCATTAAATAAACAACCTAAAGATAAAAGCTTATCTAAGGGGTTGTAGTGGCAAAAAAGATCTATGTTATTGACAATGTGGATGGTAGATAGATGTTAATGTTAAGGACTGCCACTATGAAGTGTCATAGTTGAGCTTCAAAACGAACATTTCCTTCTTCGAAATGTGTTGGAGATTGGCTCACAAAGGTTAATGACCTTAGGGGGTCCTTCGAACTCCATGAGATCCGTGAAAGAAAACCATATGTTGTATAATTCATGAAGAATGTGATGTACATAGAGGATGTGATTTTATTGACACTATTCTAGAGATGGATTGTTGTGCAAGTATGCGTAGCAATAGAGAATGATTTCATGTTATAATTCATTATTTTTTATAAAAGGGGAGAACCACCTACATCCTCTTGTAGATTTACTGAATGATGGGATATGTTTTTTGTGAATTGAATTAAGAAGAAAAGACCTTCAACCTGGATTTTAAAGGTTGATGATACAAGCCATATCCAATTATAAGGAAGTATAATACATTGACATTAAAGATAAGAATGAATGTTGAGTAATAAATTTGGATCTAAATATTTATCAAGTTTGAGAGTTAGTGCACAGGCTTCTATACTAGATGAACAATGAAGCCATGAACAAGAGTTAGATCCATAGTGGCGGTAAAATCTAGAAACGAAAGATATATTCATAGTTGTAGCAAAGAGCTAGAGTTAGAGCCATGTTATATAGAAGAATATAGAAGGCACATTGATTTAGATAATCTCCTATATGGTTTTTTAGAACAAAAGACCCTTTTCGGGGAGGTATAATACAAAATGGACCCAAACATAACTGAGAATTCTATGACTTAGTACCTATAAGAGAAATTCAACAATGAATGGAAGTTAGATGAAAATATAACAAACAAACTATGTAACAAATTATGGAAAATTAAATAAAATAAGAGAGAGGAAAATAGAAAAAATAAATGAGGAATATAAATAAAAATAGGAGAGAAAATGACAAAATAGGAATGAAATGTCAATCTCCATGATTTCATGTTAACTCTTCTTAGTGAATTGGGGGAATACAAACGAGAGCTTGTAAGTACATTGTTTAATCACCATAAAACCAGCTCATTAGAGGAAATTTTAGCGTAAAAGTGCCCTTGAAATTTTCACGTACATAATATGTAAACCAATCAAAATCCTTCAAATTTAAAAAGAGGTACATGTAAATATTTTGGAGGGAAAATAAAAAAAACTACTTTTTTTATTTGTATTTTTTATTTATCTCCTTATAGGTTTACTCAAATTTCAAGTGTAGACACTCATTGGATGTGGAATTAAATTCCACATCCAATTAGTACCCTTTGCACATACTTATGAGAAGACCTACATCGCTAAAAATTGAAGATACATTAAAAAACATGTTGAACACAATTTTTTAATGTATCTTCAATTTTAATCAGTATGGGTCTTCTTAGAAGTATGCCTAATGGGTACTTGTTGGATGTGGAATTTTATTATGTATCCAACAAGTGTCTACAATTGAAATTTGAGTAAGCCTATAAGGAGATAAGCCAAAAAAAAAATAAAAAATAGTTTTCTTCTTTTCCCTCCAAAATTTATAACTTTTATTTCATTATGTTTCCTTAGGGAGCAAATTTTAGGCTGAAATTTCCTCTAGTGCAAGTTTCATTGTAGCTCGATATTGTCAACCATTCAATTCTTAAGGATTTTTCCTAAAGGTTACCTTATTGAGATCCAAAAACCTACTAACACATAAGCTTTGAGGCAGTAATCCATTTATAAAATTAACTACATAACCAACAAGGAGTTGAAGGCTATAAGGGAGGTGCATGCAGGTCATATATGATAGAAAACTCTTGGGTGAGTTCTTTTCTTCTTATATATATATATATATATATATATATATATATATATATATATATACAGAGAGAGAGAGGGAGAGAGAGAGAAAGAAAGAGAGAGAGAGGTTGCACAAGATGCACATACCTCGAAAGGTCATCATTATTTCCTTGAGATGAAATAAATGTTTGTTTTGTGTTTAATGCTAGATCCCTCTATTGTTGAGAGGTATCAAATTATTTAAGATGCTAATTTCTTTTGGATATAAACTTGACAAAAGGTTTGACATTGAAATATTTGGTTTTATTTCAACCATAAATATAAAAACAATAACATAGAGATTCCATGTGAGGCATATATAATATATTTTAGTTTCCACATTAATTTTATATCAATTTTAAGATGCTAATTTCTTTTGGATGTAAACTTGACAAAAGGTTTGACATGGAAAGATTTGATTTTATTTCAACCATAAATATAAAAACAATAACATAGAGATTCCATGTGAGGCATAGATAATATATTTTAGTTTCCACATTAATTTTATATCAATTTTAAGATGCTAATTTCTTTTGGATGTAAACTTGACAAAAGGTTTGACATTGAGATATTTTATTTTATTTCAACCATAAATAAAAAAACAATAACATAGAGATTCCATGTGAGGCATAGATAATATATTTTAGTTTCCACATTAATTTTATATCAATTTTATAGTGTTAGGGTAAAAAAAAAAAAAAAAAAAATTAGTGTGAGGGAAATATGCAATCCCTTTAGTATTTCATATGGAGTTCACAGATCACATGTATAAATAAGATTATTAATATTGTTTAATATATAATTTATTTTATATTGAATTGAAATGTAATATTTAAAAAAATAAATAAATAAATTAGTATGGGTTAAAAATAAAATATTTTAATATCCATTTAAAATAACATAGTTTTATATAAGCCTCAAGGGTTAGCTCAGTTGGTCAAAATCAGTGCCTCACCTTTCGGGAGGTCACAGGGTCCATTTTGCCCGAATCCCTTGGGTTTAGGCCTTGCTAGTCGGCCGTGGGGCTAGATTCCCTTTGAGGTCGATCATCCCAAATTTTTATGTGGATGTAGCGACCACCCCGTGACCAAGGTGTCCATGAACCACAGGAAAAAAAAACCATAGTTTTATATAAAGAAAACACGAAAAAAACTCTTACATTGGAAAATAGGTAAGATTGGTTTGTTGAGTGGATTGGATAGTTGAAATATTTTCTCAACATTAATCCCTCATTTTAGAAATGGTTGGATCTCATTAATAAAATAAATACATGATGTATTTGAGTAATTCAATGTAATATAAAATATATTTGTTTGTGTGTGCACATCTCACTGTTATTCCTCTTGGTATCAGTTTGAGAACTAATTTAACTGAACTGACTCATGAAACTGAGTATTCTATTTCACAACTCACAATTAACTCACACTGGACCCCTACAAAGCAGGGAAAACATATACATGACTTCCAAAAGACTTCCAACTCAAATTTCCTAAGTTAAGTAAGTTTAATAAACTCAATTTAGCTATTTTAAGTTGCTATGAGAATAGAATTTGAATATAATTCAAAGCTTAATTCAAGGACAATTTAAACTAGAATTTCTTGTTGCCATTTCTCAACACTCACTCTTAACAAGAAAGGGATTACCAACTACCTTGATCCTATCTCCGTGAAATTTGAATTTACATCTTGACAATGCCTTTGCCAAGATGTCAACATCTTTCTCCTCCGTGGGAATGTAATCTAATAACATGATCTGCCTCAATACACAATCTCTGAGAAGATGATACCGAATATCAATATTCTTGGACCGATCATGAAAGAATGGATTTTCAAAGAGTTTGATACAACTATGATTATCACAATAAATCACTATGAGATCCATCTGCTGACCAAACAAACCAACCAGGATCTTCCTCATCCAGATAATCTCACATGCTGCCTAACTTGCAACCATGTACCCTGCCTCTGCTGAACTCAGTGCAACTGATCTCTATTTCCTACTATACCAAGAAACTATTGCTAACCCAATACTAAAGATCCCTCATGATGTGCTCTTCCTATTGTGTGTTCACCAAGTACATGAGTGAACCCATAAGCTGCCTGCAAACAAGAACTTCCACTACTTCCCCTGAAGTGGCATCCTCCTTCCTCTAGTTACCCGCTAGAGGTGTCTCCATGGGTTTATTACTCTCCACATAGAATCTCCTTAGTTTCTCGTTGGTATACTTGCCCTGAGATACAAATAACTTCCCATCTCCCTGCCATAAATCCATGCCAAGAAAGTAATGCATGAGCCCCATGTCCTTCATCTCAAACTCTCTAGCAAGTTACTCCTTGCAAGAATTAATGAGCTTCTCATCACCTGTCAGTATGAGATCATCTACATAAAGTACACTGATCAACAACTTACCTCCCACCCCTATGTGATACAGGTTCACATCTGCTGCACTCTTAGTAAAGCTCAACTTGGTGAAGTAGTTATCAATCCTAGTGTACCAACCACAGGGTGATTGCTTCAACCCATACAATGCTCTCTCGAGTTGGCACACATGCAACTCACGGTCCAAGGTTTCAAAACCTTTGGGATGCTCTATGTACACCTTTTCCACAATCATGTCATTGAGGAAGTCAATCTTCACATCCATCTGACAGATATTCCAACCCATCTCTTTTGATAATGCCAAAATAGATTTGATTGATGACTACCTTGCAATAGGAGTAAAGGTCTCATCACAGTTAATCTCCTCTATCTGTGGAATGCCACGGGCCACAACTCTAGACTTATGTTTCTCCACACTACCATCTGCAACTTAATTTACCTTGTAAAGCCAACAAGAGGCCACAACTGACTCATCCTCTCGTCTCGGGACCACATCCCAAACACTGTTTCGAACTATGGAGTTATACTCCTCCACCATTGCATCAACCCAAATTGACTGTTACACTGCTTCCTGAAAGGAAAATGGCTCTGTCATAGCACATGCACCCATAAGTTTCATGTATCTAGTGTACCTCTTCAGTGACCTCCTCTGTCTGCGCCGAGAAGGGGTGCTCCCACATTCTCCCATGCATCATCCAACAATCTATCAACCTCTCTAGTGTGCTTTCTTCCTTCTCTAGAAGACTCTTCCTAAGTGGATGTCTCCACTCTGTGAACCTCTGCATGTGGCTCCTCCACATCAATTTGAGGCCCCTCAACCTTAGGAGCTAAAATCTCCTCATCGACATGTAGCTCAAGCTCTCTCTCAAGGGATATTCACATGGCCTTCTCCTCATCGAACTTGATATCCCTCTAAACCACTATCATCCGACTGGTCGACATGTGCACCAGGTAGTTGTGGGTTGTATCAATGTACCCCACAAAGATCCCCAACTCTACTGTTGGCTCAAGCATCTTCTATGCATATTTGGTCACATGGCAATAAACCAATGACCCAAAAATCCTGAAGTGACGAACATCTGGCATCTTACCGAAATAAGCCTCCTCTAGTGTCTTCATCTCAAGTATCTAATGTGGGCTATCGTTCTGAACATAAACCGTTGTGTTGCATGCCTCATCCCACAAGTGTAGTGGTAAGCCCTGATCATGCAACATTGCCCTTGCTGCCCCTACTATGCTCCTATTATTTCTCTTGGAAACTATGATTCCAGTACTTCCAAGTTCATCCAGATAATGAGTGAATTTGGTCAAGTACTTTGGAATCGTCTCCCCTTTCTCCATCTTGATTTTACAAAGTTTATCCTTGAGTGCCAACTTCCTTTGGTTACTGCTATTCTGATACAAGTCTATTAATGTTTTCCACATAGCATGCGAGGTTTCCTTTCCATGGAGACTCGAAACAATATGATCTCATACTCCCTCAAGGATTATCCGCCCTGCCTTCGCCACACATTTCTTCCACTCATCAAGTTTTGTGCATCAGTAGCTGTTGGCTTAGGAATTGCTTGTTCAACAAATTGCTTCAAGCCATTGTCCTCTAGCACAACCCCCATCCTACCCCTCCAGGCTATGAGATTCAATCTTCCTTCCATGGCATACTCAATCCTCAACCCATGGAATGTCATCTGTCGATCCTAAAGTATGTATTGCAAGTTCGACTTTCACCTATAACCCAGAAACTCAAAACTTCGAAATCTCCTCTATAGAGCTGATTTTAAATCAGTGATATCTCCCTCATTCGAACTCCGATTCGGCTGATTATTTTTTTGAATTTGGGTTTTTTGTCCCAAGGAATCCATATCTGAAATTTGTTTCTAAAAAATCTTCACATAAATTCTCAGATCTTCTCTGTAAACTCTCGGGCCAAAAAACCATCTTGCTCTGATACAACGTAGAAAATCTTGTAGATGCACAAGCTAATGTAATTTTCTAAAGAAAGAGACGAGAATATACTTCTATTGTTTACAACAGAAGCCCATAAACATCGATCAAACAATGATGAATAGAGGAGGAGAACCAAGGGCACATAACACAATAAATATTCGGGCAAAGCCACAACTCAAAACCCCACTATTTGTTTTGTATTTATTCGGAAAATCAATATGAAATTAGTGGGATTGTTCTCTCAAGAACAATCCTAGCACTTAGAAAATTCAATCTCTAACTCATAATCAAGCTCAAGGCCAAACCTTATCCAATTCACAAGCTCTCCAAGTCTCTATTCTAATGTGTAATTCCTATGAATGATAGATTGTATTTAAAGGGAAATAAAGTCTATAAAAACTGTACAATCCCTTAAGGATCAGTTCCTGATTGCATGCACTATCAGTGCAACTCAGAGAAATCTAAAACAAATAGTACACTATCCTTGTACTCTAGTCTCAACTGGGTCTTTCTCAAAATCGACATGCATGAGTTTATGATGAGTAAATATTCAGTTAACTAGAGTAGCACTTGTGGAGTTCATTAGTGACACCATTGGTTGTTAACTCACTATTAGTTCTCTCAATTAGTTTGAGAACTAATTTAACTGAGCTGACTCATGAAATCGATTCTTCTATTTTACAACTCACAATTAACTCACACTGGACTCCTACAAAGTAGGGATGACAAATGCTTGACTTACAACTTGAATTTCCTAAGTTAATTAAGTTTAATATACTTAATTTAACTCTTTTAAGTTGCTATGAGAATAGAATTCGAATTTAATTCACAGTTTAATTCAAGGACAAATTTATTTGGGATTTCTTGTTGTCATTTCTCAACCATCTATGCTCATATATATACACATACGTTGAATATATATTGTTTTTGTTAATAATATTTTTTTAAATGTTACATGTCATCTCTATATTAAAAGAACTTATATATATATATATAATAATAATATATATATATATATATATATATATATATATATATATATATATATATATAGATATATATATATATATATATATATATATATATATATATATATAGATAGATATATATATATATATATATATATATATATATATAGATATTAATCAACATCCATATTAAAAAGTTGATATAACATGGACATCTAATAAATATTTTATTTATGAATGACACTAAAGAAAAATATATATTTATTTTCAATTATCTTATCTCTCTATATAAAGTTGATGTAAAATTAAAGTGGAAATTAAAGTATTTTATTTATAGTTGATATTGATTTTTTTTTTATTATTGCTTTTCAACTTTTTAATTTAAGTGTTATTTTATTATTTTTAAATGTAATGTTAAAAAAAATCAACTCTCTCATACAGAAATATAGAGAGAATTTTTTATTTTTGTAAGTTCTTTCTAGTAAACTCTATTAAAAACAAGTGTTGCAATGACAGCATTTCATCAGAGTAAGTTCACTCAAAAATACAATTACATCTGCAATTTATGACATTTTTTATATTCTGATAAGAGACACTATTGCATTGCTTTTCAATTGTAGACACTATTTGCTTTTGGAGTTTCAAAGGGATGTTTATAAAGATAACCTTTTATTTGTAGAATAAAGGAAACAACACAAGCTTGAGATATGTCTTTCTCACTAGAAAATGTAGAATTTTGATTGCTCAAATATGATCTTTTAACACATTGTTCTCCTTGAATCCTCTTTTCTTCCTCAGATTCTAACTCCATGTCCTCAAACTCTTTGTCAACTATAAAAGATGAATGAGAAGCCAATTATTTTTCCTAAAAGCGACTCATTTTTGTTAAACCCAAAACTTATTCAATTTGCTTGTAGCCAATATCTTACTACATGAAATAATGACACGACCAATCTCATGGCACCCAAAACAACCAAAGCATACCCTCTAATAATTAATTGTTTCTATCTAGGATTTCTTCCCTTCTTGAGTTTGAATTATTGTAATCAAACCCTCCTTCAAATCTACATGCATATGGACTCTTGCCAATATTCTATCCTTGCTTTAATCTGAATCCTACTGCAACCCTAGAAATATCCCTATTCCATTCCTTAGAGATTGGAGGGTATTTTCTTTCTAATACATCAATGGTAGACCTTGTAGAATATCCTTGACCTTCTTCTTTGAAATGTGGTTCCTAATAGGATCAAAATCATTTGCCATTTTTTCAAGACAAGCTTTAATGGTTCCCATAACCAACTAGAATCCAAAATCTTATCCAAATATTTTCTGAATAAAATGCAACAAATCCTCAAGTTAAAATGATATAAGAAGGGTAATATACTAACCATTTCTCCCACTTTTCCACCACCCAGCCCTCTAAAGCCTCCAAAAACAAGAATTTTCCACTAAATTTCCCAACTAAGACCTTCTCCAATGCCTTCGGAACTTCACATATGTCTAGGTCTTAACTAACCACCACACTCACCTTTGATTCCAAATATTTTACCCCCATGATCTTTCTACCTACTACAGAGTATTTTGAATCCCTATTTCCTTCAAAGCATTGAATATGAGTAGGGCTTCTAAACTATCATGGGGTGATACCACAATATGACAATTAACTAAACATGGAACTTCATTTGAAATAATGAATGACCTTTCACCACTTTAACTCCATGGAGGTAGTTTTTCCACCTTACCTCCATGTAATGGTGCAAATACAATCCCCCCTTAAGATCTGCTTGAAGAAATCAAACCATAGGCCATCATAGCTTGAGTTATGGAGAAAGGTCCATGGGGGTAATATGTTGGCATGTTCCCAATTCATGGGCTCAAATTCCACCAAATCCTCCTCTAGTCAACCCTTTCTCCTAGCATCGAACTTTACCATATTTAGTATTTGGAAAATTTAAGGGCTTGATAGGCCCTCTAGATGAAATCCATCTAGTGATTGAACACACACACATATTTGAAATAAACTAATACTCCATGTATTAACTTTATTTAATAAGTGCTATTCATGGTATACTACACATTGCATCTATTAATTAAGTTAATATAATAGATGGACCCAATCCATGTAGCCACACATGAACACCCATATATTAATCAAGCTAATATATGGAATATGCAACATATAATGGAATATACATATTAATCAAATTAATATAATATAATATGTTATATTAATTTGACTAATAAGTGAATTGTGTCCATATACTACATAATGTGGTAAACTATAATTTATATATGATTATATTATCATATATTAGTATATTATATTAAATTGGCTAAGATATGTGGGATGTGAGTGTAATAATTATGTGGTAATGTACGTAATTAATATTTTTGAATTTTATATTAGTATTATATCTTTATATATTCAAAATAAATTTTTTTAGGAGTACATATATATTATGTCTAAACTTAATTTATATGTATTTTTCTCATTATCAGTGCTTTATTTGTAACATTACCAAGGTTATCAATAGGTTTCTATCCACTATTTAGAATGTAACACATGAGTATTTTTAATTCAGACAATATCAACTCGACTAGCGGGCACAATATCACTATCTAAAATGTCATTAGTTTGTGTAAAATTGATTTTGATAGTAATTCTTTTTAGGGCTTGTTTTTACCTGAAACTCCCATTATGAACACTTAGAGGAAATGGAAAGCACATCAATTGGATCAATAAAAATACCATGAGCTATGCATTATGTAGGATATCCTTATTTTTCATTAGAAAAAGGACAGGTTACCATAATATTGCTAGTTATTGGTACTTAGTGTTATGTTCATTAGATGAGAAGAAAGGCCATGAGGTTGTATCTTGCTGGAAGAAGTAACCCATAAGTCACAAGCCAAATTGTTTTCAAAGGAGGAGTGAAAAGAGCACTCCCAAAAACTAACAACAACTCTATAAACAATGGAAGAAAGAGAATTTCAAAAATTTCCATACAAGACTTCCATTATGTTTTTCCATCACTACAAATTGTATGGACATTAGGAAGTATAGTATTGGAGTCTACATATAAGAAATCTAGCTTAGGAAATTGATTGCTAAAAGAAGTGTGGAAAATGAAGATTAAAATATAAATAATTCATTAAATAAACAACCTAATGATAATAGGTTATCTAAGGGGTTGTAGTGGAAAAAAAATCTATGTTATTGACAATGTGGATGGTAGATAGATGTTAATGTTAAGGACTGCCACTATGAAGTGTCATAGTTGAGCTTCAAAACGAACATTTCCTTCTTGGAATTGTGTTGGAGATTGGCTCATAAAGGTTAATGACCTTAGGGGTCCTTGGAACTCCATGAGATCCGTGAAAGAAAACCATATGTTGTATAATTCATGAAGAATGTGATGTACATAGAGGATGTGATTTGATTAACACTATTCTAGAGATGGATTGTTGTGCAAGTATGCGTAGCAATAGAGAATGATTTCATGTTATAATTCATTATTTTTTATAAAAGGGGAGAACAACCTACATCCTCTTATAGATTTACTGAATGATGGGATATGTTTTTTGTAAATTGAATTAAGAAGAAAAGACCTTCAACCTGGATTTTAAAGGTTGATGATACAAGCCATCTCCAATTATAAGAAAGTATGATACATTGAAATTAAAGATAAGAATGAATATTGAGTAATAAATTTGGATCTAAATATTATCAAGTTTGAGAGTTAGTGCACAGGCTTCTATACTAGATGAACAATGAAGCCATGAACAAGAGTTAGATCCATAGTGGCAGTAAAATATAGAAACGAAAGATAGATTCATAGTTGTAGCAAAGAGCTAGAGTTAGAGCCATGTTATATAGAAGAATATAGAAGGCACATTGATTTAGATAATCTCCTATATGTTTTTTTAGAACAAAAGACCATTTTTGGGGAGGTATAATACAAAATGGACCCAAACATTACTGAGAATTCTATGACTTAGTACCTATAAGAGAAATTCAACAATGAATGGAAGTTAGATGAAAATATAACAAACTATGTAACAAATTATGGAAAATTAAATAAAATAAGAGAGAGGAAAATAGAAAAAATAAATGAGGAATATAAATAAAAATAGGAGAGAAAATGACAAAATAGGAATGAAATGTCAATCTCCATGATTTCATGTTAACTCTTCTTAGTGAATTGGGGGAATACAAATGAGAGCTTGTAAGTACATTGTTTAATCACCATAAAACCAGCTCATTAGAGGAAATTTTAGCGTAAAAGTGCCCTTGAAATTTTCACATACATAATATGTAAACCAATCAAAATCCTTCAAATTTAAAAAGAGGTACATGTAAATATTTTGGAGGGAAAATAAAAAACTACTTTTTTTATTTGTATTTTTTGTTTATCTCCTCATAGGTTTACTCAAATTTCAAGTGTAGACACTCGTTGGATGTGGAATTAAATTCCGCATCCAATTAGTACCCTTTGCACATACTTATGAGAAGACATACATCACTAAAAATTGAAGATACATTAAAAAACATGTTGAACACAATTTTTTAATGTATCTTCAATTTTAATCAGTATGGGTCTTCTTAGAAGTATGCCTAATGGGTACGCGTTGGATGTGGAATTTTATTATGTATCCAAAAAGTGTCTACAAATGAAATTTGAGTAAGCCTATAAGGAGATAAGCCAAAAAAAAAAAAAAAAAAAAATAGTTTTCTTCTTTTCCCTCCAAAATTTATAACTTTTATTTCATTATGTTTCCTTAGGGAGCAAAATTTTAGGCTGAAATTTCCTCTAGTGCAAGTTTCATTGTAGCTCGATATTGTCAACCATTCAATTCTTAAGGATTTTTCCTAAAGGTTACCCTATTGAGATCCAAAAACCTACTAACACATAAGCATTGAGGCAGTAATCCATTTATAAAATTAACTACATAACCAACAAGGAGTTGAAGGCTATAAGGGAGGTGCATGCATGTCATATACGATAGAAAACTCTTGGGTGAGTTCTTTTCTTCTTATATATATATATATATATATATATATATATATATATATATATATATATATATATATATAGATAAAGAGAGAGAGAGGGAGAGAGAGATAAAGAAAGAGAGGGAGAGATTGCACAAGATGCACATACCTCAAAAGGTCATCATTATTTCCTTGAGATGAAATAAATTTTTGTTTTGTGTTTCATGGATGTTTGGGCCATATTTTGATTGGTCATGAAGTCTAGTGATACATTGTTCAATCCAATCCCATTTCATTCTTTTCATCTTATAATCCATATCATATGGGTTGATCATGGTTCATATATTTTATCAGGTTGTGAAATTATCTCATCTCATGTGCATTTTGAAATTGCCTGATATATTTATGTAAGTGTATGTTTCAATTAATTTCCATCTTACATGTGTCCACTTGATCATGCTAAAGTTGGATTAGAGTTCAATTTTAGGAAACTTGGAAGGATGGTTTTGCATGAGACATGACAATCCATTTTCAAGGCATTATGAACTCCATACTATTTATCATTGAGATATTTATTTGTAGTACTCCATTTTATAACAGGAATACATATGCATAAATGATATTTTCCTTGTTTTAAAAATATGAGTTGAAGCCTAAGTATATAATTAAACCATGGAAATGACTTACCCTAAAACAAATGATTGGCATTATACATATATAAGTAATTACTTAAGTCTAGGCTTGAGTTTATGCATATGGAGCATGGAGGCTATATGTAAGAATGGAAAATCAAGACTCATTCAACTCATTTTCTTTTGTTCTATTATCCAAATTTTGATATTACAAAAAAAAATAATACAAGATGGTAATAGAGTGCAACATCTATCACTTCAATCTCATCCTTGAAAACAGTTATAGGAGTTGTAAGAGATTGTAGGGAGTTAATGAGTAATGATGTATACTTATCTAATATCCCATGCATTTTGAAGCCATATCACAGGTGTGTGCATTGTTTATAATTATTTTCCATCTCACATGTATTCACTTGATGATATTTAAGTTTACTTTGATTTCAATTAAAATTATACGAAACAAGGAAAGATGGATTTATGTGAAATATGCTAATACCTTATGAAGGCATTATGAATTATATGATATTTATCAATTAAAGCTTCTTTCATAATTCTCCACTTAATATTAACAATATAAATGAACCCTTGAGGTGAATCATACCAAAGAAATGATGAAATTATACATGTGTACGTATTTGGTTATGATGAGGCTTGATTTTATGTAAATGGAACTTGGAGGTGAGATCTCCCCATGGAATGTGAAGACTCATTGAGTTGTTATTTTTTTTTTATCCAAACATCTCGTGGTAGAAAAATATGACTACAAGCTATCAATTGAGTGTAACAATATCACTTGCACCTCAGCCTTGGAAATACTTATGGAAATTGTAAGAGAGTCTAGGACATTAATAGAGAAATAATTTGATCATTGATTTGAGAATCACGTAGTAGGGTGAATATAAGAATTTACTACATACAATGTTGAAGTGTGTAACTTAGTTGACATGTTAATGCAAATCAAGGAAACCATCAAAGAGCCAAGCCTTGAAGTAGGGAATCATAGTAAATCACTATGTTCCTAATTGGTGATAAAAGATAAATAATGCAAAAGATCTAGCCCTAAAACCAAATATGTAAATATATTTCATAGAGATAAAGTAATTTTGTAAATTCCAATTAATAGTCTTGTTCCCCAATTTTATAGAGTTAAAATGTCTTACAAGCCATTACGAAGATATAAATATTTAATTGACATATTTAAGTTTTAAATTTACAAAGTATACATCTTGGTGAAACAAATAAACTGTAAAAACTGTTATTTACAAATCATTATACCAAAAATACACATACTAGCATTAATACTCTACCGATCTAAAAAAACTTACAAGTAAAAGAGCAAGAAGATGTTTAATGAAAAATAAAATGATAAAAATAAAACATGTACTCATTATATTTCCTTCTAGTACTATAAAGGTGATGGTTTAGTCACTTATCACCTTTTTCCATAAAAATAAATAACAAAATTTTCAATTGAAATGCCATGCCTTTTTATGTTGTTTATAAAATGTCAAGATCTAGTTGGTTTTCAATTTTATTAACCATAGTGTTCCTAATATTCTAATAACATTTATTGAGATTTTAGCTAATAGTATTTTTGATAACATCTATTGACTTTTTAGCTATTATAATTTTGATTTAAAATTCATTTAATTCTCGGTCCTTGTATTATCAATTTATTGAGTTGTTTACTAATAATATTTTTATAACATTTTTTTTTTGTTATTATAATTTTAATTTAAAAATCATTGTAATGCTAGATCCCTCTATTGTTGAGAGGTATCAAATCATTTAAGATGCTAATTTCTTTTGGATGTAAACTTGACAAAATATTTGACATTGAAAGATTTGATTTTATTTCAACCATAATTAAAAAAACAATAACATAGAGATTCCATGTGAGGCATAGATAATATATTTTAGTTTCCACATTAATTTTATATCAATTTTAAGATGCTAATTTCTTTTGGATGTAAACTTGACAATAGGTTTGACATTGAAAGATTTGATTTTATTTCAACCATAAATAAAAAAACAATAACATAGAGATTCCATGTGAGGCATAGACAATATATTTTAGTTTCCACATTAATTTTATATCAATTTTAAGATGCTAATTTCTTTTGGATGTAAACTTGACAAAAGGTTTGACATTGAAAGATTTGATTTTATTTCAACCATAAATAAAAAAACAATAACATAGAGATTCCATGTGAGGGAAAAAAAAAAAATAGTGTGAGGGAAATATGCAATTCCTTTAGTATTTCATATGGAGTTCACAGATCACATGTATAAATAAGATTATTAATATTATTTAATATGTAATTTATTTTATATTGAATTGAAATGTAATATTTAAAAAAAAATAAAAAAATTAGTATGAGTTATAAATAAAATATTTTAATATCCATTTAAAATAACATAGTTTTATATAAGCCTCAAGGGTTAGCTCAGTTGGTCAAAATAAGTGCCTCACCATTCGGGAGGTCACAGGGTCCATTTTGCCCAAAGCCCTTGGGTTTATGCCTTGCTAGTGGGCCGCGGGGCTAGATTCCCTTTCAGGTCGATCGGCCCAGATTTTTCCATGGACGTAGCGACCACCCCATGACCAAGGTGTCCATGAACCACAGGCAAAAAAAAAACCATAGTTTTATATAAAGAAAACACGAAAAAAACTCTTACATTGGAAAATACGTAAGATTGGTTTGTTGAGTGGATTGGATAGTTGAAATATTTTCTCAACAATAATCCCTCATTTTAGAAATGGTTGGATCTCATTAATACAATAAATACATGATGTATTTGAGTAATTCAATGTAATAGAAAATATATTTGTTTGTGTGTTTGCACATCTCACTGTTATTCCTCTTGGTATCATAACTTAGAAAGATGTGAGAGAAACACGTTCAATCTGAGGCTAGGCAACACAAGCCAGTGGCTTGTGTCATGGCAGAGAAGGAGAATTGTTTGAGAAATTTTAATCTCAATCCATGTGATGTCGTTGTTTAAGTGGTTATGTGTGTTCTTTGATTACAGACCAGAGGCAAAACATCTAGACTGTGGTGTTCGATCTCGGATCCCTTTCTCATTCATAGCTCTTAAAGATATTTTATCTTTCGCAGAGACATTGATGGTGTGCCCCAAATTGATGTTTGGTTGAATCGAGGGTGCAACATCTATGTCGGAGCTTGTTCCTGCATAGAGCTAGAGACCACTCCCATACTTTGTCATTCAACTAGTTGAAAGTATTGGAAGGTATATCAGTCACTGGATCGGTCACAAGAGTAGTCGATCTTAGTTGTACGTAGAGTGTTGGTGAGATTTCCAAAGTGGTTAAACTGAAGAATGGTCATAAGGTAAAGGGGTGGCTTCTTATTAGTTTTCTGCAGTATTCAATGAATTAGATATTGTTCTGAAGAATCACCACAAGGACAGGTGGGGTTTTCCTTTGGAATTCATAGAAAATCAAGGTGGGATCTTCCTTCAATTCATTGACACTGCCCAACGTGTATGTTGAAAATGTAGCAAGAAATTCCTAAATTAATTTTGTCCTTGAATTAAATTAGGAGAAAAATTGTAATTCCACATCTCAAGACAACTTGTGCAAGTTATCTAAGTTAATTTGACTTAGTTGATTTAGTTAATTCAATTTGTGGGTCTAACTTAAGTTATGTAGAGTGTCTCCTAATTTATAGGAGCCTTGATTGAGTTTATTTGGAGTTGTAATTAATTAATTCAGTATATCTGTGTTAAAGTCGGATAAACTAGTTCTATCTAATGGAAGAACTAGTAGGAGGTCAGATAGTGGGGTGTTCCTTCATGTGTTCAACCAGTTAACTTATAATTCAGTCATAAATACCTCACGCATGTCAAATTTGGGAGTTACATAGTTGAGATTGGAATTCAAGGGAAGTGTACTATCAGTTGTATAATTATCCAAATTGTACAAATGGTGCATGCAGTCAGAGGAAGAGTTTAAAGGAACTGCGCAATCCAATGGAGGAAAATTCTTATTGAATAAGGGCATAATTCCTCATTAAAAAACAGAAGGAAATAAGGACTTGGGAAGGAAAAAAATTGGTTAAGTATTGGCCTAGGCTTGTTTAGAAAGCAGTGAGACAGATAGAGATAGTGCAGAGGTTTTTAGGGCTTGAGAAAAGCATTGTAATATTCTCATATTTTCTCACTAATGCAATATACAGATAGCAGGGGTTTTTAATTGTGGCTTTCCCTAGGAAATCATTGTGTAATGTGTTGGTTGAATTATTTTTCTTGTATGCTTCATGATTTATCGATCGATTAATTGTCTCCACTGATGAGTAGAATATATTCAAGCCTTTTGCTTTAGAAAATTACATAAGTAGTTTGAATCTACAAGGGCTTTCTACATGGTACCAGAGTAGGAACCACTATCGGAGCAGGATTCACATTAGACCAAGAATTTTGAATTGCAGATTGATGGAGCTCTAGTTTAAGGTAGATCCAAGTGACCCTCTGTGAAAATGTCTTAATGGAGTAAAAAATTTGCTAGTAGGCAGATCAATGAGCCAATGTTTAATTGTACAAAAGGACTTTTGATCATTGATATTGGTAGATTGAGGGGTAGAGAGATTTCCCACGAGGAGATCGAGACTTAGAGGGAGTCTAGTTTGAGAGGGAGCATCCCTATGGAATCTTGTACTTCATGATTTAGGGAGATCATACTCATTATAGCAGTAGCTAGAGAAATAGTGCAAAAGAAACAAAAGAGAAGTGGCAACAACAGTATAAGTAGATCAAATTTAGCTCATGCATGCAAAGCTTTGAGGAGTAACAAAAATACTAGAGGTTTGGTGGTTGAGAGGGAGCATGTTAGACCTCTTGACATGAATCTTCAAAAGAAGCCTCAGAAAGTTGTGGAGCAACCACAAATGGAGAAGTAGATAGGAGGAAGGGTGGAGACACTTGCTCAAGCAGAGACGTCTAGTAGGAGGAGAGTTCAAGTTAAATAGGAAGAGGGAGAACATGTGGCCATACCTCTAGGTGTGAGGTGCAATGATGTGAAGAAATAATCCAAAGAGTTGTAGGAATTTGGGCAGGGTCCATTGAGGTGTTTTTGTCTCATGGATCATTACCTTTGTGTGGGTGGGGGGCACAATATTTAGTAGTAGGAGGATCAATATCAGTCATGTACTGAGGAGTGTAAATAAGTGTTGACATTAGAGAAGGAGGCTCAATAGCAGAGTTAGCAAAAAAACACTTTTCATAGTAGATAGGGATCAATGTCAGTTAGATATTGAGGAGTGCAAAGAAGAGTTGATACCAGAGTAGGAGGCTCAGTAGCAAAGTCAACAACAACATAGTTTTCTTAGTAGACAATTCCAAACACAGTTGATTTAGTTTGTTTTTTTTTTATGTCTTTTAATTGTAGATGTTGCAGTAGCAACAACAATAGTGAGAGGTGTTCTGTGCAGTACATTCCAAAGGTGTTGGATCGAGGTAGATGTGAATCCCTTTATTGATAAGAGGGAGTCTTGAAAATGGAACAAGAAATTCCTAGATTAATTTTGTCCTTGAATTAAATCAGGATAAAAATTGTAATTCAACATCATAAGATATCTTGTACAAGTTAACTAAGTTAATTTGACTTAGTCAGTTCAGTTAATTCAAGTTCTGAGTCTAACTTGAGCCATGTAGAGTGTCTCCTACTTTATAGGATCCCTGGTCTAGTTTATTTTGAGTTTTAATTAATTAATTTACTTTATCTAATTTAAATTTAGTTAATTTAGTTCCAAATGATGGTGTAAATAGTAGGAGGTTAGACAATGGAGTGTTGCTTCATTTGTTCAACCAATTAACTAATAATTAAGTCATAAATAGCTCACGCATGTCAGATATGAAAGTTACCCAATTGATATTGGAGTTCAAGGGTAGTGTACTATCAGTTGTATGATTATCCAAATTGTATAGATGGTCCATGCAGTCAGACGAAGACCCTAAAGGAAGTGCACAATCCAATGGAGAAAAACTCCTATTAAATAGGGGCCTAATTCCTCATTGAGAAACACAATGAAATATGGACTTGGGTAAGAAAAAAAATGGTTAAGTATTGGCATAATCATGTCTATGAAGCAATAGATAGTGCATAGGTTTCTCGAGCTTGAGAAAAGCATTGTAATCTTCTCATATTTTATGACTAATGCAATATACAAATAAAAGGGGTTTTTAGCCGTGGCTTTCTCAAGGAAATCATTCTGTAATGTATTGATTGAGTTATTTTTCTTGTATACTTCATGATTTCATGATCGATTAATTATTTCCACTGATAAGTAGAGTAGATTCAAGTACTTTGTTTTAGAAAATTACATAAGCAATTTCAATCTACAAGGAATTTCTACAATGTCTAGTGCCTATGTTAGCTTAAGGTACTTTACATCTTTGCTTATTGTTCCATATTTGTGAAGGATGAGGTAATAATTTTCCAGTAACTATTTATTTATTTATTTTTTAAAGATGGAGAAAATAGTTGTTGAAAAATTCAATGGGTCAAACTTCTCTAGCTATAATGTGAAAGTCCAAATGAATTTGATGCATTAAATCATGTGGATCTTATTAAAGTGATTAGAACTAGCACCCCAAGATCCAACAAAAAATAGTTGAATGGTGGAAAAGGGAAGAAAGAGCTAAGTCTATTATAGGATTATCTTTGTCAGATTCACAACTTCACCATATAGACTTAGGAAAGTCCTCTTCACAAATATGGGAACACTTAAGAAAGATATTTGGGGAAAAGGTCATGAATGCAAAATTATCTTTGAAATTGCACTTAGTCAAAATCAAAATACATAATGGGGTATCATTTTCTACACACATAAATGGTCTAAACTCACTCATAAGGTAGTTGGAGGAAATTGAAGTAACAATAGAAGAAGAAGATGCTAAGGCTATTTTTTAAAATAACCTATCATCAAATTATGATAATTCCATATTTACCTTAACTCGGCTTTCCTCTCCTTAGATGAAATGAATGCAGCACTCTTAACAGAAGAGAAGAGGATGAAATCAAGTAACATAGAGGACAACTCACAGGATGATATAACATTATTCTCAAAGGGGAGAGTCAATAAAAATAGGAACTTAGTAGAATTTTTTTACTATTGAAAACATGAATACACAACATTCAATTGTAAAACCAGTGCCAGAGCCCTCTTAAATGAAAAATTAAAGGAATTGGCTAACATAGCTTCCATTGAAGACTTGTCAGAGGCCAACATTGAGGACTTCTCACATGAAAACGATAATGAATTTAATACAGAGCCTCTCATGTGTTTCTAAAACAACTATCAATTATGCTATTAGTTAAATGTTATCAATGTGTATATGTGTGTGTGAAGAAAGGTCAATTGCATAATTCATTGTTGGATAAGCTTTGTATCTAGATAGGTTACCTATATAACTAAAAGTGTGTATTTTGGTGCATACTACTAGGATGGAAACTTGTCCATAGAGATATTAAATATCTCAGCTATTCTTCGGGGTAGTTAAGAAATGTCAATTCTGCAAAGCTTCTCAATTCTGCAAGATCCCAAAATGAACATAATTGCTAATGAATACCATATTAGACTTGATATGATTTATATGTAATCTATGACTTATGTAATAATTTAAGCGTTAAGGGGGGAACTTGGAAATAATGCTTCCTTTAGAAGATAGGTGACATCAATTTGTTGAGTGGATTAGACAGTTGAGATATTTTCTCAACAACAATCCCTCATTTTAGAAATGGTTGGATCTCATTAATATAATAAATACATGATGTAATTGAGTAATCCAGTGTAATAGAAAATATATTTGTTTGCGCCTGTGCACATCTCACTGTTCTTCTTTTAAGAAACTAGTGAAAAGAAAAATAAAGTTAAAAAAAAATTATTTACTGTCTTTCTCAAAATTAACATAGATCCATCTTCACTCTAGATTTACCAAGAGCAAAAAATAATCAGATATTTTGACGTGAAAACATTTTCTCAAGTTCTACAATAAAAATGGTTTTCATATTGAGAAATTTTATCTGTATGGGTGTTTGGTAGATCAAGAATTGAGATGGATCTATGTTGGTATATATATGTTGAATTATTTTCATTTATATATATAGACAATATGAATTTTTTTTGTTAATATTTTTTTTTTAAATGTTACATAGTACTTTATTTATAGTTGACATTATTTTTTTGTTATTATTACTATTCAATTTTGTATATAAGGGTCATTTTATTATTTTTAGATGTAATTTTAAGCAACAACACCTCTCATATGGGATTGTCGAGAACAATTTTTTTTCTTTAGTAAGTTCTTGCTAATGATTTATATTAAAAAGAAGTGTTGCAATGATAGCATTTCCATTAAGTGACTTTTTATTGGAAAGACATAACCCTCTGAGTAAGTTCACTCAAAAAGTAAAAATTACATATGGTGGTAGGACATCCTCTTATTATGATGAGAGACATTATTACATTACTTTTCAATTGTAGTCACCATTAACATAAAGCAGTTACATGACTAGTGACTTTGAAGAAAAACGAGAACGAATACAACAAACTCCAAAACAAGTAGTGAAACCCCGAATAATTATCAAATTTAAATGGAATGGTTGTTTATCATTTACATTGGCCTAATAGGTTTGTTGTTGAATGTGGCCATTGTTAAGGTATGTCCTAAAATATGGAGAACAATAATCATACTTTTTCTTTCTCCTAGATTTTGAGCTTATGGGATGCAACTTTCATGCCATCCTTCTTATGACTTTCAGAATTCCTAAAATTCCATTTGCTTTCCTGAAAGAGTACTACATACATCGTGAAATATAAGCCCTGCTTAATTCAATGTTACATGAACATGTGCCATATCAACGTGATATATAACTTTTTTTTACACTTTTCCTTAGGGATTCTAAACTCTTCTCCCTCCTCAAAAATGCAGAAACCCCAATAAGGGAGAGGGGAAGAGGAACCAAAGGAAAAGTATTCTCTAAGATCATTTGTACATGTAATGTATTATTTTCAAAGGGGTTTCTACAAAGAAAAACCTCAATTTCTAGAATAAGGGAAACAAAATAAAAGTGATATATCTCTTTCTTACCAGAAAATGCACAATTGGGACTGCTCAAATATGATCTTTAACACACTCTTCTCCTTGTATCCTATTTTCTTCCTCATGTTCTAACTTCATGTCCTCAAACTCTTTTACAACCACAAAAGATGAAGGAGAATCCAATGCTTTTTCCTAAAACATACTCATTTTTGTTAAACCAAAAACTTATTTACTATCCCTGTATCCAATATCTTACTACATGAAATAAAGGAACGACCAATCCCACGGCACCCGCAAGAACCAAATTGTACCCTCAAATAGTTAATTATTTGTATCTAATATTTTTTCCCAGATTGAGTTTTAAATTATCTAATTAGGCCCTCCTTCAAATCTACATTCATATGGACTCTTGCAAATATTTTATCCTTTCTCTAATCCTAATCCTAGTGCAACATAAAAATATCCCTATTCTATTCCTTAGAGATTGTAGGGTATTTTCTTTCTAGTACATCAATGGTAGACTTGGTATAATATCCTTGACCTCATAGAATATAATGAACCTTCTACCTTGAAATGTACTAGTTCCTAATGGGATCAATATTGTCTACCATTTTCTCAAGACAAACTTTAATGGTTCCCATAACCAATTACAATCCAAAATCTTATCCAAATATTTTCTAAATGAAAAATAAACACAACAAATCCTTGAGCTAAAATTATAGAAAGAGTGTGATATCCTAACCATTTGTCCCATTTTTCCACAACCCATACCTTTAAAGCCTCTGAAAGCATGAATTTTCCACTAAATTTACCCACCACGGCCTTATACAATGCCTTTGGAGCTTCACATTTGTCTAGGTCTTAACTAATCACCACACTGACCTTATATTCCCTAGATTTTACCCCCATTATCTTCCTACCTACTACAAAGTCAGTTGAATCCCTATTTCCTTCAAAGGCATGAAAAAGGGTGGGGCTTCTAAAATAGCATGGGGTGACACAACAATAGGACAATGGAATCAACATGGAACTTGATTTGAAAAAATGAAACAACCTTCACCACCTTACCTCCATGAAGGTAAGTTTTCCACCTTACCTACATGTAATGGTGCAAATGCAATCCCCCCTAATCTATGCTTGAAGAAATCAAACCATGACCCATCATTACTCGAGTTATGGAGAAAGGTCCACGCTGTATAATATAATTGTGGGAAAAATATGTTCACATGTTCCCAATTTATAGGCTCAAATTCCACCAAATTCTCCTCTACTCCACCCTTTCTCCTAGCATCGAACTTTATGGTATCTAGGGTTTGGAAAATTTAAAGGCTTGATATGCCCTCTAGATGAAATTCATCTAATGATTTAACACGCACACAAATATTTGAAATAAGCTAGTACCCCATGTATTAACTTAACTTAATATATGGAATACATGGTATACTACACTTTTCATCTATTAATTAAATTAATATAATATATAGACCCAATCCATGTTGCCACACATTATGGATACCCAAATATTAATCAAACTAATATATGGAATATGCAACATTTAATGGAACATACATATTAATCAAGTTAATATAATATGATATATTATATTAATTTGACCAATAAGTGGATTGTGTCCATATACTACACAATGTGGTAAAACATACTTTATATATGAGTATATTATCATAAATTAGTATATTATATTAAGTTGACTAAGATGTGAGTTCCATGTGGGATGTGTCTGAGAGAATTATGTGATGACCTTGATATTTAATATTAGTATTATACTTTTAGATATTCAAAATAAGTTTATTTTAGGAGTACATATATATTAAGTTCAAACTTAATTTATATCAACTTTTGTTACTATGGGTACTTTACTTGCAACATTACCAAGTTTATCAATAGGTTTTTATCCACTATTTAGTACATGACAAATACGTATTTTTAATTCAAACAATACCAAATCAACTAGTGGGGATGATGTCACCATCTAAAATGTCAGTGGTTCTTGTAAAGTTGATTTTGATAGTAATTTTTTCGGGCCTTTTTTTTTACGTGAAACTCCCACTATGAACACTTAGAGGAAATGGAAACCACATCAATTGGATCTATTGGGGAAATTACATGAATGATATATTTCCACAAATTAAATTATAAACTAGGGATTTGTAATCAGTGGAGTTGATACACTATATGTGCTAATAATGGGTAAGTTCCTATGCATGATGATTATAGCCTAGATAAGAAGCATTCAAAACCAATACTCCATTTGAAAAATTTTGATCTAACTTCCTCACACAATTAGAAAACAAAACTCAGAAACAAAATCTTAATAAGCATGTAATCTAAAGGTTCTTTCTTCGGTAGCAAGTTTTTCCATTTACAGGCTCATGAAATGAAAGTATGGATTCAACTTTGTTTTCCTGTAGCAGTTGATTTCAATTAACTTACTGCAATCAAACATCAAAGAAAAGCATTCCTAATCTAACTAGTTATAAAGGAAGCCATACATTCTTGTACAGGAAACATTAGGTATGACAAGGGTCTTCACTTAATGACACATGTAGGTGAATGGTGACATCTCTTATCTTAACTTTTCATTTTCTTCAAAAGAGGAATCAACAATTAAACATACAACTTGAGGAAATAAAAAAATTACTTTCATAATACATAACTGTAATCACACCAAATGTTTTGAAGTTAAACCATAAAACCAAAGCTATATTCACAATAACTATAATAAAAACTTGCATTGATGGCTTCGTGGGCCCTTACCAAGCTACCAAGGAAAGCTAAGGAAACTTACAGAAATAAAGAATCTATTAACACATCAAATTCATCAATCGTTGCTCATATCATTAATTTCAAAAGAAAGGATTACAAAACTTAATTGTCCAACATAACAATATTTTTTAAAACTTTGTATCTTCCTACTAACTTTTGTCTCTGTAAATAAACTTCATTATTATTCCATTGTAACACCTATCATCTACAAGCCTTCTTTTATAACGGAATGGTCGTTACATAAAAAGTTAAAAGATATGATCAAATCATTGTAAAAGCATATAATTCTCTTTCTTTTAAATATTTGGCTTCATTTTCATGACATACAATGATTGAGTGAGGAAGCGTATCTCAATTTTCCATAAAAAGGTAAATCTTTGACCATCAGTTCCCTTGGTCTCATCAAAGGTAGCTGACTCAAACCATTGAAGTTGAAAAGTAGGATCTGGTACCAGATGAACACAATTAGTGCAGGATGGATGCAGGTACTCGACAAGCACAATTAGTACCAGATGACCATAGGTGCCTGATGAATGCAGGATTAATACCGAATGGATGTAGGATTGGTACCGAATGAATGCAGGATTGGTCCCGAATGAGCAAGAATAGGGTCTTGATATATATTTGAGTCAATCGAAATAATTAGAGAGTATAAATAATCACTTATATAATTCCTACCAACAAGAAATAATAAAAACCATGCTTTAAATATAAGTTACGTCATGCGTACACAAGCATGTTGAAACGTATGTTCTTGAAGAAGGTAGAAAAGTGGTGAGTAGGTTTCGAGGTAAATTTGGTAAAAAAAATAGACGAAAATATATGGTATTCAAGGCATAAAAAATGATACCCAACATTCCCCCATCCCTAATTCATTGCATGTCTTCATGCAAAAAGTGTTGCACCATTCCTCAAAATTTTAAAAATGGAGCCTTCTTACAACTCATTATTAATATTTACACCCTTGAAGTATTTTTCCCCTGTAGCCAATAATCATGTAACCTTTTTTATGGTGGATTTTCTAATCTCTAACTGCAAACCTCCTAGCTGAAAATATTAGCCAACGTAATTTTTTGTGAAGGCATGAGAAACACCCTCATGGTATCCTTTAAACTTTTTCATAAATAGAATCCAGCCAACTTGCTCAAATTTTTCTTTCCAAAATTGCTACTCCTTTGTTTCTAGATAAAACTGGAACACTGGATCGTGTCGATATACCTCCATGCCATCTTTAAGAACATGTTTGAGCAAATTTCTAGGGATGGAGCTTGGAAAGGGTTGAGTACTGGAAATGCCAGAGTACTAGAAATGCCAGAGTACCAGAAATCATGAGGTACTAGAAGTTGGGTTATGGAAACAATGCAATGGAGCTAGTCCTATATGGATGAGTGGAATGAAGGACGAATGATATGCAAGAGACAAATGATGCTCATCTGGATGGAAAAACCATCCAGAAGAGAATTTATAAATTGAAAGGAGAGGGTAATGGTCAAATGGTTTCCATAATTACGAGGTGAGCTTATACAAAATGATGGTGATAAGTCGTATACATATCTTATTTAGAAGATCATCTCCATTGATGGTGTCTGTTGGGTCCCTATAATACTAGTAATTATCCCATTACTATTGTAGTTGCGTCCCTTATTAATATTGTTGTGCCCCTATTATCCCCATATTGTTATTACTGTGCCCCATAGAATCCCTCTATTGTTATTTTTGTGGCTTTATATTATTACTGCTAGGTCAGCTGGGTTATATTGTGACTCCTTAGACTCCTATATATAGAAAGAAGGTTTTGTCATTTGAATCATCCAAGAATTGTTCATTTATGTAATGCAAATGAGTTTTACCCCTCGAAGAGGCTAAATTCTAAGGCGTTGATCTATCTTTTCTATCTTTTCTTGAGCTGATTCCATAACATTTGGTATCAGAGCTTTGGATTCTAGGGTTTCGTTGCTCCAAATAGGTCATCGTGGCATTTTTGCTATAACTTTTTTTCTGCGATGTTTCAGAAGTTTCAAACCAAACCCATTTGAGAAGAAATCGCGTTTAACCTCGGGTCCAAATTTCAGAGCTTTTTGCGCTATATTTGTGGAGATATGATCTGAGGAAGTTGGTCTTTTTGCAGACTCCTGAATTACATTCCAAAGAGGTGACCTGGGGAAAATCGCCATAACTTTCTCTCTGGGGATTGGATTGAATGTTTGTAAGAATGTACCGAAAGAGGATGGACTTTAGTTTCTTGTATACCTTTTTCAGATCCAAAGGTTGAAACAGGGACTCGTGGCACGTCGTACAAGTTTGCTCTACTGAACTAGTCTATAATCAAGTCACTGTGGGAGATCTCGCATAACTCTTCCTTGGAGAATCCAATTTGGGTCAGACTTGTGGCATTGGAAAGAGGACAGAGATGGCTACGGCAGGTCACGAAATCAAAACTAGATGATCTGAAAGTACAGAGATACATCAGAGGCAATATCGAGCTCCTATAAAGTGAAAAAAGGTGTGTAGATTTTCTTAAATTTTTGCTTAAGCTTGGTTTGAAAATTTATTTTGAAGGAATTCAAAGGGAATAGTAGAGCATTATTATTGGTAACTAATGCCCCAAGGAAAGAAAATGCAAACAGCTAGTAAGGAACCTAAAAGCTCTAGCATGACTCATGAAGAAGAGGAAGAAATGCTACATGATATATCAAAATTACAAGAACAAGTGCAACAAATTTCACTATCACAAAAGCTAACAGAAGCTAAGATAAATGGCGTGGAAGCTAAGATGAATGGAATGGAAGCTAAGATGGACAACTTGAAGATATATTTGAACACAAATTTGAAGACAGATTTGACAAATTTTCTACAAGAAATACTTACCAATGGTGAAAAGGTAGTAAAGGAAACTCATGATGCAAACAAAAGAAATGTTAATCATGATTTCTTAGACTCTAATGTGGGATCGAAAACCCACCATATTCCAAAAATAGATATGAGGAATTTTGATGGAAAGGATCCCGCAACATGGATATTACAAATGGAGCAATTTTTCGATCTCAATAATATGCAAAACACACAAAAGTTACGTATTGCAACTTTATATTTGGAACCAAATCAGTTTGTATGGTATTAATGGCTTTGCTCTCGTAAACAAATTATCACTTGGGCAATTTTTACAGAAGAATTGATAGCACATTATGAGCATACAAAAAGCAACACTTTTTTTAGCCAATTGATAAGTCTCAAACAAAAGGGTTCGATAATGGAGCACATTGAGGAGTTCCAAAAATTGAACATAAGGGTAAAAGATATTCCAGAGGAGCATAGGATTGATGTGTTCATAGGGACTTTAAAGGATAATATCCAACATGATTTTTGCCTTTGGGAAGTTGATTCATTAGAGAATGCATTCAGGTTAGCAAGAAAAATGGAAAGCAAAATTATGGCAACCAGGAAGCATACCACTCACAACTATAAGGATGGAAGTGTGGTTGCTCCTAGTCTTCCACAACCTATAAGGTTGAGACCACAACAATTGGAAGAAAAAAGAGCAAAAGGGCTTTGTTACAGTTGTGATAGAAAATACACTAAAGGTCATAAGTGTGCTAAGAAGAAATTATTCTACATAGATTGTAAAGAGGAAGAAGAAAAGGAGCAAGAAAGGTCAAAAGAAGAGGATATACTCCAGGAACAAAGCCTAGATAAAGAAGAAATGAATTCGACCATATCTTGTAATGCATTGGTGGGAATTACCTGTTGGCATTATGATACATATGTTGTACTTGATGGCAACCCACTCATCTCAGATGATAAATTATAGTGCAGCAAAGTTCACGCACTTTCATGAAGATAAAAGTTTCTTTCATGTAGAGAAAAGTTCACGCACTTTCATGAAGATAAAAGTTTCTTTCATGTAGAGAAAAGTTCACGCACTTTCATGAAGATAAAAGGTTCTTTCATGTAAAGAAAAGTTCACGCACTTTCATGCAGAGAAAAGTTTCTTTTATGTAGAGAAACGTTCACGCACTTTCATGCAGAGAAAAGTTTCTTTCATATAGAGAAAAGTTCACGCACTTTCATGTAGAGAAAATTTCCTTTCATGAAGATAAAAGTTCACGCACTTTCATGGTTGGCTCATGGTATTAGTCCGACAGTTTTTGATCCTATGGCTTTGGTCCGTGGTATTGCATCCAAAAGTGTTGACCCCAAGTATTGGGTTGATGGTATTGTGTTATTATGGTTTTGGACCGTGGTATTGTGAAAGGCCTAAGACTATAAAAGAGGAAGGAGATCATTTGGCAAGGCAATTAATCTGAATGAATTGAATATCTAATAAGTGCTAGATCTGAAATATTTGTGATTGGGGTTATGGTGCAGATCTGGATCTAAATGAAGGAGGAACCTTAGCGCATAAAGAAGGATAAGTTCTATTGATGGGTCATAATCTTTAAGCTTGAATAATAGTATCTTTGTATGATTTTGATCTGTTATATGAGGCGCATGGTTGATCTATAAATCTAACAATATGGGTTAATTAGTGTCTGAATATTTGAAAGAATGAATTATCCTTTATAGATATGTAGGCAGGTTCAGTGAAGTGAAAGAGTGTATACACGCTGGTTCAGTGAATGAAAACAACGTATACGCAGGTTGGTCCAAACACAGGAGCGTATGCACGCAGGTTTCAGGTTGTTGAAGTAGCGTATATCTTTTAAATTATGATCTAGTTGCCTCTATTTATTGCTGCAGTATTCTGGGTTCAGAATTTGGTGTGTGGTTATTGTTACTGTGTTCTGGGTACAGTTGTCAGAGAAGTGTTTACTTGATTCAGTGATAATTGGGGAAAAGGAGATTGTTTGATGCATATATGCTTGATGATTGAGTGATGTTCATGGATCTAGTCTGAAAATTTATGAAACGAGGTCCCTGGAAGAAAGAGAAGGTTGTAGCCTTCAGTAGGCCAACACCTACATACTAATATCTTGGCTAGCACAACAACTAAGGGGGTTGTAGCTCCCTTCCAGGAGAACATTGAGAACGAGAGAGGGTTGTAGCTCTCTGCAGGTTGCAACTTGCGTATTGGTAAAGGACTGTGCCAGTACATTGTAAAAAGAAGTTTCTAATTAAGAGAAGATAGAGACGAATTGCAGCAAGTGGTTTTCACCCACATTGGGTTTCCACCTTATATCTTGTGTTCTTGTGTGTGTGATAGTCTTCAGATCTATTTTACTGTCTCTGGTTACTGGTTATTTGATTCTGATACACAGATTAATAATCAAATTCTAAAAGATAAAGTAAATTATAAGTTTGCATTGTATACGCAAGTTTCATTCTACATAGTTGCATATATACGCGGTCTTAATTAACTGAAGTAGCGTATATTATTTGGATTTGAAAAATGGAATATTTGACTTGATAATACTGATTCACCCCCTCTCTCAGTATTATTTCCAACAATTGGTATCAGAGCAGGTCCTTCTAAAGAAGCTTGATCGCTTGGAGGAAGATCCATCATCATGAGCAACTACGAGAGAGAAGCATCTATCAGGCCACCGATTTTTGACAGGAAAAACTTCGTATATTGGAAGGTAATAGTTACTTCCTATCTTCAATCTCTTGGTACAGAAGTTTGGGCTATCATAGATACAGGGTACACTTTTCCATCAGCAACTCCTACAGATCTGGATGAGAAGAAGAAATATGAAACAAATGCAAAGGCTGTCAATACCCTATTAGGATGTCTATCTCAATCAAAATTCATTAAGGTTATGCAGTATAAATCTGCAAAAGAAATATGGGACAAGATTGTTCTGAGCTATGAAGGAGATGAACAGGTAAAATGAGCAAAACTTCAAACCCTCAAAATTTAGTATGAAAATCTTCGAATGCACAATGATGAAAGTGTGGCTAACTATTTCCTTCGTGTAGATGAGATTGTTAATTATATGAAAAAATTGGGTGAAGAAATAAAAGAGGCTGTTGTGGTTGAAAAGGTTCTATGATCTTTGTCCCCTAGGTTTGAATCTAAAGTTTCTGCAATAGAAGAAAAAGAGAATCTACGAAACCTTACCATGTCTCAGCTGCATGAAATTCTGACTGTTTATGAAATGAGAAAAGGAGGACCATCAAATAGGAGAGAAGTTGCTTTCAAAGCTTCAGGAAGAGGAGATTACTATGAGTCAAGGCACGTGTCTGAAGAAGAGGAGGAATCAAATTTTGTCAAGAACCTTCAATGGGGTACTGGAAGATTCAGAGGTAACTTGCCTTTCAAATGCTTTGCTTGTGGAAGAGTCGGTCACTATGCTGCCAAATTTCCTCATAAGGATAAGATTGACAAGGGGAAGGAACCTGTTAGATGGAACAAGAAACAGAATGTAACTAAGAAAAGTTACTACACTCATGAAGACAATGATGGTATTTCAAATAGTGATGAAGATGAACGAGGTAAGAATTATAAACTTTTAATGGCTTTTGAAGATGATAATTACATGGATGCTATAGATGAAGATGGTTTTTATGAAGAGATTTCTAGATCAAAGTATGTTTAGAAGAGAAGAATGTGATCATTGATACTCTGCAATTCCAACTTGCTGAAAAAGAAAATTTCTTGAGAGGTTAGAATGTGAAATTGTTGGTCTTAGAAAAGAGATTGAGAAAACGAAGGCTCTTAATCTTAAATTTGTTAAAGGATCTGAAACTCTAGATGAGATTATCAATGTGCAGTGTTCCCCACTAATCAAGATAGGTCTAGGATATAATGAAGAAGCATCTCAAGCACAGAAACCATCCACCTCAAAAAGTTATCTTGATGCAGCAAGGAGGAATGAGCAAGAGCCCAATGGATATCACCAGGTAAAACAGGGGCAATTTACATCAAGAATAAACAAAGACTACCAGGTAAATCGGGGGCAATCCACCTTAAGGATGAACAAAAGCTACAACCAGCCACAGGTAAAATCTTCTCAATTTGCCTCAAGAATGGATGACAATAGAAACTACAATCATTTGGCTGGTCGATTTGATAATCGCAGGAGTTTCTTCAATGGCCAATGTTTCTCTTGCCATAACTTTGGCCACAAAGTAGCTCAATGTGTTGCCTATAAGACAATCATGACTAGAGAAGCACAAAAACAAAGAAGTATGACTGGAATTATGAAAAGATCCTATAACAAATTTTCCGCCCTTGAAAATGAAATTGAATGTTCTATTTGTAATAACTTCGGTCATGAATATTCTGAATGCAGGAGCAGGTTTCGGAGGACAACTCAGAAGGAACAAGGCTCAAGTGCCAGAACATGGAGAATGAAGGAACCACAACCAGAAAAATGTGGGATAGCCTTTTATGCAGAAGGACAAGAAATTCAATGGTACATCGACAGTGGATGTTCGAAGCATATGACAGGTGATAAGGAAAAACTTCAATCATATAGTGCTTTAGAAAAGGGAAAGAAAGTTTCTTTTGGAAATGATACCCTTGCAGTCATAAAAGGAAAAGACACTGTTCAGTTGAAAGAAAAAGTCAAAGCTGGAAATGTTCTGTATGTTGATGGCTTGAAGCATAATCTACTGAGTGTCAGTCAGATGTGTGATCAAGGAACTAAGGTAATATTTCGATCAAATGGATGTAGTGTTCGTGATCTTGAGACAGGAAAAACAATGATCAAAGGCATAAGAACTCCAAATAATTTATACATATTTGAAGAAGGACAACAACAATGCTATTTGAGCAAGAATGATGAACACTAGTTATGGCACCGGAGGTTGGGGCATCTAAGCTTTTCACAGATAAGGAAAGCATGCAAATACCAGGCAGTTCGTGGTCTTCCAGACAATACAATATGTAAATCATGTCAGTTTGGTAAGAAAACCAGAACTAACTTCTCTGAGAAGGAAGGATCAGCGAGCAGGCCTCTTGAACTAGTCCATACAGATATATGTGGTCCATCTAGGACAAAATCACCTCAAGGAGAAGAATACTTTATATTATTCATTGACGACTTCTCCAGGATGGTTTGGATAGGACTTTTGAAGCATTCGAAAAATTCAAATCGTTCAAAGCCTTGGCAGAAAACGAATCAGATCACAAAATTAAGTGTCTCAGGTCTGATAGAGGTGGGGAGTTTACCTCAAATGATTTTTTCGATTTCTGTGAAGAACATGGAATAAGAAGGGAATTCTCTACAATTAGGACTCCTAAACAAAATGGAGTGGTGGAAAGGATGAATAGAACGGTTCAACAAATGGCTCGTGCTATGCTTGATGAGTCTGGAACACCCGCAACCTTCTATGGTGAAGCTGCATTTTCTGTGGTTGTTATTCTCAACAAAACAAATGTCCATGTAAACAGCACTCAAACTCCTCATGAGCTCTGGTATGGTGAGACTCCTTCGGTAAAACATTTCAAAATTTTTGGAAGCAAATGCTATATTAAGAATAATGATGAACATCTTGGCAAGTTTGAACCTAGAGCAGATGAACGCATACTTCTTGGTTATTCTCCCCACAACAAAGCATATAAGTGTTACAATAAAATACTTGGAAGAATTGTTGACAGCGTTGATGTAGTGATTGATGAAGAAGGAAACATTCCTAGGCAATTAAATTATTGAAATATTGAAGAGGATGAAGACTACCCTTCAAATCAGACTGATGATGAAGAAGAACCTCAAGAGGCACCAGAGGAATAGATAAGGATAGAAGAGAAGACTCCATCCAGGTACGTTCAGAAGAATCATCCAGAATCTCAGATTTTGGGGCAGAAAGAGGCAGGTGTACAAACAAGAAGAACAATTGCAAAAGCCTCAAGCTATTTGGCATTGCTCTCCTCCACTGAACCACAAAATGTAAAAGAGGCATGCAAAGATGAATGTTGGGTCAAGGCAATGGATGAAGAACTTGAGCAGATCGAAAAGAATAACACTTGGGAGTTGGTTCCTAGACCAAAAGATAAGAATGTCATAGGGACAGAATGGATCTTTAAAAAAAAGTTGAATGAAAATGGGGAAGTGATTAGAAACAAGGCCAAACTTGTTTGTAAAGGGTATGCTCAACAAGAAGGTATAGACTTTGAAGAAACTTTTGCTCCCGTTTCTAGAAATGAGGCCATCCAAATGTTCCTTGCTCTCTCAAGCTTTCAGAAGTTCAAAGTATTTCAAATGGACGTGAAATCAGCCTTTCTGAATGGAGACTTAGAAGAAGAAGTGTACATTGAGCAACTAGATGGCTTCATCCTTGGGAATGATCCAAATCTTGTATGCAGACTAAAAAAGGCTCTCTATGGTCTTAAACAGGCTCCAAGGTCTTGCTACTAGCGTTTGGACAAATATCTTCATCAATAGGGTTTTTCAAAAGGATCAGCAGATAGCAATCTTTATATAAAAATTGAAAATGACAAATTGCTAATACTTGTTGTGTATGTAGATGATATTATCTTTGGTAGCAATGAAGAAGCTAGGAATCAAAGCTTTTCCTTGGTGATGCAGAAATAATTTGGAATGTCTTTGCTTGGAGAACTGACATATTTTCTTAGATTGAAAATCCAACAAAATGAAGGCGGTATCTTTTTGTCTCAAACCAAGTATCTCAAGCAGATCTTGAAGAAATATGGCACGGAAGATGCAAAACCAGTATGTACCCCTATGGTTACAGGATGCAGCCTCAGTGCAAATGATGAATCAGCAATAGTGCATCAACCAACCTATAGATCCATGATTGGAAGTCTTCTTTATTTAAGAAGACTTCCAATGGAGACTTAGAAGAAGAAGTGTACATTGAGCAACCAGATGGCTTCATCCTTGGGAATGATCCAAATCTTGTATGCAGACTAAAAAAGGCTCTCTATGGTCTTAAACAGGCTCCAAGGGCTTGGTACTATCGTTTGGACAAATATCTTCATCAACAGGGTTTTTCAAAAGGATCAACAGATAACAATCTTTATATAAAAATTGAAAATGACAAATTGCTAATACTTGTTGTGTATGTAGATGATATTATCTTAGGTAGCAATGAAGAAGCTATGATTCACAGATTTTCCTTGGTGATGCAGAAAGAATTCGAATTGTCTTTGCTTGGAGAACTGACATATTTTCTTATATTGCAAATCCAACAAAATGAAGGCGGTATCTTTTTGTCTCAAACCAAGTATCTCAAGCAGATCTTGAAGAAATATGGCATGGAAGATGCAAAACCAGTATGTACCCCTATGGTTACAGGATGCAGCCTCAGTGCAAATGATGAATCAGCAGCAGTACATCAACCAACCTATAGATCCTTGTTAGAGCCTAGATTTGTCTCAGGCTGAAAAGACAAGGTTCTAGGTCCACATCGAACCACGCTCACCCTCGTAGCTAGCCCTATGAGGACAGGAGAGGGCACTCTCCGAGCCAATCTTGGCAAAATGTAATCAATGAGGCTCGAGATGACTAAATTGGCAATTGATCTTAGGCTAGGTATGAAGTACAAGGAGTTTGAGATTGATTTTTGAGGTTTTTGTTGAATCAAAGGGAAAGGCAATTTTGGGTGTGGGGATGAGACACAGTTTTTGCAGAGGTCTACTTGGGGCAAGGTAGGCAATTGTCTTGATGCTTTTAAAGAGAATGAATGGGTAGATCTGACTGGTGAGAAGTTAAGGAGAGCAAGAAGATTTCAAGGATTCTCCTTAAATAGATGAAAACATGGGAAATTAAACAAATTCAAAGGCATAGCATAACAATCTATGGATTCTACCTTAACACTTCATTTGTTCAATTTCAGAAGATGAGAGAAGGAAAATGATACACATAACAACTTACAATTACTGAAAGAAGCACTCCATCAAGACATAAAGCCACATGGATCCCAAACAGTGCTGCAAAACCCTAGTCTTTCCTTTGCCAAAATGGCAGAAGTGAATGTACAATAGAGTGTCAAGCTTTTCCCAAGAGTCCAACCTAGAAAATGACTTATAAATACATAATATAGGCAAGCCAACCTATTCCCTTCCCTCTAGGGGTCGATCTCATCATTTTAGGAGTTGTTTCAACCAATTCTAAACAAAGCACTACAATCTAGGTAGTCAGAACAACTTGCCTCTATAAGGTAGGAAACTGATTCATTCATTAAATTTTCACTCTTTGGTGAATGAATCTTCTAGAACAAGTAACTAAGTGTCAAAATTACATCATGTTCAATCAATTACATCAAGAGAAGTCAAAAATTACATCACAAAGCAAAACTAGTCAAACTGGCCGAATTTCTGAGCTGAAAGATGAAAAATTGGGTAAAAAATCTATATGCGCCCGCTGCCTGTTATATGCGCCATGCTAATTTGCTGCTGATTTTGAGGCACTTTCTGAAGTCCAAATTGAGCTCAAGTTGGCTTGCTGGAAAGCCTAGCCTATCCACTTTCCAACCCAAGTGGAATTTTCCAATTTGGTGTCCATTTTCCCCTCCAAAAGTGCATTCTCCCAAGACTACTCCCTGTGTGTCAAAATAGGGGCAGTGAGGTCATTTTTTGCATGTTTTTTGACCTTTTGGGGACCCATAACTCATCCAAATTTCCTTTCCAAGTACCAAAATTCATGGTTTCTCATGACAAATCCAAAACTGCAAGCCATTTGTAATTTGGAGCTCCCAATCCTATGCGTCGCGCAAGGTTCGCGGCGCATATAGGGAAAAACCCTGTTTTTAACACAAAAATCCAAAATGACCAAAAATGCCCCAAATCTCTTGAAATTTGGGCTGGAGTTTCCTTATCAAGTGTGATGATGGGCTAAAGAGGCCTTGGCAAAAATCTGAAGATGATCGAGCTCCCTTTGCTTCTTTTGCATCTTGATTGCCTTATTCAAATTCGCCTTTAGATTCCTTATCCGAGCCTTGCAAACTTGGTTCCGTGCCCTGTAGTGGACGGCCATGTGTCTCAACAATAAATTATCTCTATTGGCCTTGTTCAGCCACTTCTCCAAGTAAATGTTGACTCTCTCGAGATTAGACTCTCGATCCTCATTGATCTATCGCTCTAGAGAAATGAACTCAATCCTCCTATGTCAGGCAGCTTGGCGATTCTCATGGATGTTCTGCAGCTCCATGATCACATGCTGGTCTTCAAGTTGTTTATTTCTCTGCTCCAGATACCTGATGTTCCATTTGGCCATCTCCAACTGGATTTCCAAGGCTTGAATGTCTGTTTCTTGCTCCTCGATAATCCTTCTATATTTTGCCTTCTCTGAATATGTAGTTGTCTCATCATCATTAACAAAACGAAACCTGATGGCTCACCTGAAGGCCCCTTCTTATGCTTGGGCTTCTTGCCCTTGTCCTGTACCTATGGTGCTGATGTCGGAAGAAAGGCCCCTTCCACGCTAGGTGGAGATAACACTCGCTTTGCTGCTGCAAACAAAGGTCTGGTGCCTTTTGGATAGCCTCTCTGATATGTAATGAAAATAGGCCTGGTCTCATGATGCTCATACTGCTAAGAAGGTTCACCCTCGTGTTTCACCTCTGATACTCTTCATGAAGCTCTGAAGAAATCACGAGAGATGAACTCATCCCAAGTGATGCCCTGCAATCCAAGCTGATGAACCACCAAAATCTTTATAAGAGCAAAATGATAGGCACTATTAAGTTGCTGCTGAGGGGTTCTATGTTGTATAAAGGTGGTAATCCTTTCTATATTCTGACAGATGAAATACGAAATTTTTATAATCCGCACCCTGGTGAAATGCATAAGCAACCTAATGTGATAAGCATAAAGACGAGAGAACCGTCCCTCACAGCTGAAATATTTCATGATTAGTCTCATGAGTGGAGCATATTCATCTTTTAGGTATCGGAACGGGAACACTCTCTTGAGCTACCTCAAGAAATTGGTTTTGATGTATGGCTCAAAATGTTGTCGATCAATCTATTGTTTTTTGTGCCATAGTTCACCAATATTTGGTATACCTGTTGCTAAAGAAACAGTTTCTGGTGTAAGTGTAAAGGTGACACCAGCCAAGATAGCTTGGTCTCTGTGCAAGTGCGAGACAAAAAGATGAGCCAACTCATGATGAAATTGGACCTCAGCCACCTTTTGACAAAACTCATAGCAAGACTGATGCTCAAAACACTCCGTAGCAAGAGGATAGGCATGCAGTTCTATAAGGTTGATTGGTTCTTCCCTAACATGTTTGCCACTTTTACGAGGCCTACGGGGTTCCTGTTATCCCAAGGGATAATCACTTTGGGTTTCTGCCTCATATTCAGATGAATGACCAGACGACATCACTGCTGATACACAAACTGCCTTAAATGAATGCTAATATGTGAAACTGTTGCATGCAACTGAATGTGGACTGCTCTTTTTGATCTGAACAATGTTGTGACCAAGGGGAAAACAAATGTAACAAGGGAATATTAGGAAGGGGAAAATATCATGGAATTAGGGAATTTTGAAATAAAATGTATTTAGGGAGGGGAAGGGAAATGTATATATGGAAATAGGGTTTTAGGGTTTGGGATATTGAATAGGGTTAAGGAGTTTTTTATAGGGGTAAGGGATTAGGATTTTAAGGATTGTACTGTAGGATTGATGAGGGGATTTGGAAATGAGGAACAAAGGGAAATGGGGAAAGGAAAAAACCTTAGTGACAAAACAGTGTTCAAAACCTACAGCAATTTTCCTTATTTGCAAAGGGAGGTTTTCAAAGTCTTGTTTCAACGGCCATCATGCATAAACCAATCACATTTCATCATCAAATACAAAGCAACATGAGTGGATGAGAGCCTACCTGACCAATCGAGGCGAATTTTGGGCGATTTGATGAGTTTGCAAACAAATTTCGGGCTCAAATCTATAAGCGCCGCACTCATTACCTAGTGCACCACGCACACTATATGCGTCGCGCTGGTTCAATTTAACACTGGTCGGAAGTCCTGTGTGCGCCGCACACACTATATGCGTCGCGCTCCCTTTTATGTGTGCCGCGCAGGTGAACTGTGAGCCAATCTCCTCCAAAACGCACACACTCAACTTGAAACGACTTTCTCCACCCTTGCCATGTACAATGGCTTGAACATTCATTGAAAAATCTTTATATAGACACCAATTTGATTTTTGCCTCTTGAATAACCCAATTTGTTATGTTTTTCAATTGACACTTTTTCAAAATTAATAGAATTTTGACCTTTTTGTTTCCTCCTTAAATTCGGTTGAAATAATGAATTTCTTTGACAATTTTTTGCAGGGATAGCTGAGATATGATTTGGCAAAGGAGACCAGGGTTTCACCTGGACAATTCAAGAACTGAAATTTTTGAAAAATTATTACAGAAACAAAATGTCGACTTATCTGTTGGAAATAATACTGAGAAGGGGGGGTGAATCAGTATTATCAGATCAATAAAACTTTTTCATTTCTATACTTAGATACATATACGCTACTTCATTCAAGGGAACCCGCGTGTATACGCAGTTGTGTCTAAAGCAACTAGTGTATATCCAAAATACTTATGATTCAGTTAATCCATTAAATGTTGATCTTTAGTTAGTGCATCAGAACTTCATAAACCATATGAACAGTAAGCAGGTGCAGTAAAAACACACAAGAAGCACACATGAACACCATGATATAAGGTGGAAACCCAATGTGGGTGAAAACCACCTGCTGCAATTCGTTTCTATCTTCCTTTATTAAGAAACTTCTTTTACAATGTACTGGTGCAGTCCTTTACCAGCACGCAGGCTACAACCTGCAGAAGGCTACAACCTTCTCTCGTTCTCTAGACTCTCCTGGAAGGGAGCTCCAACCCCCTTTGCTCTTGTACTAGCTAAGATACTAGTACGTAGGTGCCAACCTACAATCTTCTCTCCTCCAGGTACCATGTTTCATACATTTTTAGACTGGATACTCCTGAAGCACAACACATAATCTGAAGGCCACGTTTCATCAAATTTTCATACTGGACCCATAAATATCACTGAAGCACAAAACAGTGAATACTAGCATCATCAATTTCTGAATCACTGAAACACTGAAACCCTGTCAATAACACAGTCACCAGAACACAGAGCAGATAACAGAACTCTGCCATAACCATCAAATCCATCTGCAACTTCAAATATTATCCTTCATAATGTATACGCTACTATAATGAATCAAACTCGCATACATACGCGCTTTTGCCATAGGCAACCCGCGTACAGATCTAAAAATAATTTCTCATAACTTGCAGTTGTACCAGACATCATTCATACTCATAACACTTATAGAACAATACATGCATTAGTATGTAGATCTAGAATAAGCATCATAAAGATAGTTCATTTCAAACCATTTGATCCCGATCTCTCCTTAGATCTTGTTCTCCATCAACCAGTGAGATCCCTCCTTAGCTCAGATCAAGCAATGCATCATCAACCCATAACCTGCATCCTAGATCTCATACTTCTTCAGATATTCAAGACTTTTCGGATGCACTTGCCTAATGATCTTCTTCTCCTTTTATAGTCTTAGGCCTTGCTCAATACCACGGTCCAAAACCATAATAAATCAATACCAAGAGCCCAATACTTAGGATCAACACACTTGTCGAGATACCATGGTCCGAAACCATAGGTTCAAATACCGAGTACTAACTACCACGGACCAAAAGTAAGCTTTCCGACATGTACGCGCTTTTTCGTGCATGAAACTACGTGTATACCCTACTTGGTATATATTGAACCTGCGTATATATATTTTCTCTTCATACTTGTAGTCTGATCATCAATTCCTTGTTGCTATCCTTCTGCACTATGATTTGTCATCAGTGTGATTTGCCATCAAGGACAACACATAGTTGATGTTCAGATCAGATTTATGGTTGATTCTTTGATGATGCATATATGGTGCTTACATGATGATCTTCATAAGGATAAGGAGAAGTACAAAGCTTGAATACACATCTTCCTCACTTGATGATGAGTCACTCATATGCTGCTGTCATCATATGCATACAGTTATGATGCAGGCACTCTTGTGGATAAGGATTGTTGCTGTTGATGATATCAATAAGTTTTGTCAAATGAGCTTGAGCTCAAGATACATAGTGCTGATACATGGATGACTACTCAAAGTTGCCTTGTTGGAGACATGATGATGAGTTTGTATCTATATGATGATAGGTTGACACTTACATATGTTGATTGATGCAGATGTTCCCAAGTAATGATACTTGGACCATGTAGAGCTTGATGTTGATGAAATGGCTATGGTGGTTTCACATATGATATAATGTGAATGATTTCATGACGATGTTTTAAAAGGATGAGTTGACATCTATGTCAGACATACCTTGTTACAGTACATTCACAGGTTGTTGATATGGAAATTAGTGTACGCGAGTTGGATGAGGGGTATCCGCGTACATACGCCGATTTATGCAGGTACAGACGCGTATATGGAGTTTTGAAGGAAATCAGCAGGGACAGATGTTGGTTGCAGAGAATCTGATATGGGTTTGACAGAGACCATCTGGCACAGGTTCAGGGGGAGCAAATAATCTTTCAATGATGCATTGTTGGCATTATCTTAGAAGCTTTTGGTTCTAGTTCACGGTTGTTGTTGGTTTCAGGTGAAACAAAGGCAGAAGGATCTCTTGGTTGCTGATCTGAATCGACAGATGCTGGCGATATCAGTTATTGGTGACTTTCATAAAGTCTTGCTCTAGATATTTCGGTCATATATCTCTTTTGTGATATCTCTTTCATGATGTCAAGGTCATGTAACGGCCTATATTGGTTTCCCCACTATGCCTGGGATGAAAATCTAATGCTCTTGCTTTATCATGTGTAAACTTTCGATGTATCCCCACTTGGTTGGGTGGATGAGTCAATTCTAGTATATCCCCATGTGGTTGGGAAATGGATGTATGTATTGAGTCTTTTGGTGATAGGAAGGTCTCTTATGATGTATAAGTCATGGTTCTTCTTGAAGAACATCTTTTTGCAGATCTTGCCTTCAGTCAGGAAGAGCATGAACAGCACACTTCAGCAGTACAGAGACTTGGCATGTACTCAGGGGGAGCATGGACAGATTGGTACACTTTGGCATAGACAAAGGGGGAGCACATTTGGAAATTTCAGCAGGTACTCAAGGGGAGTATGGACAACAGAATGTTTATCAAGGAAAGAGAATATGTTGGTCCACCCTTTGCCCTTGATGTCAAAGGGGGAGAGTGATCTGGTGTTGTTGCCATCAAGTACAACACATGCATCATAAAGCCAACCTTATCTTCAAAACATGTTGTGGGGAAAATTGCCTATGCAGGACGATCCTATCCTCCTAAGGCGTGATAGTGCCTTAGCAACAAACGAATGCAGCTACTTCAGTTTCTTTCCTTTATGAAAATGAAAGAGAGGAGATTAGTAGACTTACCGTTATCTTTCGGTTGTCCCTCGATCTAGATCCTCTCCGCTTTGTGTGTCCACAGCTACTTGCCTCCTCGCTTTTGCTCCCACGAGATCACAAGAGAACAGCTACCTGTGACAAGAGAGCAGCTACATGCAGCAAGAGAAGGACACAATACAAAGGCAAATATACATATTCATAAATGATTCAGGATTAGAAGTAAATCAAATACACTAATGCAAATCATACAATAAACACCAGCATATAGGAAAGAACCAAGAAGCTTTATTGATTGATAAACAGGGTTCAGGAAGAGATACAACCCATAGGGTTCCAACCCAGCATCTCCTTCCAAGCAGCAAGGAATTCCTTCTTCAGCCCCTTTCAAAAGCATAAACACCCAATGATCTAACCACAATCCAACAACAATTCTTTACAATACAATCCAACCTCCCTAGACCTCATGAGAGAGCTCTATATATAGGAGTTTTGGAGAAAGGATGAGTCAGCTTGAGGCTGGCATGAAGCTGACTAGTGTCCTCTCCCACTTCAGTTCTTGAGTCCACTTGGAGATTCTTACTTCCACTTGGAGATTTGGAACCTCTTACTCATCACCAGTTGAATTCCCTGATCCAAGTGTCATTTTGGAAGCTTCCTGGGCATTGACACCTTGAGGAATGAGTCTGCCACTTGTCCAAGTACGCTCAGCACAGGTGGCCTTCTTTGCAGTTGACATTCAACGCAGGTACAGAGTGGAGCACTTGACATTCAGCGCAGATGCTCAGTGGAGCAGTTGACATGATCCAGAAATTGCTTGTTTTTGAGTGTTTTCAGGTGGAGAACTTTTATAAACTGCTGTGGTTTGCCGGCCTTGTTCCTCTAGGGGTAGGAACAACATGTTTAGGGACTTTGGATCCCTTAATTATTGACATTTCATGCTCAGTGATGCAAGGCACAAAAATGTCTATAACAGTTGCCCCCTAAAGTATGAGGCCGTTTATCGGGTGAAATGCTTTATCCAGGGGAGTCCGAAGTTCATCCATTTGCTGGGAGGAGACCTGTAATAAGATACAATACAATACATTATGATTCATTCTGCTTTCATGATCTAGCTGAGGCGGGCATTCCCATGCTCAGCTTTATAAATACATTTTGGTACATAGAACAGACGATTGTCTGATGGTAGACTGATAGTTCTGGCGAAACTATCATCCTTTGAGGAGGATGATCATCTGCTGCAATGATGTACATAACAAATGTCTTTATTTTCCTGAATATATTATCGCAGCCCAGATGGATGAAACTAGATCCGGGGTCTTCAAACTCGTTCGATCTTCACTCTAAGTACAAGTCGATCCATGTGAGAATTGCGCTGAAGTCGAACATGGAAAGACATCGCTTGATTACCGGTCAATGATGTAAACTGTTAACAAGCGCGAGAGGAATCACCGATAATGATAATGACCCTCAAGGTACTGCAGTACAATTCACGTGGTGTGAATAAAGGACTTGGCGTCGAACACCACGCAAAATCTTCTGGTCGAAGGTCATTGATGTATACCTGTTGCCGGAAGTGAGAAACTTGCCATTGAGGCATGCAAGCTTCAAAGTACTGAAGGGGTTGTTCCTAAATCAACTTCTTGGATAATGAGTTGATGTCAACAAGAAGCGATCCGTCACAGGAGGGCCTTAATGGATCCCACATCAGTGACACGGAACGGAGCTAATGATTTTAATGGAGGTGAAAACAATCTGTGACATATGATTCAGGGTGGCGGTCATGAAATGGATGAAGGATAATGTATGGCAGTGGATGGGACCTGGTTGACTCTTTCTGAACGACTTCTCTTGAACATATGGCGACACTGATGCAATGGATTGGTAGCATTACCCCAAATATAAATGGTGTGGCAAAGACCATGGTGATGTGACTGGTGAATGAAACAACCCAACCAGATGTGATACGGAGGAAAAGTGTCATGTTCAAGAGCGACCTGCTACCATCAAAGACTTCTCGATTTTTCCCAATTTTTCCCCAGTCATTTCTGACCAGTACCTCTTTATTTTTGTCAAGCTTGAGGAGGATAACATATGCTTGTTCTATAACCTGCCCTTCGGGCAAGCCCATCGCTATGTTTTAACGAGCCTAGCGATAGGGAAACTCGTTCTCGTCTAAAGACAAGTTTGTCGCTATTTAATAATTTTAACGAGTCTAACGACAAGGAAAACTCGGCCCTTTTCATTTTTAGAGAGTCTGAAAAGGTACATAAAGTCAACTCCAAAACTCCTTTTTCGTCATCTAATCCCTTAAGTCCGAAAAAGTATAAAACAATACAGAAGGGATGAGTTTTCGGTACTTTTAACGAGCCGAACAAAACAAGCGCTCGATCTTTTTGTGTAATAATCCCTCAGGTCCAAAAAGATTAAAATCTAGAGGAGGGATAGCTCTTCCTGTCCTTTAACGAGTTAGAAGGCCAAAACTTGGCAATCTTTTCATATTTTATGAGTCAATTGAAAAGAGCTTAAAGAAGACTCGTCTTTTGAGGAACGAGTGATGAACAGGGTTAGCAGCTAATTCCAGGTACAGGTTGGAATTTTCCAATCACGGCAGTGTCACAAGGATGGCTAGGTGAAATCACTCTTCGCAGCTGTTCCTCAAAATGGGTAAACAATCATATGGAGGTAAACGATCGGCCAAATGAACGGTGGAGGTGAAGGTGCACAAAACACGACCAAGGTCTTTTATGGTTGATCAGGTTACATTCTTAATGGTTATTTATCGGGAAGTTCATTTTTTAACGAGCTTAAACTTGCTCAAAGCTTATGTTTATTTTTTAACGAGCATGAACTATGCTACTAAAACTGCTCGAAAGCTTATGTTTACTTTTTAACGAGCATGAACTATGCTGCTAAAACTGCTCGAAAGCTTATGTTTATTTTTTAACGAGCATGAACTATGCTGCTAAAACTGCTCGAAATACCAGTCATATGATAAGATTGTCTCATTGTGAGATCCCTATTTTTTATGGAGCTTCATCTCACTACGCTCTGCTCCGCACCCTTCCTTTATGCAAGTTCGGAAACGGCTAACCCCAAAAACAGATAAATAACCGGTTCCGACACAGCTAACCCAAAAAACAGGTAAATAGCCACTCTTTTCTTGCACTCCAAAAGGGTTTGCATGCCCCCAGGTATAAAATATGATTTGAAGGTTGCCCCTCCTCCTTCTCACTTCTGTTTTTCTTTGGGTGTTCACAGCTACTTGTCGTCTTGCTAGTTCAGTTTAACGATACTTGTCTTCTCGTTAATTTTAACGGGTCTATACGATACTTGTCTTCTCGTTAGCCCGACTTTTAATAGATTTTTCGCAAGATCGCAAGAGAAGAACACTACTCAAAGACAAAACATTGGTGTTATTGAGGGAGGCTTACCTCTTTCTGGTTACCCGAAGATTGTCTCGTTAGACAAAACACTTCTTTGGCCTACCTTTTTCAGGTTACCTAAAGATTGTTTCGTTAAACAACACTCTGCTTCGGCAATGCCTACCGAAATAGACAAAGATGGGAGACGGGCCCCGTCTCTCCCAAGTACCTTGACAAAAGAATCCTATTCTAGAACAACCCTCTTTCCTTCATGGATGGGGTACGGACTAGTCATATTCTTTCGCGGAAATCCTACCTTATACCCAAAGTTCTCTGCCGAAGCAGACCAGGACGCATGCCCCGTGGGTTCCAGTCATGTCCTCCCGAATTACTCGCACTTATCAGGAGGATGGACCGTGGGTTGAGACACTTCTTGCATGAATAGACCATTTAGGGATGGTAAGCGACTATTTGCGATGTGTGATCCGGGAAACGAAAGTTGGTCCACGAGCTTGACCATTCTTCCTCCATGTGGAAAACACATTACTCTAAAGAGTGAGGAGACTACTGCTCCCATGCAATATATATATAGTCTCGTCCAAGGAGTAGGTTATAATCCAAGGGTCCTTGAACGACCATCATGTTCATTTGAACGGTCTTCCCCTTCAGTGTTATTGGCACATTGGGGAGGATTCCTAAAGGGCGACTGGTTCCTTTATCAAAGCCTGATAGATTTCTCATCTCAGGCAAAAGCGTAGGCGAACCAAGCGCTTTCCAAGCAATAGAGGAAAGGATACTCACAGATGCCCCCTCATCAATGATAGTGCCAGCCATTACCATTCTGTATATTTGACAAATAATTCTGAATGGTACACTGGCTGGCAACCGGGGTTTGCCTAGTTGGTTCCAATCAAAGGACACAACCAGGTTGCTTGGTGGTGGGACCGAGTAAACGGCCGGATAGCACTCTGATGAACTTCCTTCCTGCGATAAAGGAATGGTGGCATTGCCCCCTTGATCATCAGATTCGGTGCTGATGAAGAGAATCTGGACGGTGTCGTCTTGATTCTCCTCTGTGATGGTGTCATTCGATGATGGAGCCTCTGAAGGCAAAACCGGGTCAACTGCCATATCAACCTTTTGACTTTCGTCAGGCATGAATCCAGACAGTTCATCTTCAATGACAGGTGCTTCGGCTGACCACCTGGGCGGGTCAATCGGATTCTCAACTAGCGAGGGACATGGCAAGAGTTTTTGATATCCAGGAGGAAGATTTGCTCGTAAAATCGGGCGATCTTCCAGAACTCTTTTTGCCTCATCTAAGAAGGGACAACGATGGATGGCGTGATCGCCTTCACACAGTCTGCAAGGAAATTTAGCTTTCCCGCTCTGTCCTGGAGCTTCACTCCCACTAGTTGACGGTGAACAATCGACATGGCTATCAGAGGTCGATGCTACCGAATTGTGCAGACGGGGGGACCAGTCTCTTAGTATCCAAGGGATACATGGACAATCTCTATGGAAGTGGTCTCCCTTGCATATGACGCATGGCGATTTAGGCCTTACGAGTGCGGTGTGTGGATTTTTGTTAGATGACGATTGTTTGCCCCCAGTCGCCTTAGGCTCCTTCTGCTTCTTTTCTTTCTTCTTCTTCTCCTTTTTCTCCTTAGGAACTCGGTTCTTTGACCGACTAGTTCCGTCAAGCGAAGAGGAAGGAGGAGAGGAAGATGAAGTAGAGGGCTGGGATGCAACTCTTGTCTGATCTAACTGTTGACTTGACTGCTCAGGAATGGTGGCATTCTGAATGACATTGTGTCAATCCTGGAAGCGACAATGTGGCCATGTGGGGCGCACCAACATCTCCCCAAGAGGAGAAAGGACTAGGATTCCCACCAAGGGGAACTCCTTGGTTGGTGTGCTCCATCTTTTCAACCTAAAGATCAACTCGGGAATAAGGGTGATTGTTCCGTTTAAAATAAATTGTTAACGACGCTTTTAGACACAACTTGCTTTTTCAGTTTTAAAGAGTCGAGTAAAAGCTAAAGATGACTCTAGTCTCCTTCGATATTTTAACGAGCCCGAAGTGACAAATGCTCGGTTGGACTTTTTCTGTTATAGAGTCTGAAAAAGGCCAAAAGAAACTGCTCTGGAGATCTAGGCAGAGGGTGTGCCAAACTTTTCGCAAAACCACAGAATACTTTTTACGGTACGGGTGGTCGATCTTCGTGAATGCTGTGTTCACTGCATTGCGATCAGTAGGGCGGCCGACACGGCTTCCTAAGGATAAAGGATATATGCCTATAGGGGTCTCCCAATATATACGCGACAGTACGTGGGAGCACAAGTCCGTATTAGTGCAATCGTCCCTCAAGAGGAATCACCCACCTTCTTAGAGACCGACAGTCACTACGTTTAACGACGCCGGAACACGTCTCTACCTAGACCTCTACTGTGAGCGTTATGTTGCAAAGCGTTGTTAGGTTCATTCAATATATTTTAAGTTGATCTTTTTAAAGTTTGTCTTTCAGGATCACCACGAGATGTATTGGTACAAATTCCTAAATGCAGTCTAAGATGATAAGTAAGCTTTATAATCTTTCAACTTTGAAAATCCTAGCTACTAAGGGAAAAGAGAGCGACTATCTTTTCTCAAAGAGCAATCAGCACACTCTAATGCACTCTTCCTAAATCAAACATGCAATCTTATAAAAATGCAAAATGCACAATGCAGGTGTTTGTTTTCACTTTCTTAGTATAAATGCCTACAAAGAAAGCTTTTTGTACAACTTTGAATTTGCTTTTAGATGACTGAAAATAAACAAGTTTACTTTTTCCAAAATCATCAAGGGTAGAAGAGATTACAATCACTTTTCGATTTTTCGAAAGAAATACTTGTTTCGACACTTAAAAATGACAAATTCAAACCAATAAGCAAAAGCAAATGATAAATCAAATTGCAAACAGCCAATGAACTCTCTTCTAAGATTACAATCAATCACTCAATCAGATCTGAATCAAGGCTACAGGATGACTATTTCGCTTATGCAAAGGAAAACTGTAAATGATGCCACAAACACATAAAAACACTTACAGTCTTTTTGTACAAAAATGAGGCTGAATACAAGCAAAGAAAAGGGATTACAGATGTGGTACCTATGCTGGTTAAAGGCTACAAAAACAGAGATCAAAACAGGCAAAAGACAGCAAGGAACCCCAGCTGCACAAGGCCACACTGGTTCAGCGCAGGTACAACACTGTCAGTTTGACATTCAGCGCAGGTAGCCTTCACGGGACCTGCGTTGAAATGCAGACTGCCTTCACAGTGCCTGCGCTGAAAGGAGAAACTCTCGTCTCTCTTGGTTTCCGGGTCATAAAATGCTCAAAAATCAACTGTTTCAGGCCAAATCAAAAACACAAGCAAGGTATAAACAGAGGGATACTTTGAAAGGGTACTAAAGACTATCACAAAGGATCATCAAGTCATTCATGAGTCCATTGTTAAGATCATAGACAAAAACCCAGTAAAGGATCAAAGCAGCAACATTCTACTTTGCAAAGCAGTTCGATTGTTGCCGTTGAGTCTATGAAGTAAACAATGATGCAAGCTCAAACAAAATGACTTAAAGCAAAGTTCTTCCCCAGCGGAGTCACCAATTTGTTGTGGGGAAAAATGCCTATGCAGGACGATCCTATCCTCCTAAGGCGTGATAGTGCCTTAGCAACAAACGAATGTAGCTACTTCAGTTTCTTTCCTTTATGAAAATGAAAGAGAGGAGATTGGTAGACTTACCGTTATCTTTCGGTTGTCCCTCGATCTAGATCCTCTCCGCTTTGTGTGTCCATAGCTACTTGCCTCCTCGCTTTTGCTCCCACGAGATCACAAGAGAACAGCAACCTGTGACAAGAGAGCAGCTACATGCAGCGAGAGAAGGACACAATACAAAGGCAAATATACATATTCATAAATGATTCAGGATTAGAAGTAAATCAAATACACTAATGCAAATCATACAATAAACACCAGCATATAGGAAAGAACCAAGAAGCTTTATTGATTGATAAACAGGGTTCAGGAAGAGATACAACCCATAGGGTTCCAACCCAGCATCTCCTTCCCAGCAACAAGGAATTCCTTCTTCAGCCCCTTTCAAAAGCATAAACACCCAATGATCTAACCACAATCCAACAGCAATTCTTTACAATACAATCCAACCTCCCTAGACCTCATGAGAGAGCTCTATATATAGGAGTTTTGGAGAAAGGATGAGTCAGCTTGAGGCTGGCATGAAGCTGACTAGTGTCCTCTCCCACTTCAGTTCTTGAGTCCACTTGGAGATTCTTACTTCCACTTGGAGATTTGGAACCTCTTACTCATCACCAGTCGAATTCCCTGATCCAAGTGTCATTTTGGAAGCTTCCTGGGCATTGACACCTTGAGGAATGAGTCTGCCACTTGTCCAAGTACGCTCAGTGCAGGTGGCCTTCTTTGCAGTTGACATTCAGCGCAGGTACAGAGTGGAGCACTTGACATTCAGTGCAGATGCTCAGTGGAGCAGTTGACATGATCCAGAAATTGCTTGTTTTTGAGTGTTTTCAGGTGGAGAACTTTTATAAACTGTTGTGGTTTGCCGGCCTTGTTCCTCTAGGGGTAGGAACAACATGTTTAGGGACTTTGGATCCCTTAATTATTGACATTTCATGCTCTGTGATGCAAGGCACAAAAATGTCTATAACAAAACAGAGTTTTGAAGAGAAGTCATAATCTATCCATATGACCATAAAAATCTTTGAGATAACAAATTATCAAGGACCTCCCTCTGGACTGTTGGCTTTATTAGACTTTGTCAAAGGCCAAATTGACTAACCCTAGACCTAATGACCGAAAAACTGTTATGACCTAGAAATTGAAAGAGGACTGCAAATGACTTTTCAAAACTTGATTTTTATGAACAGACCTGAGCCAGTAGTGCCAAGCATGAGGGGAATGAGTGACACAAGCCCTTACATCAGATTTATGGCATGCTCCTAATGAAATGCAACTAATCAAAAACGATGGGACACCTAAACATGAAATGCAAAAAGGAGTTTTGATCTCTGACGGAGGGATGACCAGACCGACTCTAACATTGGCTCCAATGGGGATGGTAGCTCCTAGGAGGTGCCAAGAACATTAGATCTCTGTAAGAGCTAGACAGTGCCTTCGTCCATTGGGCTATGGAGTCATTGTTTCGACAAACAATTCAAGATGTTGACTCAATTTATTTGACTGAAAATTAACTTGAAAATGACTCGATAATATGACTAACAAACTAACTTGACAAACTAAATTCAAAACTGAAACCTTTCTTCAGAATTATAGCCTTCACTTCGGGCCCCAGACTGAATAAAAGATCACAGCACACACTTGCAGCGAAACTGAAATAAAATGGTATTTACAATGATAATAGAACAACAGAAAAACTCAGAAAATGTACCGCTTGAGCAGCCGACCATTGACCATCCCTCCTGGACAATCTTCCCCATTCATCTCCTTAAGAAGAAAAGCATTCCGACATCGAAATGCTGCAATCTTAAAAGGACCTTTCCAGAGATTTTCAAACTTGCTGTGCTTGCCCTTTTATTCATGTCTTGCATCCCACTTTAATACCACAGCATCCAACTGAAATGTATCCGCCTTTTCTTTTCTGAAAAAAATCCTTTTAATTCACTCCTGCAACTTAAATGTGTTCTGAAAAACATCTTCCCCTGTCTGCTGCAAGTGGATCATTTGATTTAGCCTTCTCTGCATTGGATCCTCTTCACTACCCGCCTCTTGAAGAAGTTTGACTACCAGGGCTGCAAGAGAGGTAGGGAACATTGTATCAACTCCATAAACTAACTCAAAGGGGGACATGCCAATGGATTTCTTTTGACTCACTCGATCTGCCCAAAGGGCATGGACCAGCTTCTTATGCCAACTTTTCTTGTTCATTTCCAGCATTTTCTTAATGATATTAACCAAAGATTTATTGGAAGACTCTGCCAATCCATTGCCTTGCGGATGATATGCAGTTGAGTGCCCCAAAATAATATGATATTTACTACGAAACTCAAGCATCCTCTTTGATTTGAAAGCTGCTGCATTATCAATTATTAACTTATTCGGGCAACCAAAACGAGACAAAATATTATTCTCAAGGAATGAAACTATTACTGCATCCGTAGCTTGCCTAGTGGGAATTGCTTCGATCCATTTCATGAATTAATCCATTCCCATGTGGATCCATCTATGCTTACCTGAAGAAGAAGGATGAATTTCACCAATAAAATCCAACACCCACTGTTGAAAAGGGGCACTCACCTCAATGGGCTTAAGCAACAACGGTTGTAATTTTTGTTTCCCTTCAAAAACCTGGCAGTTATGACAGCTCTTGACAGCCTTAAACACATCAGCAAACACTGTCGGCCAATAGTATCCAACCCTCAAAATTTTATTTTTTGTTGTTTTCCAAAAAAGGTGATCGCCACAATCCCCTTTATGGAAATCTTCTATGACCTGCTTCGCTTCTTCTTCCACCAAACAATTTAATAGAATGCCACCGAGATCTTTCCAATAAAGTGCGGAATTTAAAACACAAAACTTAGCAGCCTTCAGCTTAAGAGTTCTCGCTTTGTTTCTAGCCATACCAGGTGGTGCAGACAAATTTTGAAGTACATATATGATATCCGAATACCATGGAGAAAGAACAAACATTTCTGATATCTGAAGCGAAGAACTTTCCTCATTTTCATCAGACAAGGCAGCGATCAGATTTATGTCTAAAACGTGCAGATTTGATTCAGCCATCAATTTCGCTAATCCTTGACCTTTAACAAGCTTTGTGGGCCTTAGCTCCACATCATACTCCAGCAAAGCTGCTATCCATTTGCCACGTCTTCCCTCCGGATCGGTCTGAACCAAAACATCTTTGACAGCAGCATTAGGAACATAAGCTAGAATATGGGAATGCAGAATGTACACACGAAAATCTTTCAATGCTTTTACAAGTGCAAGGGCTTGTTTCTCGATAATGTTGTATTTCAAAGAAGCATCTCTTATGGTCCGGCTGAAAAAAGCAATGGGTCTCTCATGCTCATCTTTTTTCTGCATTAACATAGCTGTCATAGTATGCTCTGAGGCAAAAGAAAACAAAATAAAATCCTGAGTATAATCCGGGCTGATTAGAACAGGAGCTAAAGAAAGAACCAATTTAACTAAATTGAAAGATTTCACGGCCTCTTCCATCCATGACACTTGGCTGTCCTTCTTAAGCATGTTTGTAATCTCCCTAAGATGCTCAGCAAGATTAGGAACAAAATGGCGCAAAAAATTCATCTTACCATTGAACGATTGAATCTACTTCTTATTCTGGGGCAAGTCAAATTGATGAATTGCTTCCACACGTGTTGGATCGATACGAATTCCATCCTTTGAGATAATGTGCCCAAGTAGTTTTCCTTCATCCATGGCAAACAAAATCTTCTTAGGATTCAACGACACACCATATTTTCTGCACTTTTCAAAGACAATTTTCAAATGAAGCAAGTGTTCATCATCTGATTTGGAAAACATGGTTAAATCATCAAGGTACACCACTAAGAAGACATATTTCTCATTAGCGAAAGCCAAGTCCATTGCCCGCTGAAAAGTAGCACCCGCATTCTTCAAACCAAAAGGCATTTTCGCATAATGAAAGGTTCCCCACGGAGTGGTGAATGCTGTTTTGTCTCGGTCATCTTAATGGACTAAAATTTAGTTATATCCGGAACAACCATCGAGTAGTGACATGCATGATGCTCCAACTACTCGTTGTAGTATGTGATCCATTTTGGGCAGTGGATAATTATCCTTCAATGAAACTTTGTTGAGATTTCGGAAATCAATGAACAAACGAATCTCATCGGTCTTCTTTCGCACAGGCACCAAATTAGATATCCAATCAGAAAAGTGGATGGGAACAATGATTCCTGATTTATACAACCTATTTATCTCCTTCTCAATTGATCGTAGCAATTTTGGATTAAGCCTTCTTAACTTCTGTCTGAAAGGTTTTTGATTACGCTTAATAGGAATGGTATGCTGAATTATATTTGTATCATATGTCTTCAAATCAGAATAGTCCCAAGCAAACACATTGGCAAACGATGACAACAAACTGATATATTTGGTTTTTACCTTCGGTGGCAATGCTTTGGAGAGCTTTACCATCTTCGGATGCTCAGCTATTCCAAGATTCACGTCTTCAACTCCCTTTTCTATTGGCTGCGATGTCGGTTTGCGGGCTACGTCATCATGATCAAAGAGCTCTTCTAAAGGTATCAAGCCTTTAGGAATCACTTTATCCTTGAGCTGCAACACTTCCATTTGATTTATCTTCACATCATCTTTACCATCATCATGTTCTACATCCATTGTAGTATCCTTGAACTTACCCTTGTTTTGCAGAAAATCATTAATCTCCTCATCATCTTGGAAAACTTGCTAATGTCTCTGATTGTCTGGGACAGTCGGACGGTGCTTCACATGGATTTCAAAATTATTGCTTGAGTTCATAGGAATCTTCAAATTGCTGGCTACCTTAGCAAGTGCATCTGCAATGCTATTTTGAATAAGAGGCACACACGTCAATGTATAATCTGAAAACACCTTCAGGATATCTAGAACAACGTTCCGATATGCCCGCATCCGAGGATGTTTTGTTTGATATCCGCCTTTAACTTGCTTGATCACCAATTCAGAGTCACCATATACTACAATCCTCTTAGCATTTATCTTTCTTAGAATTTTTAGGCCAGCGATCAAAGCTTCGTATTCAGCTTCATTGTTTAAACAATCAAAAGCAAGCATGTAAGAACATACCCGCACATTACTAGGCACTTTGTCTGAAGCAGAAAAAGGACTATGTACCCAAATACCAATCTCAGCACTGTCATTTCCCACTGCTCCATCAAAATCCATGGTCCACAAACCATCTTCCTCTTCTACCAAGTGCTGAAATGTTGTTTGCTTTGTTTTTTCTGCTTGCTGTCCATTACCTTCAGCGGATTGCTCAATGGTATTTTGTTGTTCTTGTCGTTCTTTCTTCAAAACTTCTCTGAAATTCTCTGCTATTTCTGGAATATCATCTACTACAATTAACTAACTATCAATATCATTGAAACTATCTGAATATAAAACAAAAGACTCTAGATCTGTATGTACATAATTAATCGGATGATTAATTGGTTTCTCCTTGTTGGTGATCATGTATTTCAATTTCTGTTCCCGGTACAACTTTCTCATTTGGCCAAACACGGGAATCGTTGCATAGTTGAAATCAAGCTGTATTGTTCCTTGCAATTTTGCTCCCCAAGATCTGGAAAGGAGCATACCAAAGCGGGGAGGAATGCTAGCCACAACAACATCCATCAAGACATTCTTTGCGGGGATCTGATCAAAACTTACAACCAAGTCATTAATTAACCCTATACATCTCACCTTGCTAGAATTAAATGAATAAAGATCATGATACTTCCTGGTGATGTCCAAACCCAACTTCTCCATGATAGCTTTCGGCATAAGATTGTGGGAGGCACCGGTATCAAACATAGCATTATGCAACACAAACTCATGCACTCTCAAACTGATATAAAAAGGAGGTACTTCAGACTCACCACTCAATGTTGGTCCAAATATCAATTCCGGTTGATCATCCTCCACACTCACCATATCAGACATTGGGTCAAAATTCAAAATTTTGGAGACTTGACCTCTATAGCTGTTGTTCTTCATGAGCTCAGTCAAAGGAATGGATACCTTCAATTTAGAAATTTCATTCTCTAAACTAAAGGTAGAAGTCTTATCCACCTCTTTTGCTGGAACATCTTTCTTTTTAGGTTTATCCTTTGATACAATGGGCTGATTTACCTTTTCATTTGCTGGTGGAGGCTTGCTAGTCATAGGGTCAACACTCTCTTTTCCTTTCTTTGCTACAGCTGGTGTTTCATCTTTAGATGCTAGAACTTCCTTTCTTTTCTGCACTGGATTGATGGGAACATTTCTATTTCTAAGTGAATACTGACGCTACTGGGCGGACAAAGCATGCATATAACCTCTATGATACTTATCCGACTCTTCCTCAAGAGTTGTATCTTTTGCCAAGATAAAATCTGCATCATGCTGTACTGCTGAACTTGCTGCATTTTCATCATCTTCAGTGATAAATGTGGGCATATCATCAGGAGTAAAGAAGTGATTTTCTTCTCCAACTACATTATCTTCATCATCTACCTCGGGACCAACAAAATTCTACTGAAGAGGTGTCTTTACTTGCTACTGTTGTGCTGTCGTTTCTTGTGCTCGTAGCTCACACTGTTTGATCTTGAATTATGGCTGTTGCTGGCCACGGAAATTAGGATTCTGAATCTGCGGTTCAGGCTTATCAAGAGCTAACCTTTCAATCATCTTTTCTACCTTACGGAGAACTTGGTCTGATGTAGAGGCTTCTTCTTTTATGGAGACTTTCTTCTCGGCTTTCATTCTAGCTCTCTTATCATTCAAATTTTCCTCAACACTAACGGTAATTTTCTGCATTTCTTCTAAGGTAGCGGGATCTCTCTCCCTTAATTGATAAGCCATGTTCGGATCAAAACCATCCGGGAACTTAAGCAACACTGATTTTCTAGTTGGTTTTAAATCATTTGGAATAATTGCATTATACACTGCATTGAATCTAATGCAATAGTCTTGAACGGACTCTCCAACATTTTGTTTGATTTTGGTATATTCAGATTTGATTTGCAGCGGATCTTTCTTTACTTCCCAACATTCCAAAAACTGTCTTTTAAGATATTCTAATGTAGGAACACTTTTGCCCAGCAAAGCTCTAAACCATTTCCTTACCTCTCCACCAAAGGTCTGCACGAATAGCCTCATAGTCACATTCTCTTCATCAATCTCATGGAGATTGAAGAAATCCGCCATTTTGTCGACATGTTGTTGAGCTGTGATATTCTGAGGTGTGCCATCGAACAAAGGAATTTTACTTTGCTAATCTGCAGGCATGTCACTCAAAACTTGAGGTAGAGCGAGAGGTGCAAACCGAGCGGCCATTGCCCTTGGCGGATTTGGTCTGGGGGTTGTTGGAGGAGTGGGTGTAACTGAAGTATGAGGAGTATGAGGAGGTGTATGCGGAGGAGAAGCAACGTGGGATGAAGAAGGGGAATTTCCTGCAGACTTTTGATATGTGATTATAGGTTGTAGGGGAATAGTGGGAATGAAAGGCGGTTCAGTGGGAACTTTCGAGGCGGAAGCCATGATAGAAGATCCAATATTTGCAGATGCAGATTCTAGGAAATCAGCAAGATTTGAAAACTGAATGTCTCTCTGAAGGTGCTGCAAGATAAAATTCTCAATCAATTTATTGTTTCTTTCAACTTCAAGGGCTGCAGCAAAGTCATGATTTGGAACTAGAGAATCAAGTGCACTTTTGGATTCGGTTTTAAATAGCGAAAATTCAAACTTCTCGTCAAAATCAAGTTCTTCAAGATAGTTAAAAATTGCATGGCATGAATGAGATTTAAACACGAGAGTCGCAGATTTCTCTTGACGAAGGAGTCTCAGAATCAAATTGGGAGTTTCGTAAACAGGAGGAGGATTAGGATTTGGATTAGCTTTCATATATCTCTTTGAAGCCAATGTGTGATTTTCAAGAAATCAAAGGAACATAAACAACTTTTTCAGCCTTTCAAACCCTAAACTTATCATCCAGAAGCTTAGAATTTGCAGATGTACTAGGGTGTTTCAAGTGTCACGATTACAAGCTAGACTGGAGATTGACTGAAGTAGCATTTATCTACTTGTGCTAATGCAGAGAAAAAGCGTTTTGAAGGCTACCTGGCTAATCTTCAGGCTCCGTCTGTAGCTTATAAAAAAAATGACATCAACAAGAAAACCATTTTTTCCCCAGTATGGTTGCCACTATGTTAGAGACTAGATTTGTCTCAGGCTGAAAAGACAAGGTTCTAGGTCCACATCAAACCACGCTCAGCCTCGTAGCTAGCCCTACGAGGACAGGAGAGGGCTCTCTCCAGGCCAATCTCGGCAAAAGGTAATCGATGAGGCTCGAGATGACTAAATTGGCAGTTGATCGTAGGCTAGGCATGAAGTACAAGGAGTTTGAGATTGATTTTTGAGGTTTTTGTTGAATCAAAGGGAAAGGCAATTTTGGGTGCGGGGATGAGACATAGTTTTTGCAGAGGTCTACTTGGGGCAAGGTAGGTGATTGTCTTGATGATTTTAAAGAGAATGAATGGGTAGATCTGACTGGTGAGATGTTAAGGAGAGCAAGAAGCTTTCAAGGATTCTCCTTAAACAGATGAAAACATGGAAAATTAAACAAATTCAAAGGGAGAGGATAACAATCTATGGATTCTACCTTAACACTTCATTTGTTCAATTGCAGAAGATGAGAGAAGGAAAATGATACACATAAAAACTTACAATTACTGAAAGAAGCACTCCATCAACACATAAAGCCACATGGATCCCAAACAGTGCTGCAAAACCCTGGTCTTTCCTTTGCCAAAAATGCAGAAGTGAATGTACAATAGAGTGTCAAGCTTTTCCCAAGAGTCCAACCCTGAAAATGACTTAGAAATTACATAATATAGGCAAGCCAACCTATTCCCTTCCCTCTAGGGGTCGATCTCATCATTCTAGGAGTTGTTTCAACCAATTCTAAATAAAGCACTACAATCTAGGCAGTCAAAACAACTTGCCTCTATAAGGTAGGAAACTGATTCATTCATTAAATTTTCACTCTTTGGTGAATGAATCTTCTAGAACAAGTAACTAAGTGTCAAAATTACATCATTTTCAATCAATTACATCAAGAGAAGTAAAAAATTACATCACAAAGCAAAAGTAGTCAAACTGGCCGAATTTCTGAGCTGAAAGATGAAAAATTGGGCAAAAAATTTATATGCGCCGCGCTGCCTGTTATATGCATTGCGCTACTTTTCCACTGATTTTCAGACACTTTCTGAAGTCAAAATTGAGCTCAAGTTGGCTTGTTGGAAAGCCCAGCCTGTCTACTTTCCAACCCAAGTGGAATTTTCCAATTTGGTTTCCATTCGCCCCTCCAAAAGCGCATTCTCCCAAGACTGCTTCCTGTGTGTCAAAATAGGGGCAGTGAGGTCATTTTTTGCATGTTTTTTGACATTTTTGGGACCCATAACTCACCCAAATTTCTTGTCCAAGTACCAAAATTCATGATTTCTCATGACAAATCCAAAACTGCAAGCCATATGTAATTTGGAGCTCCCAATCCTATGCGTCGCACAAGGTGCGCGACGCATATAGGGAAAAAGCATATTTTTAACACAAAAATTTCCAAAATGACCAAAAATGCGTCAAATCTCTTGAAATTTGGGCTGAAGTTTCCTTATCAAGTGTGATGATGGGCTAAAGAGGCCTCGTCCAAAATCTGAAGATGATCGAGCTCCCTTTGCTTCTTTTGCTTCTTGATTGCCTTCTTCAAATTCACCTTTAGATTCCTTATCTGAGCCTTGCAAACTTGGTTTCATGCCCTATAGTGGATGGCCATGTGTCTCAACAATGCATTATCTCTATTGGCCTTGTTCAGTCGCTTCTCCAAGTAAATTTTGACTCTCTTGAGATTAGACTCTCGATCCTCATTGATCTGTCGCTCTAGAGAAATGAACTCAATCCTCCTATGTCGGGTAGCTTGGCGATTCTCACGGATGTTTTGCAGCTCCATCATCGCATGCTGGTCTTCAAGCTATTTATTTCTCTGCTCCAGATACCTGATGTTCCATTTGGCCATCTCCAACTGGATTTCCAAGGCTTGAATGTCTTTTTCTCTCCTCGACAATCCTTCTATATTTGGCCTTCTTTGAATCTATAGTTGTCTCATCATCATGAACGAAAATGAAACCTGATGGCTCACTTGAAGGCCGCTTCTTATGCTTGGGCTTCTTGCCCTTGTACTATACCTGTGGTGCTGATGTTAGAAGCAAGGCCCCTTCCACGCTAGGTGGAGATAACACTCGCTTTGCTGCTGCAAACAAAGGTCTAGTGCCTTTTGGATAGCCTCTCTGATATGTAATGAAAATAGGCCTGGTCTCATGACGCTCATACTGCTAAGAAGGTTCACCCTCATGTTTCACCTCTGATACTCTTCATGAAGCTCTGAATAAATCACGAGAGATGAAGTCATCCCAAGTGATGCCCTGCAATCCAAGCTGATGAACCACCAAAATCTTTATAAGAGCAAAATGATAGACACTGTTAAGTTGCTGCTGAGGGGTTCTATGCTGTATAAAGGTGGTCATCCTCTCTATATTCTGGCAGATGAAATACGGAATGTTCATCATCCGCACCCTGGTGAAATGCATAAGCAACCTGATGTGATAAGCATAAAGACGAGAGAACCGTCCCTCACAACTAAAATATTTCATGATCAGTCTCATGAGTGGAGCATATTCATATTTCAGGTATCAGAACGGGAACACTCCCTTGAGATGCCTCAAGAAAGTGGTTTTGATGTATGGCTCATAATGCTACCGATCAATCTGTTGTTTTTTGTGCCATAGTTCACCAATATTTGGTATACCTGTTGCTAAAGAAACAGTTTTTGGTGTAAGTGCAAAGGTGACACCAGCCAAGATAGCTTGGTCTCCGTGCAAGTGCGAGAAAAAAAGATGAGCCAACTCATAATGAAATTGGACTTCAGCCACCTTTTGACAAAACTCATAGCAAGACTGATGCTCAAAACACTGCGTAGAAAGAGGATAGGCATGCAGTTCTATAAGGGTGATTGGTTCTTCCCTGACATGTTTTCCACTTTTACAAGGCCTACGGAGTTCCTGTTCTCCCAAGGGAGAATCACTTTGGGTTTCTGCCTCATATTCAGATGAATGACCAGATGACATCACTACTGATACACAAATTGCCTTGAATGAATGCTGATATGTGAAACTGTTGTATACAACTGAATGTGGACTGCTCTTTTTGATCTGAGCAATGCTGTGACCAAGAGGAAAACAAATGTAACAAGGGAATATTAGGAAGGGGAAAATATCAGGGAATTAGGGAATTTTGAAATAAAATGTATTTAGGGAGGGGAAGGGAAATGTATATATGGGAATAGGGTTAAGGAGTTTTTTATAGGGGTAAGGGATTAGGAGTTTTAGGATTGTAGTGTAGGATTGATGAGGGGATTTGAAAATGAGGAACAAAGGGAAATGGGGAAAGGAAAAAACCTTGGTGAGAAAACATTGCTCAAAACCTACAGCAATTTTCCTTATTTGCAAAGGGAGGTTTTCAAAGTCTTGTTTCAACGTCCATCATGCATAAACCAATCACATTTCACCGTCAAATACAAAGCAACATCAGTGGATGAGAGCCTACCTGGCAAATCGAGGTGAATTTTGGGCGATTTGATGAGTTTGCAAACAAATTTCGGGCTCAAATCTATAAGCGCCACGCTCATTACCCAGTGCACTGCGCACACTATATGCGCCGCGCTGGTTCAATTTAACACTGGCTAGAAGTCCTTTGTGCGCCGCACACTATATGCGCCGCGCTGCCTTTTATATGTGCCGCGCTGCCTTTTATATGCGCCGCGCAGGTGAACTGTGATCCAATCTCCTCCAAAACGCACGCACTCAACTTGAAACGACTTTCTCCACGCTTGGCATGTACAATGGCTTGAACATTCATTGAAAAATCTTTATATAGACACCAATTTTATTTTTGCCTCTTCAATAACCCAATTTGTTATGTTTTGCAATTGACACTTTTTCAAAATTAATAGAATTTTGACCTTTTTGTTTCCTCCTTAAATTTGGTTGAAATAATGAATTTCTTTGACAATTTTTTGCAGGGATAGCTGAGATATGATCTGGCAAAGGAGACCAGGGCTACACCTGGACAATTCAAGAACTGAAATTTTTGAAAAATTATTACAAAAACGAAATGTCGACTTATGTTCAAAAGGGAGTTTTGAAGAGAAGTCATAATCTATCCATATGACGTTAAAAATATTTGAGATAACAACTTATAAAGGACCTCCCTCTGGCCTGCTGGCTTTATTAGACATTGTCAAAGACCAAATTGACTAACCTAGACCTAATGACCGAAAAAATGTTATGACCTAGAAACTGAAACATGACTGCAAATGACTTTTCCAAACTTGATTTTTATGAACAGACCTGAGCCAGCAGTGCCAAGCATGAGGGGAATGAGTGGCACAATCCCTTCCATCAGATTTATGGAATGCTCCTAACTAAATGCAATTGATTGAAAATGATGGGACACCTAAGCATGAAATGCAAAAAAGAGTTTTGATCTCTGACGGAGGGATGACCAGGCCGACTCTAACATGTAGATGATATTACCTTTGGTAGCAATGAAGAAGCTATGAGTCAAATCTTTTCCTTGGTGATGCAGAAAGAATTCGAAATGTCTTTGCTTGGAGAACTGACATATTTTCTTAGATTGCAAATCCAACAAAATGAAGGTGGTATCTTTTTGTCTCAAACCAAGTATCTCAAGCAGATCTTGAAGAAATATGGCATGGAAGATGCAAAACTAGTATGTACCCCTATGGTTACAGGATGCAGCCTCAGTGAAAATGATGAATCAGCAGCAGTGCATCAACCAACCTATAGATCCATGATTGGAAGTCTTCTTTATTTGATAGGTACTCGACTAGACATCATGCATGCAGTGGGAATAGTTGGAAGATTCCAGGAAAATCCTAAGGAAACCCATCTTCGGGCAGTAAAGAGAGTTTTCAAGTATCGTCGAGGAACTCAAAACTATGGCTTATGGTATCCTAGAGATACAGATCTCACTCTACATGCTTATACAGATGAAGATTGGGCTGGAAGCGTGGATGACAGAAAGAGCACAAGTGGTGGAGCATTATTTATGGTTTCCATATTAGTATCTTGGTTCAGCAAGAAACAGAGTTCGATTGCTTTATCTACAACTTAAGCGGAATATGTGGATGCTGCATCTTGTTGCACTCAACTCCTTTGGATGATGCAAACCTTGCAGGATTTTTAAATCACTTGTACACAACCTATCTCCATCTTATGTGATAATACAAGTGCAATCAGAATTTCAAAGAACCCAATTATGCATTCAAAGACCAAGCACATACCTATCAAATATCATTTCCTACGGGAACAAGTGTTGGAACACAAGGTCAAGCTGGAGTATGTTCTCTCTAAGGAACAAGTTACTGATATACTCACCAAACCACTGCCCAGGGAAACTTTTGAATACCTCAGACAGAAGCTGGGTGTAGTTGATGCATCATCTTGCTGTTAAATCTTGTCTGTTTTAGAGAAAAATGGGGGTACGCGAGTTTCCTAAGGAGGATCCACGTACATATGCAGGTTTGTGATGAGACAGTCGCGTATATGGAGGTTTGATGGATATCAGTAGGGACAGGCTATGGTTGAAGATAATCTGGTATGGGTTTGACAGAGACCATCTGGCATAGGTTCAGGGGGAGCAAATAAACTTCTAATGATGCATTGTTGGCATTATCTCAAAATCTTTTCGTTCTAGTTCACAACTGTTGTTGGATTTAGGTGGAACAAATGCAGAGGGAGAACAGAAGGAAATCATGGTTGCTGATCTGAATGACCTTGCTTATAGTCAAGGGGAGCATGAACAACACACTTCAGCAGAGCAGAGACTTCATCATGTACTTAGAGGAAGCATGGACAGAGTGGTACACCTTGTCATATACAAAGGGGGAACTCATTCAGAGATTTCAGAAGGTACTCAGGGGGAGTATGGGCAGCAGAAAGTTTATCTAGGAAAGAGATTATCTTGGTCTGCCCTTTGCCCTTGATGACAAAGGGGGGGAGTGATTTTTGTTGTTGCCATCAAGTCCAAAGGGGGAGATTGTTGGCATAATGATACATATGTTGTACTTGATGGCAACCCACTCATCTCAGATGATAAATTATAGTGCAGCAAAGTTCACGCACTTTCATGAAGATAAAAGTTTCTTTCATGTAGAGAAAAGTTCACGCACTTTCATGAAGATAAAAGGTTCTTTCATGTAAAGAAAAGTTCACGCACTTTCATGCAGAGAAAATTTTCTTTCATGTAGAGAAAAGTTCACGCACTTTCATGCAGAGAAAGGTTTCTTTCATATAGAGAAAAGTTCACGCACTCTCATGCAGAGAAAAGTTCCTTTCATGAAGAGAAAATTTCACGCACTTTCATGGTTGGCTCGTGGTATTAGTCCGACAGTTTTTGATCCTATGGCTTTGGTCCATGGTATTGCATCCAAAAGTGTTGACCCCAAGTATTGGGTTCATGGTATTGTGTTATTATGGTTTTGGACCGTGGTATTGTGAAAGGCCTAAGACTATAAAAGATGAAGGAGATCATTTGGCAAGGCAATTAATCTGAATGAATTGAATATCTAATAAGTGCTAGATCTGAAATATTTGTGATTGGGGTTATGGTGAAAATCTGGATCTAAATGAAGGAGGAACCTTAGCGCATAAAGAAGGATAAGTTCTATTGATGGGTCATAATCTTTAAGCTTGAATAATAGTATCTTTGTATGATTTTGATCTGTTATATGAGGCGCATGCTTGATCTATAAATCTGACAATCTGGATTAATTAGTGTCTGAATATTTGAAAGAATGAATTATCCTTTATAGATTTGTATGCAGGTTCAGTGAAGTGAAAGAGCGTATACACATTGGTTCAGTGAATGAAAACGGCGTATATTGAAGGTTGGTCCAAACACAGGAGCGTATGCACACAGGTTTCAGGTTGTTGAAGTAGCATATATCTTTTAAATTATGATCTAGCTGCCTCTGTTTATTGCTGCAGTATTCTGGGTTCATAATTTGGTGTGTGGTTAATGTTACTGTGTTCTGGGTACAGTTGTCAGAGAAGTGTTTACTTGATTCAGTGATAATTAGGGAAAAGGAGATTGTTTGATGCAGATATACTTGATGATTGATTGATTTTCATGGATCCAGTCTGAAAATTTATGAAATGAGGTCCCTGGAAGAAAGAGAAGGTTGTAGCCTTCAGTAGGCCAGCACCTACATACTAGTATCTTGGCTAGTACAAGAGCTAAGGGGGTTGTAGCTCCCTTCCAGGAGAAGCTGGAGAATGAGAGAGGGTTGTAGCTCTCTACAGGTTGCAACCTGCGTACTGGTAAAGGACTACGCCAGTACATTGTAAAAAGAAGTTTCTAATTAAAATAAGATAGAGACGAATTGCAGCAGGTGGTTTTCATGCATATTGGGTTTCCACCCTATATCTTGTGTTCTTGTGTGTGTGATAGTCTTCAGATCTGTTTTACTGTCTCTGGTTACTAGTTATTTGATTCTTATACACTGATTAATAATCAACTTCTGAAAGATAAAGTAAATTATAAGTTTGCATTGTATACGAAGGTTTCCTTATACATAGTTGCATATATACGCGGTTTTAATTAACTGAAGTAGCGTATATTATCTGGATTTGAAAAAGGGAATATTTGACTTGATAATACTGATTCACCCCCCCTCTCAGTATTATTTCCAACATTAGCACTCCTCAACCATTAAGATAGAAGGACAACTCAAGAAGAAAAAGGTACTAGTGTTGATTGATTCAGGAAGTACCCACAATTTTATTCATTGTAAGGTAGCAAAAGAATTGAATTTCTTCTTATACCCAACACCAGAGTTTCGAGTGATGGTTGCAAATGGAGGAACAATAAATTTCTCTGGAAATTTCCATAATATCAAGCTATTGGTGAGAGAATATGTATTGACTAGCCCAATGCTTTCCATTCCAATGGGAGGTGTTGATGTTGTCCTAGGAGTACAATGGCTACAATCCTTGGGTACAATAGCTTTCAATTTTCAAGAACTTTTCATGAAATTTTCTGTGGAAGGAAAGGAAGTTGAATTAAGGGGTATTGCAGGGAAACCGGGAAAGATAATTAGCTCTAATGGTATGACAAATCTTCTAAAAAAGGAACAAAGGGGTGTAATTGCACAATTATGTTCGCTAGATGTTTCCACATTGCAATCATCTATTTCTCCAGATCTCAAAAAAGTCTTGGGCAATCATTCCAAGGTATTTGAGACTCCCAAAGGTCTCCCACCTATTCGTGATTATGATCATGCTATTCATTTGATTCCAGGAAGTGTTCCTCCAAACATCAGGCCATACAAATATCCCTATGCCCAGAAGAGTGAAATTGAACGTATGGTTGCAGAAACGCTAGAGGCTGGTATAATTCAAGCAAGTCAAAGTTATTTCTCTACTCCAGTAGTATTAGTGCATAAGAAGGATGGATCATGGTGCATGTGTCTGGATTATAGGGAGCTCAACAAGCTCACTATTAAAGATAAGTTTCCCATTCCCGTCATTGATGAATTACTGGATGAATTGCATGGATCAATTTACTTCACTATGTTGGATCTTCGTTCAGGATATCATCAAATCAGAATGAAGACTGAAGACATTCCGAAAACATCATTTAGAACTCATGAGGGTCATTATGAATTTTTGGTCATGCCTTTTGGCCTTACCAATGCACCTTCAACATTTCAAGGTTTGATGAATTCCATTTTCAAACCATTCCTTAGAAAATTTGTGTTAGTATTTTTTGATGATATACTAATCTACAACAAGTCTTGGAAGGATCATGTTGAACATGTTGACAGGGTGCTACAACTATTGGAGGAGAAACAATTATATGCAAAAAGATCCAAATGTTTCTTTGGAGTACAAGAGGTGGAATATCTAGGTCATATTGTATCTCATGAAGGAGTTAAGGTAGACCCTAGCAAAATTAAAGCCATTAAGGAATGGAAAATCCCCACATCCATAAAGCATCTGTGAGGATTTCTCGGGTTGACAGGGTATTATTGCAAGTTTGTTAAGAATTATGGGAGAATAGCAGCACCTCTAACAACATTATTGAAGAAAGATGCATTTTCATGGACTCTAGAAGCAACAAAGGCCTTTGAACATCTTAAAGAGGAAATGTGCCAAGCACCGGTCTTATCTATACTAAACTTCACAAAAAGCTTTATTGTGGAATGCGTTGCTTCAGGAAATGGAATTGGTGCTGTTTTAATGCAAGATGAAAGACCCATTGCTTTTGAAAGTCGTCCAATCAAGGGAAAGTTTTTACACAAAGCTATTTATGAGAAGGAAATGCTAGCAATACTCCATGCACTTAAGAAATGGCGACCTACCGAATGGGAAGACACTTCAAGGTAAAAACGGATCATGATAGCCTTAAATACTTTTTAGAACAAAGATTATCCTCTGAAGAGCAACAAAAGTGGGTCACAAAGATGTTGGGTTATGACCTTGAAATCATCTACAAAAAAGGGAAGCAAAATGTGGTGGCAGATGCACTCTCAAGAAAGGATGAGGATGTGGAAGCATTGTTGTGCGCCATTTCTATTATCCAACCAGAATGGATAAATGAAGCAAGGGAGGAATGGAAGAATGACGAAGAAGTATGGGCACTTATTCGAAAGTTACAACAAGATTCTAGTACATCTGATACATTTAGCTGGAAAAATGATTCTTTATGGTACAAAGATCACTTATACCTCCGTAAGAATTCCCAACTAAAATAGAAGATTCTTATGGAATTTCACACTTCTCCCTTAGGAGGGCACTCAGGATTTTTAAAAAATTACCACAGGGTTAAGAAGGAATTTTTTTCGGATGGCCTTAAATCAGATATTCAAAAATTTGTGGCCGAATGTTTGGTTTGCCAACAAAATAAAGTTGAAACAATTAAGACATCGTGTCTATTACAACCTTTATCCATTCCAAGCCAACGTTGGGAGGAGGTTTCAATGGATTTTATCACAGGTTTACCCAAGTCTGAGGGAAAGAGTGTCATCATGGTGGTAGTTGACAGACTTACCAAGTATGCACACTTTTGTGCATTATCACATCCATTTAAAGCCAGTACGGTTTCTACTGCATTTATGGAAACAATTCAAAAGCTATATGGAAACCCAAAGATTATTGTAAGTGACAGAGATCCCGTTTTCACTGGAAATTTTTGGACAAAATTATTTTCTTGTCTTGGGACTTAGTTAGCTCATAGCTCATCTTATCATCCTTAATCTAATGGGAAAACTGAGATAGTAAACAAATGTTTGGAAGGATATCTTCATTGCTTTGTATATGATAAACAAACACAATGGGTCAAATGGTTGCCTATGGCTGAATGGTGGTATAACACTTCCTTCCATACAACAACAAAAATGACCCCATTTATGGCACTTTATGGATATCATCCACCATCCATCACATCATATTTAAGAGAAAATTCTGAGGTTCAAGCAGTGGAACATCACATCGAACATCAACAACAAGTCCTCCAACTCTTAAAGGATAACCTCGTGTTGGCACATAATAGAATGAAACGACAGGCAGATCAACATTGCAGCGAAAGAAATTTTGATGTAGGTGATTGGGTATTCCTACGGCTACAACCATATAAGAAAATGTCCCTCAAGCAAGCTAAGAAGGATAATAAATTATCACCAAAGTATTATGGTCCATACAAGGTGTTGCAAAAGATTGGTACTATGGCATACAAATTGGAGCTTCCTGCAGCTTCTCGATTGCACCCAGTTTTCCATGTTTCATGTTTAAAGAAGGTTATAGGTGACAAGCTCCTAGTTCAAACAATATTGCTAGAACTTGACGAGGAAGGAAAAATTATATTGGAACCAGAAGCAGTCATAGAAACAAGAACTCAACAGCTACGAAATCGATCAATTTCAGAGTATCTTATCAAGTGGAAGAACTTATCCACTAAAGATTCCACATGGGAGGATGCGAATTTTATACAGAAGCATCCAAAATTACTCAAGTGTGGAGGACAACAGTTTTTTTGAAGGAGAGGGGCATGTTGGGCCCCTATAATACTAGTAATTACCCCATTACTATTGTAGTTGCATCCCTTATTAATATTGTTGTGCCCCTATTATCCCCATATTGTTATTACTGTGCCCCATAGAATCCCTCTATTGTTAATTTTGTGGCTTTATATTATTATTGTTAGGTCGGTTGGGTTATATTGTGACTCCTTAGACTCCTATATAGAAAGTAGGTTCTGTCATTTGAATCATCCAAGAATTGTCCATTTATGTAATGTAAAGGAGGTTTCCCCCTCGAAGAGGCTAAATTCTAAGGCGTTGATCTATCTTTTCTATTTTTTCTTGAGCTGGTTTCATAACAGTGTCAAGTTTCATTAAAATTCAGGCTAGATACGATGGAGAAAACATGGACTAGTACATTAGTATGGGACAATCAATGTCATGGTTTTGGTAATCATTCATTGTAATCATTCAATTTATGGTTATGGCATGGGGGTAAAACCATTGTTTAAAGAAGCCACGAAGATATTCAACAGATAATTCATTTTCTCAAATTATTATTGTTATCCATCCAATCATGTCCATGATGATCCCATTCGATCATATCATAACATGGTATTTTTTTCTTAGAAAAAATAGAGGAATAAAGGTGAGTACTTTAGGATTTAGGATAGGGGCTTAACAAGTGATGGTAATAAATTTTGTTAAAGGTAATCATATATTCATCACATCATTAATATGAATCTTAATAACAGAAAATAAAACACTGACCTCATACCTCAATTACAAGAAAGATTTTTTTTAGTACTGGATAAAAATTGTTTTCTATTACCAGACGAACACAGGAGACTATTTTCTAGTATCGGATGAACACAGGAGGTTCCTTTCCAGTACCGGATAAATATCGGGATTTTTTTCTTCAGTCCGAGATGAAACTTTAAAAAGGTACTCGAATGCATCGTCTTCAATTTGGAATCTTGTAGGTTTCTCTTTGTAGCTTAGCATGTTCTGAGGGTCCAACATGAGTAGGTTCTAGTGATTACTGATGCTGCATGTGAATTTTTTCTGTTAGAAAAAATAGAAACAACAAACTGGTACAAGAACTTTGAAATTGTTGTATAAGGTTACCTTAAGGCCATTATTCAACAACAAATTTATGGATTTTGTTTTTTCCCTTGACTTAATCCACACATGCTTCCTTTTTATTATAACACTATAAAGTAACCATCATACATGTAGAAAAAAACCTTTGTTTGGTTGACACTTCTTTAGGAAGAATGCCGCATTGCCCGCTAGCACCCATAGGCCAGTTTGCCTAATTACCATAGGTCAATACCCACTACTAGCAGGCATCCATAGCCTCGACAGGTTAACCTCTTACACCTATTTTACACTGAAGGCTCTAGTCCCATGTATCCTACCATTTTAGGTTTAGCTTATGAAAATTTATTTTGAAATTAGTAGATGGGGGAGTGGCTTTATAAAACCCCTTAAAGTCATAAGATGATACCTTTTAGAGTGACTTAGATTACCTATATAATGTCTTAGATGCATAAGGTACTTATAGGTACTCAAAGGACATAACATGAATGAGCCATTTTTATTGTGAGATGGATGAGACTAACCAAAGAATAACCAAAAGATACCTAAAGTTATACTATTCATAGTTTTAATGTATGCTTCTTCTTTTAAGTAGTGTTCCACTATGCATAAAGAATTCATTAACTCTCTTGTAAGGATTAATAAAGATGCTTCGAGATCATTCTTTGGTATTATGGTTATAGTATTCAAGTTTATATTTCATTGGTATCATTGTATAGACCTATTAAATTTGTTTTAATCCCCTTTTATACATTGGTAACTATATTCTGAGCAACTATTTTGTATTGATAATTAAAAATCTATATAAATAAGAAAATTGAAATTTAAAAACAGAAATAGAAACTATGAATAGTTTGGAATTATCCTTCAATTCAAATTTTATGAAAATGATTGCTTATATCATCTTTTTGAAATAACAGATAAAGCATGAATGCATCCTTTTTAATAACTTAAGGAAAAAGGAAAGATGTCATCAAATACTCCCCTAAGTGTTCCATTCTATCGATGAAGATGTCTTTTCTACTTTTAAAAACATTCTTCCAATATTTAAGCATCCCAAATGAACAATACCCTTGGATCCTGCTTTTTCTTGTAAAATAGGAAATTGGTATCAAAATTTTCGATACTCGTTAGATGAATCATGATACTAAACAATTGTTATGCAATACTAGATGATGTTTCTATGTAATAATTTCCAACTTTACCTACAATTCCAAACATAATGGTCATAACTTGCTTTATTAAAAAGAAAAACTAGAAACAAATCTAACTGAAAATAAATAATAAGTGGGAAAGAAAAGTAATAGTTGATCCATGTTACAGTTTAGAAATAACAATGTGTGGCAATCTTCATTAAAATAATATGCAGCTGAAAGAGACCCCAACGAAAATATGCAATAGGAACATAGATCTCCCATTTTCAACTAATTACTTTTTAGCTGTTAACATCCCTACTTATTGAAAACAAATGAGAAAGATGTTGCACTATATGTTATAACTAAACTAACTATTGTATCCAACATTTATTTATTTATTACCCTACTCTACTTGATAAAATAAATTCCTCTCCTCAAGTTTAAGAGTATTTCCATTGTAGCCATGTGTGTAATAGGTGTAAAAATGCATTCATACTCAAGTTTAAAATATAATATTCAATACATACTTGAGTATGAAGAATCAGTTGTCTTAATGATGATGTCAAGAAGTAAGGAAGAATGAAGGAGTGGTATGGCCTTATAGTTGCTTGAAACTAATTTTCAATCAAATGAAAATGTTCTTGGTTTACCTCATTATTTGGTTCATTTAGCATATCCTCCTTTACCATGTCATGGATATCTTCTAGCATTAGATGATTATCCTCTTGTGTGCTTAGAGGATCTGTATATAGGCATGTCGAAAATTCTTCAATCTTAGGTTCTAATGGTTTCTCTCCATTGGATGTGGTCCATGATTATTTAGTTTCTTCAACAATATTTTAAGGGTGGAGATATTCCTGTTATTCAAGGATTTGTTTTTATTCTACCACTCTTCGAGAGGCAGGTAATTTCTTGGTTGTTATCAATATTTGTTGTTCATGAGAAGCAAAGATCCCAGCTATTGCTAGAATTTGAGAGAGTTCTTCCAAAATCTTGATCATCCTTGAATACTTATTTGTTAGCTTCTAATCCTTGTCATGCACATGGATTAGTGTATGAAGTTCTTATTAAAAATCCTAAATAAATAAGAAGAAAATACACTTAAATCAAATGCAAGCAAACTAATCATGTACTTGAAGTGCCACCATTCTACTAGGATCCTACTGTCACCAAGTTATATGTTCACACAAGTTAGGTTTCTCTTCTTTTCATGAATCAATCTAAAGGAAAATATAATTGCAAATAAAAATAAGGAAAAATGAGGCTTTATATCCTACCTTTAATTCGATGCATATGAAAAAGAAATTAAAGAATGAATTAGAGACAATCAAACTTTGAAGAAACCCCACCATAGTGGATGCGTGGCTCTTCACTCACGTCTTACCATCTTCTCTCCACCCTTAGATCAACCCCAATATCACTCAAAAACCATTAAAAAAACAAATCATTACCTATTACCATTTGCAGCTCCCTCACAACAGCGCTAAAAATGTTGGGGAAATTATATGAATGATATATTGCCACAAATGAAATTATCAACCAGGGATTCGTAATCACTATAGTTGACACTCTATATGTGCTGATAACAAGTAATTTCTTATGTATGATCAGTATAGGCTAGATAAGAAGCATTCAAAAGCAATACTCCATTTGGCAAATTTTGATCTAACTTTCTCACATACTTAGAATACAAAACTCAGAAACAAAATCTTAATAAGCATGTAATCTAAAGGTTCTTTCTCCGACAACAAGTTTGTCCATTTATAGGCTCATGAAATGAAAATATGGATTCAACATTTTTTTCCTATAGCAGTTGATTTCAATTAGCTTACCGTAATCAAGCATCAAAGCAAAGCATTCCTAATCTAACTAGTTCTAAAGGAAGCCATACATTCTTGTATAGTAAAATGTTAGGGATGAAAAGAATCTTAACTTAACAGCACATGTAAGTGAATGGTGAGATCTCTTATCTTAACTTTTCCCGTTCTTCAAAAGATGAATCAACAATTAAACATACAGCTTTAGGAATCAAACAAATTACTTGCATAGAACAGAATTGTAATCACACCAAATGTTTTGAAGTTAAACCATAAAACCAAACTATATTCACAATAACTATAATAAAAAATTGCCTTGATGGCTTCGGTGGGCCCTTGCCAAGCTACCAAGGAAATCTAAGGAAACTTACAGAACTAAAGAATCTATTAACACAACGAATTCATCAATCACTACTCATATCATTGATTTCAAAAGAAGGAATTACAAAACTTAATTATCCAGCATAACAATATTGTTTAAAACTTTGTATCTTCTTACTAACTTTTGTCTCTGTAAATAAACTTCATTGTTATTCCCTTCTACCACCTATCATCTATGAGCCTTCTCTTATAGAGGAATGGCCATTACATACAAAGTTAAAAGATATGATCAAATCATTGTAAAAATATACAATTCGCTTTCTTTTAAATATTTGGCTTCATCCTCATGGCACACAGTGAATGAGTGATGAAGTGTATCTCAATTTTCCATAAATAGGTAAAGCTTTCACCATTAGTTCCCTCGGTCTAATCGAAGGCATCTCACTTGAAGCGTTGAATTTGAAGAGTCATATCTTGTACCAGATGAATGTAGTGAGTGTAGGATAGAGGCAGGTACTAGAGGAGCATAGTTGGTACTGGATGAGTAGAATTACTAGAAGAGCGCAAGTACCAGATGAGCACAGTTGGTACCAAATGAGCACAGGTACCATATGAATGCAGAATTGGTACCAGATGAAGATAGCTACCAAATGAACTCATGATGGGTCTTTGATGAGAAGGAATAGGGTTTTAAGATATATTTGAGTCAATCCAAATAATTAGAGAGTATAAAGAATCACTTATTTCATTCCTACTAACAAGAAATCATAAAAACCATGCTTTAAATATAAATTACCTCATGGATACACAAGGATGCTAAAAGTTATGTTCGTGAAGAAGGTAGGCAAGTGTTGAGTAGGTTTCTAGGTAAAGTTGGTAAAAATAGAGGACAATATAGGGTATTAAAGGCATCAAAGAGGAGACCCAACATGATCAATAAAAATACCATAAGGTATGCATTATGTAGAATATCCTTACTTTTCATTAGCAAAAGGAGATGCCATAATATTGCTAGCTATTGGTACTTAGTGTTATGTTCATTAGATGGAAAGAAATGACATGAGGTGGCATCTTGTCGGAAGAAGTAACCCATAAGTCACATGCGAAATTTTTTTCAAAGGAGGAGTGCAAATATCACTCCAAAAAACCAACAACAAATCTTTAAACAATGGAAGAAAGAGAATTTCAAAAATGTCCATATGAGACTACCATTAAGTTTTTCTATCACTACAAATTTTATGGACATTAGGAAGTAAATTACTTGAGTCTAAATCTAAGAAATATACACAAGGAAATAAATTTCTAAAATAAGTGTGGATAATTCAGATTAAAATATAAAGAATTATTTAAATAAAAAACCTAAGGATAAAATATTATCTAAGGAGATGCAATAACAAGAAAGGTCACTGTTATCAACAATGTGGATGGTAAATAGATGTTAATATTAAGGGCCTCCTCAATGAAGTTGTATAGTAGATATTGAAAAGGAATATTTCCTTCTTGGAGATGTGTTGGAGTTTGGTTCACAAAGGTTAGTGACCTTAGGGGTTCCTTGGAACTCCATGAGATCCGCAGAAAAAAAATTAGATTTTGTATAATTCATGAAGAATGTGTTTTACATAAAGGATGTGATTTGATCGACACTATTCTAGAGATGGATTGTTGTCCAAGTACATGTAGTAGCATAGAAATATTTCATGTTAGAAGTCATTAATTTTTTTAAAAGGGGAGAACCACCTACATCCTCTTGTAGGTTTATTACATTATGGGATATGCATGTTGTGAATTGAATTAAAAAGAAAAGACCTTAATCCCGACTTTTAAAGGTTGATGATACAAGCAATATCCAACTATAAGTAAGAGATGTGGACACTGAAGATAAGAATGAATCTTGGGTAATAAATTTGGATCTAAATATTTCTCAAGTCTGAGAGTTAGTTTGTAGGCTTCTATACTAGATGAACAACTGAGCCACGAACCAGAGTAAGATCCATAGTCAAGACAGAATCTAGAAACCAAAGATAGAGGCATAGTTGTATCAAAGAGCTAGAGTTAGAGACATGTTACATAGAAGCATATGGAAGGCACATTGATTTAGATAATCTCCCATACGATTTTTGAGATGAAAAAGGCCCTTTTTTTGGGAGGTCTAATACAAAATGGTTCCAAACATAACTGAGAATTCTAAGAGTTAGTACCTATAAGAGAAATTCAACAATGAATGGAAGTTAGATGAAAACAACACAAACCATGTAATTAATTATGGAGTATTAAATAAAATAAAAGAGAGTAAAATAGAAAAATTATATGATGAATATAAATAAAAATAGCAGAGAAAAATGAGGAATAGGAATGAAATGCCAATCTCCTTGATTTCCTGTTAACTCTTTGAAATCTCTTATATAGTCTTGTAACTTGATTCTCAAAGTGATTATTCTTAGTGAATGCGGGGGGGGGGATGCAAAGGAGAACTTGTAAGTAAATTGTTGAATCACCATAGAACCGACTCAAGTTTCACTGTAACTCGATAATGTCAAAGTGCAAAGTAAACATCCATTCAATTCATAAGGTTTTTTTCCTAAATATTCCCCTATTGAGATCCAAAACCTTACTAACTCATAAGCATTGAGGCGGTAATCGATTCACGAAATTAACTTCATAACCAATAATGAGTTGAAGGATATAAGGGAGGTGTATGCAGGTCATATGCGATAAACAACTCTTGGATGAGTTCTTTTACACACACACACACACATAGAGAGAGAGAGAGAGAGAGGTTGTACAAGACACACACACCTGAAAAGGCCACCATTATTTCCTTGAGATGAAAGAAATGGTTTCTTGGTGTGTCTTGGATGTTTGGGCCATATGTTGAGTGGTGGTGAAGTCTAGTGATAAATTATTCAATCTGTTCCCATTTCATTATTTTCCTCGTACAATCCATATCATATGGGTTGACCATGGTCCATATATTTTATCGTGTTGTGAAATTATCTCATCTCATATGCATTTTGAAATCATCTGATATATTTATGTAAGTGTATGTTTTAATTAATTTCCATCTCATATGTGTCCACTTGATCATGTTAAAGTTGGATTGGAGTTCAATTTTAGGAAACTTGGAAGGATGGTTTTGCATTAGACATGACAATCCCTTTTCAAGGCATTATGAACTCCATACTATTTATCATTGAGAGATTTATTTGTAATATTCTATTTTATTAGAGGAATATATATGCATAAAGGAGATTTTCCTTGTGTTAAAAATATGAGTTGAAGCTTAAGTATATAATTGAACCATGGAAATGACTTACCCCAAAACAAATGATTGGAATTTTACATATGTAAGTAATTGCTTATATCTAGGCTTGAGTTTATGCATATGGAACACGGAGGCTGGATGTCACAATGGTAATAAATACTCATTCAACTATTTTTCTTTTGGTTATGTTATCCAAAGTTTCATATTACAAAAAAAATTAGTACAAGATGTTAATAGAGTGCAGCATTTATCACTTCATTCTAATCCTTGAAAACAATTATACAAGTTGTAAGAGATTGTAGGGAATTAATGAGTAATGATGTGAAATTATCTAATCTCCCATGCACTTTGAAGCTATATCATGGGTTTGTGGTTTTTGTGTTATATTTATTTTCCATATCACATGTATTCACTTCATGATACTTAAGTTTAATTTGATTTCAATTAAAATTATAGGAAACTAGGAAGGGTGGATTTATGTGAAATATGTTGATTCCCTATGAAGGAATTATGAATTATATGTTATTTATCAATTAAAGCTTCATTCATAATTCTCCACTTAATATTAACAATATAAATGAAACCTTAAAGTTTATCATACCAAAGAAATGAACGAAATTATACATGTGTATGTATTTGGTTATGTTGAGGCTTGATTTTATTTCAAATGGAACTTGGAGGTGAGATCTCCTCATGGAATGTGAAGACTCATTGAGGTTTTCTTTTTGTTATCCAAACATTGTGTGGTATAAAAAATGACTACAGGCTATTAGTTGAGTGTAGCATTATCACTTCCATCTCAGTCTTGGAAATACTTATGGAAATTGTAAGAGATTGTAGGACATTAATAGAGAAATAATCTAGTCATTGATTTGAGAATCATCAAAAATCCAAGCCATGAAGTAGGGAATCATAGTAATTCGCTATGTTCCTAATGGGTGATGAAAAATAAATAATGCAAAAGATTTAGCCCTAAAATGAAATATGTAAATATATTTCATAGGGATAAGGTAATTTTGTAAATTCTAATTAATAATCTTGATCTTCAATTTGATAGAGTTCAAATGCCTTACAAGTCATTAAGAATATATAACTATTTAAATGACATATTTAAGTTTTAAATTCACAAAGTATACATCTTAATGAATGAAATACATTATAAAAACCCTTGTTTACAAATCATTATACCAAAATGAACACACACTAATGAGCATTGATACTCTATAGATCTCAAACAACTAGAATTTGAATAAGAGAGCAAGAGCAAGAATATGTTTATTGGAAAATAAAAAGAAGAAGAGAAGAAATATATTCATTATATCTCTTTCTAGTACTATAAAGTTGATGGTTTAGTCACTTGTCACTTTTTTCCATAAAAATAAATAATGAAATTTTCAATTGATCTAAAACAACTAGAATTTGAATCACAAGAGCAAGAGCAAGAATATGTTTATTGGAAAATAAAAAGAAGAAGAGAAGAAATATATTCATTATATCTCTTTCTAGTACTATAAAGTTGATGGTTTAGTCACTTGTCACTTTTTTCCATAAAAATAAATAATGAAATTCTCAATTGAAATGCTATGTATTTTGATGTTGTTTATAAAATGTCAAAAATATTGTTGGTTTCCAATTCTAACCAATAAGAATTACAATTTGATTTTTTTATCAAACTTTAAAAAATTGAAATTATCTTTGAGCACCTTTCTTTAATGGATTTATTAAGTAGTTTGTCTCTTTCATCTTAATCTTCTTTAATTTACTTGATTAAATATGGGTTTAACTAATATCTTTCTCAAATAATTTAATTTATAATTATTTTTCTTCACTTCCACAATTAATTACTATTTATAATAACATAATTTTTTGTAGTGGTCTATCATTTAGGAAAGAAAAATCATTACACATTGAAATTGAATGATTTTGCTTCAATATATGCTTGATAATAGAACATGAAAAACAAGAGATCATATTTACATTTCCTGTACTAGTAGAGAAAAATGAAAAAAACATAATATTGAAGGGACTACTTCACCCTCTTTTCCTTCATTCCTATAAAAAGAATAGGAATTAATCTAGTAATCCATGTCCTTCTACTTGTGCTAGTTATTGGTCCATCAAAGAGTCATTATCTTGATTTAGAAAAATGAAACTTGATAGTATCCCTTCAAAATTCAGAGCTTGTTCTTTCCTCTTCTCATTACTAGTTGGACTCTCTCCAAAGTTATGCACGATGATTTCAATATTGAAAATTTATCTATAGAAGGAGGTGGATAGACAAGAGGAGGTGGGAACAAACAACTAGGGTTTACAGTCATTAGTAGGTGTTGAACTCCATGGAAGGATGAAAAGGAGGGAGTTGCACTCCCTCCTACAAGCAGGCTATAGCTAGCTGAGGTAAGAAGCCAATAGAAGAGGTCAGAGGTCTTGCTGAAGAAGGGAACGAAAGCATGGAAGAAGAGCAAGAGGGAATAAAATCAAGGGAGAATAATAGAACAAAAGAAAAGGAGGAAGACGACAAGGAACAAGGAGCAAAAACTAAGGCACGGAAGGGTCCATGTAAACCCAAAACTGAAGTCACAACCAGAGTAGTTATGAATGATCCTACTCTGTAGGCACACAGGGACCACATGCGGACATATGCCATCATTTGTAAATTCATGGGAGTATGGCCCACTAAAAAAGCATTATAGACATGGATTAAATACCATTGGAAACCAAAAGGAAGCATTGACCTACATCTTGGGTCAAAGGGATTCTTCATTGTGGTCTTAACAAATATTCAGGATAAAGACCAAGTGTTTGAAGGAGGACCCTACTTCTAGGTAGCTGCTGGCCTCTATATGAGGTCGTGGATGATGAAATTTGTCCCAGAGCGAAGGACTTTCACTTTGGTTCTAGTATGGGTAAGACTTTACTCCCTTCCTCTTGATTACTGGCAAACAGAATCGTTAACAGCCATAGGAAATAAATTGGGATGTTTTTCCAAATATTCTGAACCACCAGAAGGGGGAAATACACTTCCTTTGCATGAATTTATGTGGAAATGGATCTCTCTGGAGCCTTATCAGATGAGGTTATCTTGGAAGTTTTTGATGAAGAATGGGTACAAATAGTATATTATGAACATATTCCATTTAGATGTTGTAGATGCCATGAGCATGGACACATTTTCAGGGATTGCCCTCTCAATAAAATAGAGAACAAGAGCAAAGATACAACTATGAAAGATACTGAAAGATTTCATAAAGTGAGCCATAGAGGAAAAGGGGGCAAAAGGGGACTTAAGCAACATCAAGCAGAAGGGCCTCAAGTCAGTCTGAACAGGTACCAAGTGCTCGAGGAAGAAGAAGAGATAACAAAAGTAGATTAGGGAATGGAGGGAAGTCCAGAGGAGAAGGAGAAAGAGGAAGACAAAGATCAAAGAAAGGATAATAATAAACAAAAAGAGTCTATGATGAGAGATAAAGAACTAGATATGGACCAGGAAATGACCTAGAGCGAGATGGAAATGGAGGACCATGAAGTACAAGAGATTCTTGATAGAGAACAACTAGATTTGGAAGGGTTCTTGAAACAAGGAACCATGGGAGGGGTAGACTCGTTACCTCAAGAAGAGTTCACTAGAGTACAGTAGTTGTACTTATGGAAAACCCAGGCTAAAGGGATGGAAAGGCAAAGTAACACTGCAATATAGGGTAATGAAGGTGTGAAAACTATGAAAAACACACCAGGATTAGCACCTAGATGCCTAGGAAAGAAGAGAGGCAGAAAAAAGCAGAATGAGTTGTTGATGGAATGTGGAAAGCTAATGATAGATTCAGGTAAGATGAAAGACCTAACCAATTACTCCTTCACAAATATTTAATGATGAAGTTCACTTCTTGGAATATCAGGGGTCTAGGTAGTAAAAGGAAACAAAGATTACTTAGTAACAGAATGAAACAAGAAGCTCCAGATATGACTTTTATCAAGGAAACTAAATGTTTCATTCAGAAAATTAAAGGAATATATAGCAAATGGCTCAATCTTTTTGAGTTTCTAGAAGTCAAGGCAGAAAATATAGCAGGAGGCATTCTTACCCTTTGGAACCCCCAAAAGATTGGTATAATAGATGTTTAGGCTTCAAGAAATTATTTATCAGTGGTTATTCAACCTGTGGGGGATAGGGAGACCTATCTGGTCACGAATGTTTATGGCCCTCAGAGAATGGATGATAAACTCAGGTTTATAGATTCTCTTGTGGATCTTAGAGAGAGATATATAGAGATACCATGGATTATGGGTGGGGATTTCAACATGATCAAATCACTATCATAGAAAAAAGTGGGCACCAGAACTCTAAACAAATATTCCTTATCATTTCAAACTTTTATGGATACTATGAAGCTAATTGACATTGTTTCGAGTAATGGTCTCTTTACTTGGAATAAGAAAAGAGGAGGAGAGTCTCTAGTTGCCTCAAAGTTATACAGATTCATCATATCAGAGGACCTTATGCTCAATGATAAGGAAATGGTAGTGAGAATTCTCCCCTTTGGGGGATCAGATCACTAGCCAGTTCAACTGGAGGTCAAGGGCATTGGTACCCCCAGGAATAGAACTTTAAAATTTGAGAATATCTGGCTCACCCATCCAGATTTCATCAACAAAATTTCAGGATGGTGGTCTGAATATTTGCATATTCATGGTACAAGTATGTTTCTTCTTCACAAAAGACTAAAACATATCAAGCTTAGGCTAAAAGATTGGAACAAGAATGAATTTGGCAATATTTTTGAAGGAAAAAAAGTTGTTGAAAACAAATTGCAGGAACTCAACCAAACCCTTATCATGGATGGCTTTGACAAAGTCAGAAATGATAAAGCTACCAAATTCCAGCAAGAATGGGAGAACTTATGTAAACAAGAAGAAATATTTTGGAGACAAAAATCTAGAGTGCACTGGCTAAAAGAAGGAGAGCGAAACACCAAATTCTTCCACAGATCCACTTTGGCAAACAGAGCTCATAATAGAATCTCTTCGATCAAGGATGAGGGAAGGAAACTTCTTAGTTCCCACGAAGACATAGAAGGTGTGTTAGTCCAGCACTTTCATGGGATAGCAAAGGAAACCATTTCAGACAGAGAGCATTTCATCAAGGAAAAACAAGACATATACCAAGACTAGTGTCCAGAGAGGATAACTTCAACCTCAATAGGCCAATGACTGAAGAGGAGATCAGTGAGGTCCTCAAGGAAATGCAGAATGGTAAAGCGCCAGGCCCAGATGGTTTCAATGTCGATTTCTTTAAAGCTTGCTGGATATTGTTAAACAAGACATTCTGAATGTAGTAGAAGATTCTAGAAGGAATAGAACTATTTTGAAGGCACTCAACACCTTCTTCATCTCTCCGATCCCTAAATAGGACAATGCCCTAACTCCAGATAAGTTTAGACCCATATCATTCTGCAATGTGGTTTACAAGATAATATCCAAGGTTGTAGCCAATAGACTCAAACCTCTTTTGCCCACTCTTGTGTCTGGGGAACAATCTGGTTATGTGGAAGGCAGGAAAATTCTCAATAACACCATTCAATCATAGGAGGTGGTGCACTCACTGACTAGCAACAAGAAGGATTGAATGATCATGCAACTGGACCTAGCCAAAGCTTATGATAAGTTGAACTGGACCTATATTAGGAGGGTCCTTATTCCTTTTGGGTTTGATCATAACTGGGTTAGATGGGTCATGGCCATAGTAACCTCCTCTAGTTTTTCAATTTTGGTAAATGGTTCTCCCTCCAAGACTTTATTCCTTCAAGAGGCCTCAGGCAGGGTGATCCACTCTCTCCCTTTCTCTTCATCCTCATGATGGAAGGACTTGGTCAGTCCATCAAGCAGGCAAAAGAAGATGGAAAAATCAAGGGTCTCCAACTTTTTGAGAATGGGAAGTCCTTGACTCATCAATGATTTGTGGATGATATCATGCTACAAGGAATCCCTATGGTCAAAGAAGCTCTTTTATACAAACAACTTCTAAGTGACATTGCCATGGCTTCAGGTATGGAGGTTAATCTTTCCAAATCACAATTTTTTTTCTTTAATACCAATATTGCTATTCAAAGGAATATCCAGAATTCTGGGCTTTCAAAGGGACTTCCTACCTTCAAAATGTTTACGAGTTCCTCTAACAGCTAAACCTCTGTATAACAGCATTTGGGAGCTAGTGATTAATAAGATGCAAGATAAAATCAGGAATTGGACCATCATATCTCTAAACTTGGCTGGTAGATTGGTGCTTACAAAGGCTGTTCTTCAATCAATCTATCCCAGTTTTCATGCTATTAGCATTCCCAGCACCAAAAGGAGTCTTACAACAATTCATAACCATTCAAAGATACTTCCTATTGGGTAAGGGGGAGAAAAGAAAGAAATGGGCCTTGGTAGCCTCAGAAAAGATTTGCAAACCTAAAAATCATAGAGGTCTTGGTTTGGACGATCCAGAGGTTCTAAGCAGGGCTTTAGGGGCTGAACTTTGGTGGCATTGGGTTAAACAACCAAAGGCTCAGTGGGCTAGTATATGGAAAGAAAAATATGCTAGCACTTGGCAAATTAACGATCATATAAGGATTTCTGGAAGTATAAAGGGCTCATACATCTGGAATAAGGCCTGGGAGAATAGAGGCTTAGTACAAAAGAACAACTTCTGGGAAATCAGAGAGGGAGATCTGGCACTATTTTGGGAAGATAAATGGCAACAAGATTTTGTGGATCTCAAGATAGAGACAAACGTCATAGGCTTATCTAAGGTCAAACATTTTTGGGACCGAACCAATAATGTAGGAAAATGGAGAAACTAGAGGAATATTGTTTACAAGGAAGACAACCCCTTGATAGCTAAAGTAGAGGCTCTTATGACAATGTTGGAACAAAGGAAGATTCTAGTAACAGAGGGGCATGATTAGTTAATATGGGGCAACAACAATGACGGCACCTTTAATTTTAAGGAGGCAAAATGCATACTCTTTGAGTTGGATTCTCTTGCTCCGGATAGAATTTGGTAGAATCTATGGAGGCATCAAGGCTGGATGAAGATTAAACTCTTCATGTGGCCGGTTTATCATAAGAAAATTTTGACTTGGGATAACATTCGGAAAAGGGGAGTTCTGGGGCCTTCCAGATGCTAGTTCTGTGAGGCCCAAGAGGAAACTATGGAATAGCTCCTCAACAATTGCATCTTCACCTCTAGATTGTGGGCTCTTTTGCCACCATCTTCCAAAATATTGACAGGGATAGAGGGAGTATTTTCAATACCCTAAACAACTTGAGGTGAAATATTTCTGATTATGAAATTCTTTGGTTAGCTTGGGCTCTTACACCTAGCTTCATTATTTGGAATGCCTGGAAAGAAAGGAACAATAGAATCTTCAAAAATGAAAAGATACCCTGCCAATGTCTTTTTGAGCAGACCTTGATACAACTTATGGAGAGGGTTAGTACGACTATGTGTAATCCCCCTAAGAATCCACCTTCAGATTCTGAAATGAGGATTCTCAGATAGTTAGGCATGTAGGGGCTTATTCCTTAGGGCTTGGAGAAAAAGGTTAGGATAATGGAAATTGAGCAGGACTACTGGCATCCTCCCCCTCAGGGTTTTCTGAAATATAACATTGATGGAGCCTCAAAAGGCAACCCGAGCACTGATGGCTTTGGAGGGGTGTTAAGGGATGAATTCAGAAATATGCTTTCCATCTTCCATAGCCATTTAGGCAAAGCCACTAACAACATGGCAGAACTAATGGCTATGGAGCAGTGCTTAGAACTCCTAGTGCAGGATAATCAAAAAAATGCGATTATCGAAGCTGAATGTAAGTTAATCATTACTTGGTCAAACGAATTAGTTGTGGCACGGGGCCGGAGAAGTTTTCAAAACATTGGAGGTTGATCTAGGTCTTTCAACGGATCCAGATACACCTCATGGGCCTACGCACGGTAAGTTTTAACCATGTGCGAAGGAAGGCCAACAAACTGGCGGATTTACTGGCTAATCAAGGAGTGAATTGTACCATTAGCAGAGTCACGATGGGTTGGCAAGGGTTGCCTCAAAACAGACTTAAGGAACAGTGTTGTTACCAAGCGGATGAAGATATGATGGTGTATTGTAATAGAGCCATGGAGGCTGTGTCCAGATAATATGGTTTCATTATGAGTTGCTACCTTTTCCTCATTTTGTTCCTTCTTGGGTTGCTCGGCAGATTCTGCTGCCCGGGTAGTTGGCCAAAGGGATGGGGCTATACTTTACATGAGTTCATCAACTGGTGTAGAGGGGATGGAGAGAGAAGTCGAAATTCGGGCTTTCGAGGTGGTCGAAATACCCTAGATTCTCTTCACAGGGACAAAATTCCACTCACAAAGTGGTTTTTTGTTTATCGGGAGCCTTTCAGGCTCGAAGTGGTTTTTAAGATTTGGGAGATGCCACTCAATTCGCTACATGTGGCCGAGGGGTGGGTACGAATACCGCTCTCATCGCATGCTAACTAGTGGTGGTTTAGACCCGTGCGATATGATCCTCGGTCATTGGATCAAGCATGGAGGATCGACAGTTAAGAATCAACGAGCATGTCAGTGGGTCCATGTAGTTAAGCGACAGGATTTAAGGCATTGTGATATCTTCCTTGGCCATCAGATCAAGCTTGGAGGATCTACGGTCAGGAACCATTGGGCATGTCAGTGGGTCCATATAGTTAATTGACGGGTTCCTTGGCACTGCGATGTCTTCCTCTGTCATTGGCTTGGGCAAGGAGTTCTGACGATGGAGATTAAAGGCTTCAATGCTAATTTCCATTTCGAAGATGTTAGGTATTTCATTGGTATGAGTGTTAGTCCCCCATTCAGATTTTGGTGAGTCGAATGGTTGGCCTTGGTACTGTCTGGCATTTGACGGTTTTTGTTATTTTTTTGGTGGGTATCGGGGTTTATACCCTTAACTCGATGCCCTGGTCGTTAGGGAGTAGTTTTTACCTGGTCCATGGATCCATGTGGATGGTTCTATTCTAAGTAAATTATTTTCCGATTTAATGATAACGAAGGTACGACTCTTGCTTTAGCAATAGAAAGAAAATTTATCTATAGAAGGCATCAAATTTTCTTTCCCTTAAATATAACTATTGCATTAAATCCTAGTATGCACTGCTTTGCCCTTCACTATTTGACCAAAAGTCTATACTAAGCTAGTATAGCTATGTTAGCATAATAATTTACTAACATTTGTTCTAGACTAGCTAGGATGAGGATATTTCCTTTAAAATCTACTTTTACCTTCTTTTTTTTTGGATATTTTTGGCATTCTTTATTAATGGCTATTTCCATTTTTCCTATCTTATCTTTAGTGCTACTTGAGAATTTGTTATAGAAATTCTATGCTACATTCATAACATCTTTACATAGCCAAGTTGTTAAAAATGCTTTCCAACATTGTATTTCCTTTAACAAGCCTACTCATAATTTTTTCAACCAAAGAGATTTAACGAAGGTACGACTCTTGCTTTAGCAAAAAAAAGAAAATTTATCTATAGAAGGCATCAAATTTTCTTTCCCTTAAATATAGCTATTGCATCAAATCCTAGTATGCACTGCTTTTCCCTTCACTATTTGACCAAAAGTCTATACTAAGCTAGTATAGCTATGTTAGCATAATAATTTACTAACATGTGTTCTAGACTAGCTAGGATGAGGATATTTCCTTTAAAATCTACTTTTACCTTCTTCTTTTTTGGATATTTTTGGCATTCTTTATTAATGGCTATTTCCATTTTTCCTATCTTATCTTTAGTGCTACCTGAGAATTTTTTATAGAAATTCTATGCTACGTTCATAACATCTTTACATAGCCAAGTTGTTAAAAATGCTTTCCAACATTGTATTTCCTTTAACAAGCCTACTCATAATTTTTTCAACCAAAGCGATTTTTTCCTATGCCATAAGATTAGAGGCTTCAACTTAATAGCAGAAGTTGGTGTCCACTTTACCAATAAGGGAACTATCAACTAGGTCATGAGGTGTTCTAATTTAGACCACGAATATATCTTTACGATATGAAAGGACCCTCCAATAAGGTTAAGAAAAATTTCAAAGGCATGACAACAATTCTAATTATAAAAGTAGGCTAGAGAGTGGGGCACTCTGTAGCTCTGAAAATAACTAGAAACTAAATAGTAGTAAACACTAAAACTAAGAGTTGCGAGAATTAGAGGTGATTTATAAGAAATTGAATGAATTAAAGAGTGCAAAGATATAAAACTAACCATTAAAATAATGCGAAGAGTTTCATCCATCATATAAACTTATTGAGTTTCCAATTCAATAATAATTTTCCCTCTCCATTGAAAAAAACTAATACATAGAATCCCTGAAAGATTGAGATACTAATAGGCCAACATCAAACATGAACTTAGGTTTAAACTATCACAAACTTTTATTATCCACGATTCTAAGTAGAATAACTTACAATTTTCTTTAAAATCTCATTCCGTCATTTCAGCCTAATCAAATAACATAATGTCGTTGAGACAATGAACATCACCGTGCTCTGTCAATAATATCGTCAACGAATTCTTGAATATTTTTGTCGGAAGAACCACCTTTAACCATTGCCTCCTTCGATAATTCCTTCCACTGCAAAGCATTCTTCCTCATCTCAATACCTGGTTGACTTTCCATAACAATCTTTATACATTTTTCCACTTCCTCCTTCCCTACAAGTTGGTTTGCTGATCGTTTATTCAATCTCATCCCCCCCTTCCACTTCTCAGCAATGTATAGAGAATTAGTTGTCTAATCACTCCACTAAGGAACAGCCAACATAGGAATCTGGATGTTGAGGCTTTCCATTGTAGAATTCCATCCAGTGTGTCATAAAAGCATCGATAGACGCATGAGAAAGAACTTGCAGCTGATGATGCCATGAAACGACTAGCCCTTGCCCAGAGGTTTCATTTAGGAAAGCCACAGGCAAGTTATCTTCACTATTAATTTCCCCTTTGGAAAAACATAGATGAATGACACATAGAAAAGAATATCCATTGGCCATCAGCACAAGAGCTATCTCATGCATTTCTTCTTTCGAAAGAACCACCACGCTTCCGAAGGAAACATACATGACGCTAGCGGGTTCCTTCATATTTGTTCGAGTCACGATTGCCGTTACACCAAAACTCGCAGGTGTTAGTAGACAGACACATCGCTAGTGTTAAGCACATGCCACGAAACACACGGGAGCGTTGGATCAATACCGCCATTAATGGGGAGCACAACAATCTCTCCCCTCAATGTGAGCCAGGTGTGTTTCGAACTCAAAACCTTTGGCTTTGATACCACTTGTTGTTCTTCACACTCCTGAATTTGCTGTTCATTTTCTTGTATTGGTTGTATGTTTTCTTACTGCTCTTCAAACCTGTCAGTAAACATATTGACCTCCAACTCACCTACAGTCCTTTTGAACATTTTTGACTCATTAAATATAACATCCCTACTTCTAATAACTTTATGTTTGACTGGATCCCATAGACAATAACCAAGATCTTCATCTGCATATCCCAAAAAAATGCATTTCATAGATTTATCATCTAGCTTAGTTCTATTTTCTTTGGGAATATGTACGAATGCTTCACATGCAAATCTTTTCAAGTGAGAATAATTCAAATTCTTACCAGTCCAAACTTCTTCAGGGATACCACAATCCAAGGGTAGCAAGCGGTCCTGACTGCTTCAGCCCAAAAATTCTTCTCCAAACCGAAATTGGACAACATACTTCGCACCTTTTCCATAATGGTGCGATTCATCCTTTCTGTGACACCATTTTGTTGAGGAGTACTAGGTACAGTCTTCTCATGCTTTATGCCAAACCTGTTACAATATTCCTTAAATACATTTGAGCAATATTCTCCACCATTATCTGTTCTTAAACACTTCAGCAATTTGTTAGTCTCTCTTTCAACAGCAACATGGAATTTTTGAAATATTCCAAACACCTCACTTTTATTTTTCATAGGATATGCCCAAACCTTCTTGGATGCATCATAAATAAATTTTACAAAATATGATGCTCCTCCTAATGATTTGATGTTAACAGGCCCAAACACATCTGAGTGTACCAATTCTAACACATTTTTCTTTCTATCATGGCCACCTCTAAGGAATGTAACCCTTCTTTGTCTACCATATATACAATGCTCACAAAGATCAATATTGTAGGATTTCAAACCTGGTAATAAATTTTTACCAACAAGGATTTTTAAGCCTTTCTCGCTCATGTGACCCAAACGCTTATGCCACAGATCTGCTTAATTTCCTTCTTTTGTGACAGCAGCCAAATTTCATTTTCCTATGAATGTCTTCAATGTGTATAATGTTCCTTTATTGGGTCCTTTGGCCATGACCAATCCTCCTTTGCTAATTTTCCAGCCTCCTTTTCCAAAACTTGTCGAATAACCTTTATCATCCAGTCGTCCCATAGAGATTAAACTCATGCGCATTTCTGGTAAATGCCTGACCTATTTCAACAATATATCTTGTCCATATTTCATCTTGCTCTGGACATCTCCCACTCCAACAATACTGCAAAAATGATTATTCCCCAAATGCACTCTACCATAATCATCGGGATTATATGAAACAAAACTATCTTTGCATGGGGTTACATGGTGAGATTCCCTAGAGTTAAGGATCTAATCAAAGCCACTGCTAGATGTACATACACATGCATCCTCTACTGAAACATTAAACAACACATCACCATCTATGGCTACAGCAGTAGTCTCACCTTCATTTGTGCTAGATGACTTGTGATTTGTACTAGATGGTCTTTGATCCTTTTGTCCTTTCTTCCAGAATCGACATTCTTTCTTCATGTGCTCGGGTTTGCCACAATGAAAGAAGATGATCCTTCCTCTCCTTGATTTTGATCTGCCTCTCGATCTTGATCACCCTTGCCAGCCTCGATCCATTCTCCTACCATGATCGGCTAGAGCTAGAGCCTCTCCTCCCTGGTTTTCCGCAATTGACTTGTGTCGTAGCTCCTCATTCATTAAACTGCTGCTAACATTATCAAACTTCAGGGTCCCTGTAGTTGCTGAAGTGCTCATAGCTACAATTAAATTTTTCCCAGCTATCTGGCATAGAATACATTATCAAAATAGCTCTAATTTCATCATCTAAAATGATTTTAACAGAGGCAAGTTGATTAGTAATAATATTAAATGCATTCAAGTGCTCAGCAACTGAAGCACCCTCCTTCATTTCAAGATTATAAAGCTTCTTCATCAAGAACACTTTGTTTGATGTTGTGTTCTTTTCATATAGATCATGGAGCTTCTTCCATAATCCTTCAGCCGTCTTTTCTCCAGACACGTTGAAATAAACATTCTTTGCTAAATATTGGCGGATTGTTGCAATCGCCTTTCTATCTAGCTTATTCCACTCTTCATTTGTCATTGATGAGGGTTTCTTTTTTATGCTCTCAATCGGAAAATATTGATCCTTTAAAATCAGTATATCCTCCATCTGTGATTTCCATAGGGAAAAATTAGCCCCGCTCAACTTCTCCATATCTGTAACTGTTGTCTCCATTTTCAATCAAATTCACACCCCAAAACACAAAAAACTCCACTTAAAAATAAAACTTTAATTGTTACTCTTTAAAATTTAGTAATAATGACATTCCTCCTTTTAAATACCCTTTTCAAAATTCCTGCTCCTTTTTAAAATATACTTTTCAAAATTCCAACATATAATTATATATGTTTCATAATAAATATAAAAACATATATAATGTTTTTAACCTTTTCACATTTCACACATACATATGTTGGTTTGAGAAAAAACTTCACGTATATGTGCAAACTTGATGTAAAAAAAACTTACGAAACACCACGTTTCAACTCCAAACTCCAACAGCACATTTCAACATAGATCCACGACCTTGTTTTCCTTGCAGCAATTGCCTTTTAGTTCTAGCATTCCTCAGCTATTTGCTGGACAGATCCTTCAACAGCTCCATGAGTAACAACCAACGTTTTAACGAACACTGCCAGAGCAAGGGGATGGCATTAAGCGGCTTGCACCATGGATATTCGAACCATGCTCTGATAGCAATTGTTGGATTCATGATTGCCATTACACCAAAACCCGTAGGTGTTAGTAAATAGACACATCGCTAGTGTTAAGCACATGCCACAAAACACACAGGAGCGTTGGATCAACACTACCATTAATGGGGAGCACAACAATCTCCCCCCTCAACGCGAGCCAGGTGTGTTTAGAACTCGAGACCTTTGGCTCTGATACCAGTTGTTAGACCAGAGCATACATAACACACAACGGATTTATACTCAGAGACTTAGATGGCAATATCAGAGAATAATTCTTAGAGACAGAAAAATGGAGAAACAACAAGATTACTTAATTAGAAACAACGAAATAGATAAAACAATCACTGGAGAACATAAATCACTTTGCATTACATAACAGGCTTGGGCCTTGGCTTACCTTCCTTGGCTAGAGAAATTACGAATTTATAGAGGCAGAAGAAGGATCTAGAATCCTCTGTGTGGTTCGGATGGAGATCTGAAATGATCTAGAAACCACTGGCAGTGTAGGAGGTTCTAGAATCCTGCATGTGATTCTAGAAACTAATGGTGGTGTAGAAAGATCTAGAATCCTGGAGATCTAGAAAGATCTGATCTAGAATCCTTCGTGAATTTGGCTTCACACTTAACAATATTCAGCCATTCCATGTAGTTTGTAGTTTTCCATGAATGTGCCCCGGGGTCTGTTGGGTCCCTATAATACTAGTGATTACCCCATTACTATTGTAGTTATACCCCTTATTTATATTGTTGTGCCCCTATTACCCCCATATTGTTATTTCTGTGCCCCATAGAATCCCTCTATTGTTATTTTTGTGGCTTTATATTATTATTGTTAGGTCGGCTGGATTATATTGTGACTCCTTAGACTCCTATATATAGAAAGGAGGTTTTGTCATTTGTATCATCCAAGAATTGTTCATTTATGTAATGTAAAGGAGGTTGCCCCCTCGAAGAGGCTGAATTCTAAGGCGTTGATCTATCTTTTCTATCTTTTCTTGAGCTGGTTTCATAACATTTGGTATCAGAGCTTTGGATTCTAGGGTTTCGCTGCTCCAAACAGGTCATCGTGGAATTTTCGCTATAACTTTTTTTCTGTGACGTTTCAGAAGTAGCAAAAAAAACCCATTTGAGAAGAAATCGCGCTGAACCTTGGGTCCGAATTTCAGAGATTTTTGCGTGATATTTGCGGAGATATGATCTGAGGAAGTTGGTCTTTTTGCAGACTCCTGAATTACATTCAAAACAGGTGACCTGGGGAAAATCGTCATAACTTTCTCTCTGGGGATCGGATTGAAATTTTGTAAGAAGGTACAGAAAGAGGACAGACTGTAGTTTCTTGTATGTGTGTTTCAGATTCAAAGGTTGAAACAGTGACTCGTGGCACGTCGTACAAGTTCGCTCTACTGAACCAGTCTAAAAGAAAGTCACTGTGGGAGATTTCACATAACTCTTCCTTGGAGAATCCAATTTGGCTCAGACTTGTGGCATTGGAAAGAGGACATAGAAGGCTACTACAGGTAGCAATTTCAGAACTGGATGATCCGAAATTACAGAGATACATCAGATTCAATATCAGGCTTCTATAAAGTGAAAAAAGGTGTGTATTTTTTTAAATTTTTTGTGTAAGCTTGGTTTAACGGAATTCAAAGGGCATAGTAAAGCATTATTATCGGTAACTGATGCCCCGAGGAAAGAAAATGCAAACACCTAGTAAGGAACCTGAAAGCTCTAGCATGACTCATGAAGAAGAGGAAGAAATGCTACATGATATATCAAAATTACAAGAACAAGTGCAACAAATGTCACGCTCACAAAAGCTAACAGAAGCTAAGATAAGTGGCGTGGAATCTAAGATAAATGGCGTGGAATCTAAGATAAAGGGCATGGAAGCTAAGATGGATGATTTGAAGATAGATTTGAAGACAGACATGGAAGAATTGAAGAAGTTGCTACAAGAAAGGGTCACTAATGGTGAAAAGGTAGTAAAGGAAACTCATGATGAGAACAAAAGAAATGTTAATCATGATTCCATAGACGCTAATGTTGGATCGAAGAATCACCATATTCCAAAAATCGATATGAGGAAGTTTGATGGCAAGGATCCCGCCACATGGATATTACAGATGGAGCAATTCTTCGATCTCAATAATGTGCAAAACACACAAAAGGTACGTATGGCAACTGTATATTTGGAACCAAATCAGTTTGTATGGTATCAATGGCTTTGCTCTCGTAAACAATTTATCACTTGGGCAATTTTTACGGAAGAATTGATAGCACATTATGAGGATACAAAAAGCAACACTTTTTTTAGCCAATTGATAAGTCTCAAACAAAAGGGTTCAATAATGGAGCACATTGAGGAGTTCCAAAAATTGAACATAAGGGTAAAAGATATTCCAGAGGAGCATAGGATTGATGTGTTCATAGGGTCTTTAAAGGATAATATCCAACATGATGTTCGCCTTTGGGAACCTGATTCATTAGAGAAGGCATTCAGGTTAGCAAGAAAAATGGAAAGCAAAATTATGGCAACCAGGAAGCATACCACTCACAACTATAAAGACGGAAGTGTTGTTGCCCCTAGTCTTCCACAACCTATAAGGTTGACACCACAACAATTGGAAGAAAAAAGAGCAAAAGGGCTTTGTTACAGTTGTGATAGCAAATACACTAAAGGTCATAAGTGTGCTGAGAAGAAATTATTCTACATAGATTGTGAAGAGGAAGAAGAAAAGGAGCAAGAAAGGTCAAAAGAAGAAGATATACTCCAGGAACAAAGCCTAGATGAAGAACAAATAAATCCGACCATATCTTGTAATGCATTGGCGGGAATTACCACTCCTCAAACCATCAAGATAGAAGGACAAATCAAGAAGAAAAAGGTAATAGTGTTGATTGATTCAGGAAGCACCCACAATTTTATTCATTGTAGGGTAGCAAAAGAATTGAATTGCTTCCTATATCCAGCACCAGAGTGTCAAGTGATGATTGCAAATGGAGGAACAATAAATTGCTCTGGAAAGTGCCATAATATCAAGCTATCCATGGGAGAATATGTATTGACTAGCCCAATGCTTTCCATTCCAATGGGAGGTGCTGATGTTGTACTAGGAGTCCAATGGCTACAATCCTTGGGTACAATAGCTTTTAATTTTCAAGAACTTTTCATCAAATTTTCTATGGAAGGAAAGGAAGTTGAATTAAGGGGTATTGCAGGGAAACCAGGAAAGATAATCAGCTCTAATGGCATGACAAAGCTTCTAAAAAAGGAGCAAAGAGGTGTAATTGCACAATTATGTTCGCTAGATGTTTCCACATTGGAATCATCTATTTCTCCAGATCTCCAAAAAGTCCTGGACAATCATTCCAAGGTATTTGAGACTCCCAAAGGTCTCCCACCTATGCGTGATCATGATCATGCTATTCATCTGATTCCAGGAAGTGTTCCTCCAAACATCAGGCCGTACAGATATCCCTATGTCCAAAAAAGTGAAATTGAACGTATGGTTGCAGAAATGCTAGAGGCTGGTATAATTCAACCGAGTCAAAGTTCTTTCTCAGCTCCAGTAGTATTGGTGCACAAGAAGGATGGATCATGGCGCATGTGTCCAGATTATAGGGAGCTCAACAAGCTCACTATTAAAGATAAGTTCCCCATTCCTGTCATTGATGAATTACTGGATGAATTGCATGGATCAATTTACTTCACCAAGTTGGATCTTCGTTCGGGATATCATCAAATCAGAATGAAGATTGAAGACATTCCGAAAACGGCATTTAGAACTCATGAGGGTCATTATGAATTTTTGGTCATGCCTTTTGGCCTTACCAATGCACCTTCAACATTTCAAGGTTTGATGAATTCAATTTTCAAACCATTCCTTAGAAAATTTGTGTTAGTATTTTTTGATGATATACTAATCTACAGCAAGTCTTGGAAGGATCATGTTGAACATGTTGACAGGGTGCTACAACTATTGGAGGAGAAACAATTATATGCAAAAAGATCCAAATGTTTCTTTGGAGTCCAGGAGGTGGAATATTTGGGTCATATTGTATCTCATGAAGGAGTTAAGGTAGACCCTAGCAAAATTAAAGCCATTAAGGAATGGAAAATCCCCACATCCATAAAGCATCTGCGAGGATTTCTTGGGTTGACAGGGTATTATCGCAAGTTTGTTAAGAATTATGGGAGAATAGCAGCACCTCTAACAACATTATTGAAGAAAGATTCATTTTCATGGACTCCGAAAGCAACAAAGGCCTTTGAACATCTTAAAGAGGCAATGTGCCAAGCACCGGTCTTAGCTACACCGGACTTCACAAAAACCTTTATTGTGGAATGTGATGCTTCAGGAAATGGAATTGGTGCTGTTCTAATGCAAGATGAAAGACCCATTGCTTTTGAAAGTCGTCCAATCAAGGGAAAGTTTTTAAGCAAAGCTATTTATGAGAAGGAAATGTTGGCAATACTCCATGCACTTAAGAAATGGCGACCCTACCTAATGGGAAGACACTTCAAGGTAAAAACGGATCATGATAGCCTTAAATACTTTTTAGAACAAAGATTATCCTCTGAAGAGCAACAAAAGTGGGTCACAAAGATGTTGGGTTATGACTTTGAAATCATCTACAAAAAAGGGAAGCAAAATGTGGTGGCAGATGCACTCTCAAGAAAGGATGAGGATGTGGAAGCATTGTTGTGTGCCATTTCTATTATCCAACCAGATTGGATAAACGAAGCAAGGGAGGAATGGAAGAATGACGAAGAAGTGTGGGCACTTATTCGAAAGCTACAACAAGATTCCAGTACTTCTGATACATTTAGCTGGCAAAATGATTCGTTATGGTACAAAGATCGCTTATACCTCTGTAAGAATTCCCAGCTAAAACAAAAGATTCTTATGGAATTGCACACTTCTCCCTTAGGAGGGCACTCAGGATTTTTAAAAACTTACCACAGGGTTAAGAAGGAATTTTTTTGGGATGGCCTTAAATCAGATATTCAAAAGTTTGTGGCGGAATGTTTGGTTTGCCAACAAAATAAAGTTGAAACAATTAAGACACCGGGTCTATTACAACCTTTATCCATTCCAAGCCAACGTTGGGAGGAGGTTTCAATGGATTTTATCACAGGTTTACCCAAGTCTGAGGGAAAGAGTGTCATCATGGTGGTAGTTGACAGACTTACCAAGTATGCACACTTTTGTGCATTATCACATCCATTTAAAGCCAGTACAGTTTCTACTGCATTTATGGAAACAGTTCAAAAGCTACATGGAAACCCAAAGATTATTGTAAGTGACAGAGATCCCATTTTCACTGGAAATTTTTGGACAGAATTATTTTCTTGTCTTGGTACTCAGTTAGCTCATAGCTCATCTTATCATCCTCAATCTGATGGGAAAACTGAGATAGTAAACAAATGTTTGGAAGGATATCTTCGTTGCTTTGTATCTGATAAACAGACACAATGGGTCAAATGGTTGCCTCTGGCTGAATGGTGGTATAACACTTCCTTCCATACAGCAACAAAAATGACCCCATTTATGGCACTTTATGGGTATCAACCACCATCCATCACATCATATTTAAGAGAAAATTCTAAGGTTCAGGCAGTGGAACATCACATCGAACATCAACAACAAGTCCTCCAACTCTTAAAGGATAACCTCGTGTTGGCACAAAATAGAATGAAACAACAGGCAGATCAACATCGCAGTGAAAGAAGTTTTGATGTAGGTGATTGGGTATTCCTACGGCTACAACCATATAAGCAAATGTCCCTAAAGCAAGCTAAGAAGGATAATAAATTATCACCAAAGTATTATGGTCCGTACAAGGTGTTGCAAAAGATTGGTACTATGGCATACAAATTGGAGCTTCCTGCAGCTTCTCGATTGCACCCAGTTTTCCATGTTTCATGTTTAAAGAAGGTTATAGGTGACAAGCTCCCAATTCAAACAATATTGCCAGAACTTGACGAGGAAGGAAAAATTATATTGGAACCGGAAGCAGTCACAGAAACAAGAACTCGACAGCTACGAAATCGATCAATTTCAGAGTATCTTATCAAGTGGAAGAACTTATCCGCTGAAGATTCCACATGGGAGGATGAGAATTTTATGCAGAAGTATCCAGAACTACTCAAGCGTTGAGGACAACACTTTTTTGAAGGAGAGGGGCATGTTGGGTCCCTATAATACTAGTGATTACCCCATTACTATTGTAGTTATACCCCTTATTTATATTGTTGTGCCCCTATTACCCCCATATTGTTATTTCTGTGCCCCATAGAATCCCTCTATTGTTATTTTTGTGGCTTTATATTATTATTGTTAGGTCGGCTGGATTATATTGTGACTCCTTAGACTCCTATATATAGAAAGGAGGTTTTTTCATTTGTATCATCCAAGAATTGTTCATTTATGTAATGTAAAGGAGGTTTCCCCCTCGAAGAGGCTGAATTCTAAGGCGTTGATCTATCTTTTCTATCTTTTCTTGAGCTGGTTTCATAACAGGGTCTGTCTCTCGGGATTATGTCCATCCAAGAAAGCTGAGGGTATGGGAGGACTGATAGTGTCAATAGGAGCTATTGATTTCATCGAATTTATTTCATTCAATTTTTTGACCGTGCCCATGTCTGTTCGATTCCCCGAATAATTCTCGAATATTCGAGAATCTGTAGTCGACTTAAGCTAAGGGGAACCGACGTTTCCTTTGGAAGAGGATTAAACTAGTCCATGAATAATTGCAATAGGGACTCAGGTATTTGAAGGATGCAGAAAGGATGGAAAGTTCGATACCTTCAGGAATGGCAGTCTTGGGATTTCTATAGCACCCATTGTTTTCCCTTTTTCATCCTGCAAGTTGGCTTACACAAGAAAAATTATTATATTGACGTAGAGAATGTAGAAGTTATGGACATAATATAGGTTTGGTAAATGAAAACATACCCAATCCTCTTATAAAATGGTAATAGATGGAGTAAACTGCACATGACCGCATCCAGAAAAGAGCTACAGGAATATTAAATTTCTTTGCATCATTCGAAACCCAGTGAAAGAAGGAATCGAAAGCAATGCAAGATATATTGTTGCCTTGAGTGTTCAGCCTCTCTATGAGATTTGCTAATGTGAGTCCTCCCATCATGCATAACATGTCGAGGACCATGTCCATGTCCTTAGACTGGTCAATGTCCACAGGAAGTCCGTCGGAGATTGTTTCAAACTTAATGGAGTTTGACACGCCAGGCATTGCATCTTGAGCCTGTATCATGCACTGACGGCTCTTGTCGGTCGTCACAAACTTCACCATGATTTTTTTAGAGGTGAGCCTCTTCGCAAATAGCAACATTGGATTGATATGGCCCTAGCCCTCACAAGAACATGAAGCTTGCTATACTGTAGTTCCCCTGAGGATGTCGTTTTACTACACTCAAGAAAGGAAACGTTACAAACAACGTTCTTTACAAATACCTCGAAAAGGAATAGTTGTAGAAAACTTTTTCTACAAATACGGTTGGAAATATTAATCCCAACCACCCAGTTAAACACCCTCACAGCAACCATATTTGTCAAAAGTATTTTTTCAAGTTGCGTATTTGTTTGAAGATGGAAGCACTGAAGCCAAAATAGAAGTACCGTGAACCATTCCGAACCACAAAAAAGAATTTAAGGCATTTAATGTATTTTGGTAAATAGATATGGGCAAACATTCATCCCGCGACTATTGCCACACTCCACAAACACCTGCCCGATTCTGATCACACTCAACAACAACATCATATTAAGTATTTTCTCTATCATGCACTAATGTAAAATTGCAAATGTTGAGATAAAGAACCATGTAAAAGTCATTTTGCAAGTTAAGGAGAAAAATAGTAAAAGTAAAATAGAGCAAAAGTCTCTCAAGAGCAAATGGTGGAGAAAATTTCAGTGGGTGCATGAAAACAATAGTCACTGTGTCTTAGTTTTATTTTGCCAAAATGAAAATCTCTGAAAATTTTGTCTATTGAGCTACGCCAAATGCCTCTCTTCATAAATTTTGTTTAATTTTCTATCATGGTATGAGAGCGGGTTAAACTATGTTAGGGTAAAAACATTTATTTTTACCAGCACTTAAAATTGTTTTGAGGGCACGTAGAAAGTTGTTTTCACTCAGAAATGGCAACAAGCACAAGCTTTAGCTACCTCAGTTTAATGCCATAATTTTTTTTTATTATTGGGCTATTACAATGAAGACCCTATTTTCGTCTCAAGACATTTGGGATTTGGTGGAGAATGGTTTTCAAGAACCAATAGATGCAGCAACATACAATTCCTTATCTCAACGAGAAAGAGATTTGTTAAGGGACAACACGAAGAAGGACTCAAAAGCCTTATTCTATATTTTCCAGGTAGTTCATAAAAGTATTTTTCCAAGGGTTTCAGCGGCAATGAAATCCAAGCAAGCATGAGACACCCTAGAGACAACCTACCAAGGCATGGCAAAAGTCAAGATAGTAAAGCTGCAAATGTTGAAAAGAGACTTTGAAACACTTTGTATGAAAGAGTCTGAGAATGTAAACTCATTTTTTACACATTTAAGTGGGTTGGTTACTCAAAGTAGGTCTCATAGTGAGACACTTGAGGAAAGAAGAATATTTGAGAAAGTTTTGAGAAGTTTTCCAGCAAGGTTTGATGTCATTGTTGTGGCCATAGAAGAGACAAAGGATCTCTCACAGCTCTCAATGAATGAGCTTAATGCGTCACTGATTTCTCATGAACATAGACTGAATAGAGCAACAAGCTTGTCATTGGAGCATGCCTTCAAGACACAAATATCATTTGGTTAAGGTCGAGGCAGAGGAACATCATATGCTAGAGGAAGAGGAAGATGCCCACACAGAGGTGGAAGAAGCAACCCTTCAAGCTCAAGTGGAAGAGGCATCAATCAAAATCCAAGTCAAGGCCCAAGTCAAAATCAACCACAAGGTCAGAGGTATGATAAATCTCAAGTTCAATGTCATTACTGTAAGAAGTATGGTCATTATGAAAATGAATGTAGAAAGAAGCAATATGCCATTAGTAACAAACCAAGTGTGAATTTCACAAAAGAAAATCAAAACCATGATAGCGTGTTTTTAGCTTGTCATGTAGCACAAGAAAAACAAAGTGATATATGGTATCTAGATTCAGGGTGTAGCGACCACATGTGAGGAAACATAGAAATTTTTTCCAATTTAGATGGAAGTGTAAAATCTGAAGTGAAATTAGGGACTGATAGCAAAGTCTCTGTCATGGGAAAAGGTAGAGTTGATATCCTAACAAAGGAGGGGGAGAAGAAGTACATCTCAGATGTTAACTTTGTCCCCAGTCTAGAGCAAAACCTCATAAGCATTGGACAACTCATGCAAAAGGGCTACAGTGTCTTCTTTAGAAATTATGTGTGTGCAATTTTGGATAGACCTCCAAATAGACAGTTGATTGCAAAGGTTCAGATGACAAATAATAGAATGTTTCCCCTAAAATTAAAATTAGATTTGCAGAAAGAAGGTGCACATGAACAACTCTCAATGAACTCACAAGAGAATGGAAGAAAAGAGGCAGTTGTCACACAAGTAAACTTTCAGAGGTAAAAGATGAAAACTGGTTATGGCATTTGAGATTTGATCATCTCAACTTTGGAGGTTTGAATTGGCTACATAGGAAAGGCATGGTGAAGGGTTTTCCACTCATAGAAAGATTGGACAGCCTATTTGAAGGAAGTATCTTGGGCAAGCAACATAGAGAGACATTTCCAGCAGGAAAGTCAGTAAGGGCAAAGGCACCATTGGAGATTATCCACTCATATTTATGTGGACCAATGCAGACACCATCAATTGGTGGCAGCCACTATGTATTAACATTCATAGATGACTACACAAGGAAGACATGGGTCTATCTCCTAACACAGAAAAGTGAAGTGTTTGAGCGCTTTCGCCAATACAAAGCTCTTTTTGAGAAGTAAAGTGCACACTACATCAATTCTTCAGGACGGACAGAGGTGGAGAATACATCTCAAATGATTTCCTTTGTTTTGTAGGGAGCATGGAATTGACAACAAATTTACAACAAGGTATACACCTCACCAAAATGGTGTGGCAAAAAGGAAGAATAGGACCATTACAGAAATGGCAAGAAGTATGATGACGACAAAGCATTTGCCAAATGATTATTGGGTTGAAGTTGTCACTTGTACGTCATATATCTTGAATAGATGTCCAACCAAAAGCATCCAGAACATAGTTCTGGAAGAGGCATGGAGTGGAAGAGAGGATAGTGTCACCCACATGAGAGTTTTTGGATGTGTGGCATATGCACATGTCCCGAACGAGTTGAGGAAGAAGTTGGACAGCAAGGGGGAGAAATGTATATTTGTTGGATACAGTGATGAATCCAAAGCATACAAGCTCTACAATCCATCAACCAAGAAGATCATAATCAGGAGAGATGTGTGGTTCATAGAAGAGGAAGCATGGATGGAAGTTTAGAGAAGATAGTCAATTTGAAAGCATGTATACCACATGAGGACAAAGAGGAATTAACAACAACAAGTAATTCCTCAACAGTAACTCCCTATACTCCTATTTAAGCGCAACAAAGTAGGCAGCAAGTAACGCCATCAACAAATAATAGGATAGTTTCACACAACTAAGCAAGTGCTTCTCCAAGCACACCAAAAAGCGCAACACCAAGTGACATGTCAAGCCCATCTTCAGCAAGCACAAGAAGACCAAAATTCAGAAATTTAAATGAAATTTATGAGCAAGAAGAAGTTGATAGTAGCACTGGTCTGAATTCCTTATTTGCATTATTTTGTCATGTAGATGACCCAATCCATTTTGAAGATGTAGTCAAAGAAGAAAAATGGGTTGCGGAAATGGAGGAAGAAATAGAAGCAATAGAAAGGAATGACACATGGGAGTTAGTGAGCCTTCCAAAAGGAAAACATGTCATTGGAGTGAAGTGGGTGTATAAGACCAAAAGCAACATTGAGGGAAATATTGAAAGGCATAAAGCAAGGCTAATCGTCAAAGGATACAAGCAGCATCATGGCAGTGTAGAAATTCTTACTATAGATTAACCTGATAATGCAATATAACTAAAGCAAAATACTTTAATATACTTCTATAATCAAACTTGTGGAAGCTTAATAGATCTAGCTGAATCAGAGTTGAACACATATAACCATAAGAAGAGGAATCAATGCACATGAAACACAGAAAATACTCAGGGGAAAGCCTCAGCTAAAAACCCCACTATCTATATTATCATAGAAGGTGGAAATACATCAGGATTACACAAAGCCTCAGCTCTCATAGCTAGCCAGCTCTCAATACAATCCTCCTAGATGCTCACAAGGTAACAAGGCGTTTCACAAACCTTCTCCTTTGCCCTTAAAGCCTCCTATTTCCTTGTGCAGTTTCTCCTAGGTGATCCTGTTGTTACCAAGTGTAACACTGATCACTCACACTGATCTCACACCCTATAAAACTACACAATCCTCAAGGAACCTTGCCTTGACTGCATGAATGAGTTTCCTTTATAGGAAAACACATCCAACTGATAGTACACTTTCGTTGACATTTAACTCAACTGGGTCATTCTCAGAATAGACATGCATGAGTTTCTGATGAGTGAATCTTTTAGTTAACTGAGTAGCACTAGTTGCATGCATGCATGCATCAACTGACTGATAACTCTCTAATAATTCCACAAATAGTTTGGAACTAATTTAACTGGACTTAACTCAGTAAACTAAGTTAGCTAATTACAACTCAAATATAACTCAATCTTATCTCCTTAATTAAGGGATAATCTCCTTAATTTAAAGGATAACTGTTGCATGACTTCACAAAGACCTCTAGTTTGAATTTCTCCAACTAATTAACCCAAGATGAATTAATTAATTATTTTCAAGCAGCTGGTGAGACCAAATTCAAATTTTTATTCGCAATTTTTATTCAAGGACAAATTAAAATTAGAATATTATATTTTTGGCATTTCTATTTTTAGCATTTCTTGTTGCTATTTTCAACACTCCCTCTCAAGAAGAAAGGAATTCAACTTGATTCTGATCCTGAACCTTTGGAATGTTTTGCATGCAATGCTTCTCTCTAGTGTTGTTGCTCCAGCATCTCTAGAAACAAAGAAAACATCCAACCTGAATCAAAATTGTGCCTTTGTCATCAAAGTCTCTAACTGCTATTGCCTCTATCAATTGAAAACTTTTCACCTCTATGCTCTTCAGTATCTAACTGCTCTAGCCTTTGTCGCTTTGATCTCTGACTGTATCAATCCCACAGATTCCTCCCACTACTATGTAGTTTTGGCTCCTGTAGCAAGGTACAATCCATAAGATAAAACCTCTCAATGGACTCTGCCCAATTTCCTTCTTGGGAAAATCACTCCACATCGCCCCACCTCACACCTAGAGGTATGGCTGCATGTGATCCCTCTATTCACTTGGCTCAAAATTTCCTCCTATTGCAGGTCTCCACATGACTGGATGTCTCCACCTAGTCTCCTCTCAAATTTTCTAGTTGTGGCTACTCCACAACTTCCTGAAGCTGCTTCTCCAATTGTGGTTCCTCCACAATTATCTGAGACTTCTTTTGGGACTGCATGTTGAAAGGTAATCTACTCTCCCTCTCAACCACCAAGTCTCTAAAATTTTCCTTGCTCCTCAAGGCTTTTCATGCATCTTGAACCTCAAGAAAATACATGTTCTTAACCCATGAACTGATTTGTTTCACCTATCTCGTGGTGATGTGTCTAAGGAAAACCATTCTTTCAATAAAAAACACATCATAGCCTCGATCTTCCAATACCTTTATCAATACCAAGTTCTTCTTCAGTCCAGGCACATACTTCACATCAGTCAAGGTGCTAGGAGCTCCATGCTCCTTCTGAAAATCAACCGTGCCCACTCTTAAAACATTGTACTTTCCGTTGTCACCCATCTCGATGCGCATCTTGAGGTCTTTCTCCTCCAAGGTACTAAATAAACTTTTATCACGGGTCATGTGGAATGAGGCTCCACTGTCAAGAAACCAACCACAACCCATCATTAATGACACCATGCAAGTGATTAGGGTGAAGGCCATTCCGAACTGAGAGGCTAATGCCTCACCTTCTGATCCTTCCAAGGATCCCTTCTTGGACTTCTTCGATGGGCAATTAGTTGCATAATGACCCATCTTGTGACAACTAAAGCATCTCACTTTATACTTGTCACCCTTCTTCCCTCCATGAGAAGATTTTGATTTAGAAAGGGACGCCTTCCCCTTGACTTTCCTTTCCTTACCTTCTAAGGCCAGATTTTCTTCATCATCATCCTTGGATGAGGAACCATCTCAAGTGCTCCTCCTGATCTCTTCCTACATGAGATCTAACCACAGTCGTTCTGAATCCAATAGTTTCTCCCTTCCATTCTATTGAAGCCCCGAAAATTGGGTCGACAACAAGGGGGATACCCGCCCGGTCCGGACCTTGGTTGGCAGCTCCTTATCCATTTGGTATAGCGGGTCCGACTGGGGATAATGGGACCAGTTTCCCAATCTATGGGTGTGTGTGTGTGTAGAATTGGATGTTTCTGATCTAACAGTTCCTATCTAAGCTATTCTAATTCAAACTTTAATCTAATTCTATGCTATTGTAATCTAATAAACAACACATCTAATCTATGCTAACCTGGGATGTAATTCTTCTATCTCTAAAGAGATTTCAAATAAAAACTAGTAATAAAGATCATTCAGCGATTATAAGAAAGGAAATCAATTAAGATGAACCACTTCACATAAAAAGTTAGGCAAAACAGTTGTGAACAGCATATCGCATAATAAGCTATTCATACATTAAACATAAATAAATAGCTACCATCGTACAAAAGTGCCAAATGATAACTCAAGCATTCATGCAATAACATATAAACAACTAAAAAACTGTATATCACTTTAACATATAAGCAGAAATGGTCAAGAGATAAAAGTACCATTTATGACTGGTCCTACTCAAAAGCTTCAAGCAATAATGATTTATCTCTCCTTGCTCTAACATCTACTAAGAGTACAGAAGTGCAACATCAGTAGCAGATATTTAATGCAAACATTAACAAATCTTGATCCATTCATTCACCAAAACCTCCTCTGAGGGTGAAAAAGTGCATGTTCTGAGGACAAGTTTTTGATAAATTTCTGGACCCTTCTCTAAATGCATGAGAAGGGTTTAAATACTACTAACTAAATAACTTAATTACACAGGTTCAGGATACGGTTTAAATGACCGCCCTTTTTCTAAGAAAAACTATTTCTAAAAATTAAATCTAATATCTAACTATTTCTGCATTTGCTCCTTAATGTTGCGAGCATTCAATATTTGCCTCGGTAGAGTCGGCTGACTGTCTTCCACTTTTGGTTGAGCTAAGCAAACAAAAATGGCAAGAGCTGGCACCATCTTTTCAGCAAAATAGAAGATGTACTTAAGAATCATCCTCTGGCTATGTGGATCTACTGTGTATGCTCAATAATAATCCAAATTCCACTTGGTTAATCCTCAAAATGCCTCTGCCTTTGCCTTCTTGCGTTTTCTGGGCTTACGAGTGACTAAGCAGTTAGGGACTTTTCGTTTTGAGCAATTTTCTCAACGATACGCGCCTCGGACACTGCCTCTGTTCTTTGATCTGGGCCTTTCTGGTGCATTTTTCACCTTTAGCACCTTTTCCTTGACTGGGTATAAGCTTCAAAAATTTTGTAAACATACTGCTTTCGTGAGCTTCTGACCTTGAGCGTTAAATCGCCTGTTGATATCAACATTGTTCAACTACTCATTCAACCATGGCTCTGACTGAAAGATCTGTAATGGATAGTTCAGCAACACTCTGGAATTTGTGGCTCTGTTGCATGCGGTATCCGTTTATGAGGGCATTTCTTCTCTGTTTATGAGTATTGGAGTCTTACCCTTTTCCTTTATCGCTTCCTGCACATTGCTTCATGTCATTTCTATTTTTTCTTCTTGCAGTTCACACATGAGGAGAGAGTAATGATAATAAAAATCGACAAGAAAGCTCTGAGCTCTACGAATGTACAAAAACATGCCACCTGATGTGAACTAACTCTTCAAAAAACACAAAACTGTCTTTCATTAACACATGGTGTATCATTCATTAATTTCCATTAAAGTGCGTATCGAATTTTTGGTTTATGCACACCTTTTTCTTGAATGTTGAGCCGGGGAAAATTTGCGATGGACAATTTTTGCGATTTGCATCGCAGCATCGCATCATCGTAGTATCGCGTTATCGCATTTTCATCAAGATGTGTTATCGCAGGGTTACCCGATCGCACTTATCGCAATATCACAGATTGCACTTCGCGTCGCAGATTACACTCTCGCAGTTTATCATTTTACTCACAAGGAAAAGTCCTATCTTCTTCGCGCGATGCGATGTTTTCTTAAGTAGTAGAATTCATGAGTTTTAATTGAATTTTTTGAATTTTTTACTAAGGGTCCCTACTTACCTAGTGTTATTGCTAATACTAAATAAGGAGGAGGGTTGTTGGTGGCCACAACAATTGGCGATTCACTTGGAAGAACCAGTTATCTCTGTTTTTCTATTGAATTTTTCAAACTTCCAAAACAGAAAATTTTTCAAAAAATTAAACTCTGTTATGGAAAGATAGAGTACATTATGCTTTAAACTGTCAAGGATATTTTGTCTCAACCTCTTTCTATTCTAATTATTTGCTTCCTTAGGATATTCCTTGTATTTACATCAGCCATTACTTGGTCTTGTAAAGATAAAATAAAATCTCCTCTGTAAAGCAGTTTTAAATATGCTCATTTGTCGTAGGTAGAGCCTCTGCTGCCAACAGGCGTTTATAGCCTCGACAGGGTTACCTATTACCTAGCAATGATCCTGTATCCTACTTAAGGTGACCTACAACTTTCAAAGAAAAATCCATATCTACACTTATTGCTTTTTTTTTTATTCTTAAAGAACAATGTCTCGGTTTGGTAGCCAAATTATGACATAGTCACTCACTTGATTCATAACTTTGCTGAACAAGTTGGCTCGTGATGAGATCCCTTGTCTTTTGATTGCAGCAATCTTGAGTCATTGCCCTGTTGTGGTAGACAGTATTGGCAAAGTCAGCAAGTTACAATATCTATGATCATGATAAGCCGCCTCGTGATGAGACCTCTTATTCTTCAATATATAGTGTATCCTTGGATTATTCCTCTGAAAGTTGTGATTTCCTTAGCAGGGAGGAAGTCATTTTTTCCTTAAGATAGCTCTAGACGATAATAATAAAGTTTTTTGGAAACAACTGTTCTACAGAGAATCTTTATTTTGTTATTGATACCTTTCATTGTACTAAGATAAAACAATTTCTTCACTAAAGGTTGCTTTCATCAAATTTTTTGAAGTTGAAACTAGTATCATATCTAGGCTAAAGTTTTTTAACTGTATCTGTCAATAATAAAGATCAATTTTCAAAAAGATTTGCTATTTATACAAGTGAAAAGTTCAAAATCTGAAAGAGAATTGGTGTCCTTTTCGTAAATACCTAATGTAACCACTTACAACTGGTTTTATTATGAAAAGAAAAACTATTCTACAAAAATAGAAGAATAATCTTCTATGGAAAATATTTCTTGAGAATTTGTCCATTAACAGTCAAAGGATCCCACTTACCTGCTAAATCCTGTAACACAAATGTTGATGGACCTATGACTTCAACAATCTGAAGAGGACCAAGCCACATCTTTTGAAATTTTGTATGTTTTCCCTTTTCTTCATGAGCCTTGTCCCACTTTAAAACTAAATCTCCCATCTGAAAATCTTTTTTGGTCATTATGTTTGAATCAAAAGAGGATTTTACTAGCGCTTGACGATGAGTATGCGTTTTCTTAGCTTGTTCTCGTTGTTCTTGTAATTTAATTATTTCCATTTGTCTCAGCTGTAAGGAGGAAGTGGGTACTTCATCAATGTATTGTACTAAAGACAAAGAGGGAATGGCTAAGTGAGTCGGAAGAACCACTTCTTTCCCATAAACTAAATTAAAGGGAGAAGTGCCGATATAAGCTTTTTGCGTTATCCTATCTGCCCATAAAGCATATATCAAAGCCTTGTGCCAATTCTTTTGATTCTGGTCAACTGTTCTTTTAATAATCCTGATTAGGTTTTTATTTGTTGACTCAGCTAACCCATTACCTTGCAGATAATAATTGGCCGAATATTTAAGTTTGAATCCTATTTTAAGTGCAAATTCAGTCATTGCATTTCCATAAAAGTATGATGCATTATCAAACATTAAAGCGGATGGCAACCCAAACCTAGTGATTATAAATTGATCTATGAACTCAATAATATTTTCAGAATTAGTTGTCTTGAGCAGAACTGCTTCTACCCATTTAGTGAAATAATCTGTTTCCATGAGGATGTATCTATGCTGCTTAGAAGAGTGAGGAACGATCTCACCTATTATGTCCAAGCCCCACTGACTGAAAGGTTGCTCGATGTTTACCGGCTGTAGTGGCAGGGATGGCTTCTTTTGTCTTCCAGTAGTAGTTTGGCAGACTTGACATCTCCCCACGTAACTGTGCGAGTCTTTGAACAGTGTGGGCCAGTAATATCCTGCGCGTAAGATTTTATGTACAGTAGCATCTCCAGCATAGTGTCCACCTGCTGGCCCATCGTGGAGTTCCTGCAAAACTTTTTCAGCTTCAGCTTTCTCAAGACACCTAAGAAGAACATAATCATAATTTTTTCTAAAAGGAATATAATTTATGAGCTGATATTGCTTAGCTTTCAACCTTAGAGCTCTTTTCTTAGTATGATCAAGGTGTGAAGGAGCATACCTGTTCTTAAGATAATAAATGATATTAGCATATAGTGATTCTGCATCGTTTAGGCTTACCTCACACATTTGTACCTCTTCAGATGGAATTTCAGAAATTTGCGATGCTCCGGCCAGCATTTTACAGAAGCCTTGACCTCTTACGATGTTTGCTGGTTTGATCTCAAGGTCATATTCCTCTAAGGCAGTAACCCAATTGGCCCTTTTCTCACCCACATCCTTCTGTACTAGAAGATTCCTTAGCGCTGGGAACGGTACTATGATCTTAGTATGGGTTTTAAGTAGGAAAGGTTTGAAGTATTTGACCGCTTTGAAAACAGCATAAGCCTGTTTCTCCACGTCTGAATAGTTGAGTTTAGCACCCTGTAAATTTGAGTTAAAAACTGCAATTGGAGCTTCCGATTTTTCTTGATTTGCTTGAGTTAGAATCGCAACATATGACTTATCTGAGGCAAATGTGTATAAAATTTAAAAGGTTCTGAAAAATTCGGGGTTGATAAAGATGGAGCATTAATAATAGCTTACTTGATCAGGTTGAATGCTTCATGTTCATCTTGACCCCATTTAAAATTTGAATTCTTTTTAATCACGGTTTGCAAATGAGACACGATTCGCGAAAAATCTGGAACGAATCTGTTTACAAAATTGATTTGACCAAGGAAAGATTGCATGGCTTTTTTGTTATGAGGTAGGGATATTTCAGAAATTTCTTTGATTCTGTCGGGATCAATGTGAATATCAGATTTTGACACTATGAATCCTAGAAGTTTCCCTTCACTTAGTGCGAAAAAAGATTTCATTGGGTTAATTGAAATTGCATACCTTAAACACCGTTGAAAGATTTGTTTCAGGTCTTTGAGATGGTCGCTTCGCTTCTTGGAGTACATTGTTATATCATCCAAATTAATTGCTACAGATTTATTGACTAAACCTTTGAATGCAATGTCCATGGCTCTCTGAAATATGGCACCAGCATTAATCAAACCAAATGGCATCTTCCGATATGCGTATGTGCCCCATTTAGTTCTGAATGTGGTTTTCAACTGATCATCAGGATGTACCAACACTTGATTGTATCCTGAAAATCCATCCAAGAAAGACATTAATTTTGAGCCGGTCACTGCCTGCAATATCTGCTCCATAGGTGGAAGAGGAAAATTGTCTTTTTGACAGGCTTTGTTAAGGTTCCGAAAGTCAATGCAAATCCTAATATCTCTGTTTTTCTTTCTAATGGGTACCATATTGGAGACCCATTTGGAATGTCTGATGGGAAAGATTATCCTGGCTTTTAGTAACTTATTGAGCTCAGTTTTTATTTGATTTTCTAAATTGGGGTGGATCTTTCTCAACTTTTGTTGGACAGGTTTTTCGTTATCGATCATGGGAATAGTGTGGTGAATGATAGAAGTGTCGTATGTTTTCAATTCGTCATAATTCCAGGAAAAAAAAAATTTATATTGTCTCAAAAGACAGATATACTCTAGTTTCTCTTCAGGGGCTAGGCTGAGGCCTAGATTAATGTTTTTTGGTTTAGCATCGGTTCCTAGGTTTACTAATTCGTAGTTCAAGGTTGAACTGTAGAGTTTTGAATTGGTAGACCTCTTAAACCGATCTTTCAAATCGTATAAGTCTTCTAACTTGACCACTGACTTAGGTATAGCATTATTAGTGCTATTTTGTTGCAACTGTTGATCGTGCTGGTCTTCGTCAATTATTTGATTGGAGTAGGATCCTTCAGATGTGAGGAAATTTACGATATCAGGATCGTCATTGAATACTCTCTAATTTGTGATGTTGTCAGGAATGGACGGTCTAAATATTAATTCTATTGAGAATCTATCTGGACTAAAATCTTCGGAAGGAATAAGCTTAGAAGCTACATTAGCCAAAAGGTCTGCATTTGTGTTTTAGAGTCTGGGGATTGAAGAAATATTAAACGCTATGAAATTCTCAGTCAGATCTTGTACTAAAGATTGATAGTGTTTTAAGTGACCTGATAAGCAATGTATAGTGTTACGTACCTGCTTAACAACAATCTCAGAGTCTCCAAAGACTTGAAAATACTTGACGTCCAACCCGATTGCTTTGTACAGGCCTTGAACCAAAGCCTCATATTCTATTGTATTGTTTGTGCAATTGAATTTGAGTCTGCATGTGAGCATGATTTTATCTCCTTCTAGACTAATCAGAATGCATCCTGCTCCTGCTCCTTCGTTAGATCTAGAGCCATCAAAAAATAATTTCCAAAACAAAGATTTATTTATAGGTTTATCTAAAAAATAATACATTTCGAACTATCAGTTTGAGAAAAAATTTCGACTTGGGACAAAACATAGCTTCCTAAATAGGGCGACGCATGAGCATTGAAATTTCCGAGGAAAGAATCTACCGAGTAATTGCCAATGATACTGCTGTTATACGCTACCGGTTCATTTTCTCCCTCTAACTCCGTTACTATGTACTTCTGGTGTAACTCTTGTTCAACTTTTATTTGATTCGGTTTACCGTTGTAGGGCAGCCACATGTGCGACCAGTCGGCTACGAAGTATCCATGGAGTTTTTATGACCAATCCCTGCTAAGAATTAAGCCATAGAATTCTGGGATATCAGCAACTAGAATGTCAATAACCTGACATACCTTCGGGTTGGATGACAATCTTATTGTTACTTGATTTAGTTCGCCAATCACTTCAACTTGAGATCGATCTAGTTGCACTATGCACACTGCGGATTTCTGTGGTTGAACATTTAACTTGGCACATATAGATTTGGGTAAAATATTCGATGAAGCACCAGAATCTACCAAACAATTATGCACATTTTTATTGAAGATTTCATAAGTAAGGAGAAATGTGGGAGTGTGAGATCTTGATCTTCCTCCAATCAAGGCGATGTCATTTGGATCAATCTTATTGATTGCAATAGTTGGAGGTCTTCCCATGTTGTGGGAAGCTTGAGAAAGTACAGCGGCAGGCAAAGCTGCAACTGGCATGGCATGTAATTCTTTCATCATTATCTTATGTTGATGTTTCAACTTGCTCAGTTCGTAAAGGGTGATATTATCCCTAGTCTTCTTCATGTCATCAATAATATTATACTCCATTTCATCCGACACTATCAGTGTTTTCGATGGAGTCGTTTCATCTGCTTGGACTGGGCTAGTTTGAATCGCTACAGATGTCGTTTTCTTTGTCGCGACTTTATCCTTTGTTGCAGAGCTTGTGCTTTTCGGCTTACGGGTAGTTTGGGGAGGATCAAGCTGATTTTTGCTTCGTGTGCTAACTGGAGATACTTCTTGATCTTCTCCTTGTGGGAGGATGAAATCACACATTCCTTGTAATTCCATGACTTCTTCGTCATCGGTCTGCCCTTCAGTGACAATTTCTTCTTCGTCTTCCTTGGATTCAGCATTTGAAATGGCATTGGGTGGCTTTGCATCCGTTGAAGGACCTCTTTTAAAAGCTCTGTAGGGCTTTTTCGAAGAAGTTTCTGCTACTTGCTTTTTTATGTCAACCATCTCATTAGACATGGTCTTTAGAACTTTCTGCAATCCTTCCAAATCAAGAGGATCTTTTGCTTGTTTCTTCTTGGAGTCTTCCTTGAAGGTGACTTTTTTGGACTTACGTTCCTCTATCACGGATCTCTTTTCCAGGGCTATTATTTGTTTCTCTACTGCGATCACCTCTTTCATGTTATCAGCTAAGGTTATTTTATTTGCCCTGTCCACGAAGATGGCTATGTTCGATGGAAGAGCGGTAATATATCATTCACATCGTACTTCTTCGCTAGGCTGGGAAGCAGTAGGAATCTTGTTGAAAATTTTGTTGAACCGTAAATTGAAATCTTTAATAGGCTCTCTAGCTTTGACTTTAAGATTAGATAAGTCATTGATTAACGTTGTCGTTGATCTGTCATCACCAAACTTGGTTAGGAATTGGTCTTGGAAGATGTCCCAACTTGTGATGGATTTGGAGGGTAATGAAAAGTACCATGACCCGCCTGTCCCTTGCAGTGTATAGGGAAAAATCCGAACAACAACATCTTCATTAGTAAATCCATTGAGATTAATGGAAAGCATGAAGTTGTTTATGTGCTCTTCTACTAACATGCCTGCCTAGGGATTAAATTTAGGCAGCCATTTCTCAGGATGGGCCAGTATTTGACTCAAGGGTGCAGGCATTAAGACTGCCCCAGGATTGTTCCATGGAGACTGGGCCATTGTTGAACTGCTAACAGAGGAAAGTGCAGAAGATGATCCTTGTGGCTGGGAGGATGAGGATACTATGATTGTAGATGACTGAAGAGGGGTTGTGGGGGATCCAGTGGATAGATGGATGATGATCTGGAGTGGAGGTGTGGATGGTTGACTTCGCAGTGAAGTAGTTGAGATGGATGATGCAGACAAAAGAGTCTCACTGTCAGACTCTTGCGGTGATTTCCTCGCTCTTTTCCTGGTGGGAAGAGGTAACTCGGTTGGCTGAACGCCAAACTTTTCACTCTTTAGCCTGGTCAGGGGATGAGCAGGGTTGTATTGTGAAGTCACGCTGCCTTGAGATTTATTAGACCTCTGAGGAGAAATGGAAAATCGCTGAAGTTTGTGAATCAGGGATTCGACTTCAGGAGGTTCAATGGTAGATTAGTCTGAAATATCAAGGTGTGTAGCAGCAGTTGATACTCGAGCGACTTCTGACTCTGGATTTAAATGTAATCGGGAAGTCGGGGGAGATGATGAGGGCGATTTACTCTTAGAATGGTATTCAGATTTGGATTTACTTGCCATTCATAGTTCAGGCCCTCCTTCTAGCACCAAATATGTTGAAGCCCCGAAAATCGGGTCGATAACAAGGGGGATACCCGCCCGGTCCGGACCTTGGTTGGAAACTCCTTATCCGTTTGGTATAGCGGGTCCGACTAGGGATAATGGGACCAGTTTCCCAATCTATGGGTGTGTGTGTGTAGAATCGTATGTTGCTGATCTAGCAGTTCCTATCTAAGCTATTCTAATTCAAACTTTAATCTAATTCTATGCTATTGTAATCTAATAAACAACACATCTAATCTATGCTAACCCGAGATGTAATTCTTCTATTATGCGATCTAAAGAGATTTCAAATAACAACTGGTAATAAAGATCATTCAACGATTATAAGAAAGGAAATCAATTAAGATGAACCACTTCGCATAAAAAGTTAGGCAAAAACATTTGTGAACAACATATCGCATAATAAGCTATTCATACATTAAACATAAATAAATAGCTACCACCGTACAAAAGTGCCAAATGATAACTCAAGCATTCATGCAATAACATATAAACAACTAAAAAATTGTATATCACTTTAACATATAAGCAGAAATGGTCAAGAGATAAAAGTACCATTTATGACTGGTCCTACTCATAAGCTTCAAGCAATAATGATTTATCTCTCCTTGCTCTAACATCTACTAAGAGTACAGAAGTGCAACATCAGTAGCAGATATCAAATGCAAACATTAACAAATCTTGATCCATTCAATCACCAAAACCTCCTCTGAGGGTGCAAAAGTGCATGTCCTGAGGACAAGTTTTTAATAAATTTCTGGACCCTTCTCTAAATGCATAAGAAGTATTTAAATACTACTAACTAAATAACTTAATTACACAGATTCAGGATACGATTTAAATGACCGCCCTTTTTCTAGTCAAAACTACTTCTAAAAATTAAATCTAATATCTAACTATTTCTGCATTTGCTCCTTAATGTTGTGAGCATTCAATGTTTTCCTCGGTAGAGTCGGCTGACTGTCTTCCGCTTTTGGTTGAGCTAAGAAAACAAAAATGGCAAGAGCTGGCACCATCCTTTCAGCAAAATAGAAGATGTACTTAAGAATCATCCTCTGGCTATGTGGATTTACTGTGTATGCTCAGTAATAATCCAAATTCCACTTGGTTAATCCTCAAATTGCCTCTGCCTTTTCCTTCTTGCGTTTTCTGGGCTTACGAGTGACTAAGCAGTTAGGGACTTTGCTTTTTGAGCAATTTTCTCAGCGGTACGCGCCTCGGAAACTGCCTCCATTCTTTGATCCGGGCCTTTCTGGTGCGTTTTTCGCCTTTAGATCCTTTTCCTTCACCGGGTATAAGCTTCAAAAATTTTGTAAACATACTGCTTTCGTGAGCTTCTGACCTTGAGCGTTAAATCTCCTGTTCATACCAGCATTATTCAACTACTCATTCAACCATGGCTCTGACAGAAAGATCTGTAATGGATAGTTCAACAGTGCTCTGGAATTTGCGGCTCTGTTGCATACGGTATCCGTTTATGAGGGCATTTCTTCTCTGTTTCCGAGTATTGGAGTCTTACCCTTTTCCTTTATTGCTTCCTGCACATTGCTTCGTGTCGTTTCTGTTTTTTCGTCCTGCAGTTCACACATGAGGAGAGAGTAATGATAATAAAAATCGACAAGAAAGCTCTGCGCTCTACGGATGTACAAAAACATGCCACCTGACGTGAACTAAATATTTGAAAAACACAAAAATCTCTTTCATTAACACTTGGCATATCATTCATTAATTTCCATTAAAGCGCGTATCCAATTTTTGGTTTATGGACAACCTTTTCTTGAATGTTGAGCTGGGGAAAATTTGCGATGGACAATTTTTGCGATTTGCATCGCAGCATCACATCATCATAGTAACGCGTTATCGCATTTTCATCAAGATGTGTTATCGCAGAGTTACCCGATTGCGCTTATCACAAGATCGCAGATTGCACTATCGCGTTATCGTAAGATCGCGGATTTGTTACAATCGTTAAATGGTTATGTGTTGTTTATGTGATATTGCGATATGCGATGTCGCATATCGGCCATCGGCAATTTTTTAAGGTTTTCGAATATGAGCATTTCTTAGTGCATGCGATGCGATGGAATTCATGTCGCACTCTCGCAGTTTATCATTTTACTCACAAGGAAATGTCCTATCTTCTTCGCACGATGCGATGTTTTCTTAAGGAGTATAATTCATGAGTTTTAATTGAATTTTTTGAATTTTTTACTAAGGGTCCCCACTTACCTAGTGTTATTGCTAATACTAAATAAGGAGGGGGGTTGTTGGTGACCACAACACATTCACAGAGTCCTGGTAGCTATTCCAACACTTTGGAAGGCCAAGGAGAGCAAGGCTCACCATATCATCATTGGTAATAGTTATTCCCACAATACCAAGCTCATATTTGTAGGTGGTGAGCTTGTTCAGATATGTGGAAATAGTATCACCCGTCTCCATCTTGATTCTTCGAAGCTTATCCTTGACCGCCAATTTCCTCTAGTCACTACTGTTCTTGTAGAGGTCGTTCACTATCTTCCACATTCAATATGGAGTATCCTTCCCATGGAGACTCGAGACAATATGGTCTTGAACTCCCTCAAGGATGATCTGTCTCACCCTCGCCACACACTTCTTCCAGTCAACCAACTCTTGTGCATTAGTTGAAGCTAGCTTTTGGATTTCTTGATCAATGAAATATTTCAAACCATTGTCTTCTAATATAGCCTCCATGCGATCTTTCCATGCTATATAATTCAAGCCACCATCCATGGCATACTCAAGTCTCAAGCCATATAACACCATTCACCAACCTGAAGTATGGGATGAATTCGATTTGCACCTGCAACCCTGAACTTCAAACTTTGAATACTCTTCTTAGTATATTGTTCATAGCTCCGATACTATGGAGAAATTCTTACTATAGATCAACCTGATAATGCAATATAACTAAAGCAAAATACTTTAATATACTTCTACAATCAAACTTGCAGAAGTGTAATAGATCTAGCTGAATCAGAGCTAAACACATATAACCATAAAAAGAGGAATCAATGTGCATGAAACACAAAAAATACTGAGGGGAAAGCCTAGCTAAAAACCCCACTATTTGTATTATCATAGAAGGTGGAAACACATCATGATTACACAAAGCCTTAGCTCTCATAGCTAGCCAGCTCTCAGTACAATCCTCCTGGATGCTCATAGGCTAACAAGGCTTCTCAAAAACCTTCTCCTCTGCCCTCAAAGCCTCCTATTTCCTTGTGCAGTTTCTCCTGGGTGATCCTGCTATTACCAAGTGTAACACTGATCACTCACACTAATCTCACACCCTATAAAACTGCACAATCCTCAAGGAACCTTTCCTTGACTGCATGAATGAGTTTCCTTTATAGGAAAACACATCCAACTGATAGTACACTATCCTTGACATTTAACTCAACTCGGTCTTTCTCAGAATAGACATGCATGAGTTTCTGATGAGTGAATATTCAGTTAACTGAGTAGCACTAGTTGCATGCATGCAGACATCAACTGACTAATAACTCTCTATTAATTCCACAAACAGTTTGGAACTAATTTAACTGGACTTAACTCAGTAAACTGAGTTAAATAATTACAACTCAAATATAACTCAATCTTATCTCCTTAATTAAGGGATAATTTCCTTAATTTAGGGGATAACTCTTGCATGACTTCACAAAGACTTCTAGCTTGAATTTCTCCAACTAGTTAATCTAAGATGAATTAATTAATTATTTTCAAGTAGCTGGTGAGACTAAATTCGAATTTTAATTCAAGGACAAATTAAAATTGGAATATTATATTTTTGGCATTTCTTGTTTCTATTTTCAATAGGAAGAGATTACGTGGTGACGTTCATGCCATTCGCAAGGATGGAGATAGTGCGTACAGTTGTGGCAATTGTTGCGTAGCATAAATGGAAAGTGTATCAAATGGATGTAAAATAAACATTCTTGAATGGAGTGCTAAAAGAGGAAGTGTATGTTCTGCAACCACCTCGTTATGAAGTAGAAGGCCAAGAAGACAAAGTGTACCGGTTGAGGAAAGCTCTTTATGGGTTGGTGCAAGCACTGCATGCATGGTACAACATGATATATACCTACTTGTTGGACAGTGGTTTCGACAAATCTGATGGTGAACCCACTCTCTACATCAAAGAGAGCAAAGGTAAGATTCTCATTGTCTTATATGTAGATGATTTGATTTTTACAGGCAGTGATGATTTCTTCATCGCTGATTTCAAATAACTCATGAAGATTGAATTTGAAATGACTCACTTGGGATTGTTAAGATAGTTTTTGGGCATAGAAGTGAAGCAAATAGAAAATAGCATTTTTATCTCTCAAGCAAAGTATGTGGCAGACATTTTTGAGAGGTTTAAAATGTAGAACAACAAGTCCGCACCAACTCCAACTGTCATGGGGTTGAAGTTGAGCAAAGAAGATTGCAGTAGCAATGTCAATCTGACATTATACAAAAGCATGATAGGTAGCTTCATGTATTTGACCACCACTAGGCTGAAAATAATGTATGCAGTAAGTTTGGTGTTGAGGTTTATGGAGACACCCAAGGAGAAACATTTACAAGAAACGAAAAGGATTTTAAGTTTTGTCAATGGGACAAAATAGTATGGCATTTTGTACACAACAACAAGTGATTTCAGGCTGGTTGGTTACAATGACAGTGATTGGGCTGGAAGTGTTGATGACAGAAAGAGAATGTCATGATATGTTTTTCATTTGGGTTTTAGAGCCATTTCATGGGCCTCCAAGAAGAAGCCAATAATGTCACTGTCAACAGCAAAATCTGAATATCTCACAGCAATAACAACAATAATGTGTCAGGCAGTTTGGATGAGAAGGATATTGAGGGATCTTTGTCATGACCAAGAGGGAGCGACAACTATTTTCTGTGACAACACCTTAGCAATTGCATTGTCAAACAATTTTGTCTTTCACAAGAGGACCAAGCATATTGATGCTAAATATCATTTTATTAGAGAGTTGATTGACAATGACGAAATTGTGTTGCAGCACTGCAGGTCACTGGAAAAATTAGCTAATATCTTCACAAAGCCATTGGCACGTGAAGGTTATGTTTATCTCAGAAACTGTTTGGGAATTATCAATGGCGACAATTGACAATAGCCATACTTGTCAGAAGTATTTTTGCAAGTTGCATCTCTGTTTGAAGATGGAAGGACTGAAGCTAGAACAGAAGTACCGCACAAACCATTCTGAAACACAACAAATAATTTAAGGCATTTAATGTATTTTGGTAAATAGATATGGGCAAGCATTCATTCCGCGACTATTTCCCACACTCCACAAACACTTGCGTGATTCTGATCACACTCAACAACAACAACGTATTAATTATTTGTTCTATCATGCATTAATGTAAAATTGTAAATGTTGAGATAGAGTAAGAGTAAAATAGAGCGAGAGTCTCTGAGGAGAAAATGGTGGAGCAAATTTTGGTGGGCCCATGATAACAACTATATTTTATTGTGTGTTATTCCGCGTGAAGTGAAAATCTCTAAAAATCTTGTTTTTACTTGGTGAATGAACCATAGTCTCATATGAATGTATTTTTCATGTCTTAGAAGTTAATCCTAAGTTTTATCGTTGCTCCAAGCTTACTCTGTTTTCCTATGTCTTTTTGTTGTGAGTGAATACTTTTTTTTTAAGTCTATGTAATAGTGGAGCGAAAATAGCTTTGCGAAGTATTTTACTCTGCCTCTCCACGTAAATTCTGTTTAATTTTCTATCAAAACCGGCTATCAATACCGACGTGCTAGCAGTTTCCGCGTGTAGGTCTCGTGCACCTAGACACGATAAAGTTGGTTGTAATTGTCACAAAATCCACTTGATATCCAAACGGTCACGCTTTCCACCTTTTCCAGATGGATTTGTCTTTAGTAGGACTTTTTAAAGTTTTTCTCATAGTTTTTATGTGATTTGTCTAAAATTGGCAGGAATTTATTGAAATCACAAACTTGATGTGTAATCCATGCACAATCGAAGTGTCATACGGGTTTTTCAGGGTGCTAAATTCATATATAAAGTAAAAAAACCAGTTTAAATAACACAAATCAAAATTTGAGCTCAAATTGTTCAACTGGATTCTCGCAGGAAAATCTAAAAAATCACACTAAAAACAACTCCTTTCCTGATACAGTAACATATAAAATAGAAGATAAATAAGTTGCATGATTGATCCCAAAATTGAGTTAATATCTATTAACTTTTTATCTAATAATATGTTCATCTTAATAGTTCTTCAATAGAAATATACAGTTTCTATTAAAATAATTATAATAAAATTGTTTTCTCACAAAAAAAAATAATTTTATTATTAATATATATCACAAAAATCTAAAATATAACCATATTTTATTAATTATAAGTTAACTAAATTTAAGATATAACAATATATTTATGATTATAATTTAATTATTTATAATTATAATCTAATTATCTATAGTTATCGATTAAAAATATACATTTTCAAAACAATATTTTTACTATTTTATTTTTTACGGTTTTGACTTTTTCTAAATACAATAAGATATAAAATAGAAAATAAATCAAAGTTGTATGATTGCTATTAAAACTCAGCTTAAGTTTATTTAGTTTTCAGCTAATAATATATTTGTATTAATAGAATATAGTTATTCAATGTTAATAATAGTGTATATTTTTTTCGGCCTGGAGTATGCCGTAAAACTGCTTCTGCTTGGCTAAGAGCTCGTCTTCCTCGGACGTAAGGAAACAGGTTAACGGCCCAAGACCCAGAGGCATCTGGCAGGAGTGAAAGCCTGCTCCCTTACGGACCACCAGCGGGTTATTACAGGTGGCGTGGTTTTCCTTGATAACAGTGATGAGTCACACCAACATTCGCCGATAGCAGCCAGAGATGGCTGTCCTCACTGTTGGTTTGACACCTGAGTTTGATAGGTTTTGCCACCTTCGGAAAAAAAAAAAAAAGAAAAAAAAAAAATAGTGTATATTTTTTAAATAGCATTTTTATAGTTTTAAAAATTTAATTTCCATCTTTATTTTTAATAATAATAAAAAAAATTGTGTATTCATTTCACAATTGCTTCCTTAGAAAAGTCATCTACCTATTGCATAACATTTAGTAAACATGTTCTATTTCTAGAGTGTTAAGACTCTTGAAGATCCTTGATTTGACATCGACCTGTTGCCTAACATTCAGTAAACATGTTCTATTTCTATAGAGTGGTAAGACTCCTCAAGATGCTTGATTTGACGTTGACAAGAAGGAAAAAGTATCTCATCTAATTGAGCTTTTCCTATGGACCAATCAACAATTAACTTAGAATCCCCAACCACCTACAAATACTAAATTCCTTTATCTCTCTCAAAAGATAAAAGAATCAACAAAGCTAGCAATTTTGCGTAAGAATGAAATAAGTTAGATAGAAAAAGTACCACCACAATTCGTAAGTATTTAGCAAAGAATGTATATTTTAATGTCGTTAGAGAAAAGATGCATAATTTATATGAGAAAAACAATTTTCTTGATGAAGAAGTTGTATAATCTCAAGATGAAGGAAGATGCTTCAGTGGTAGATCATTTGAACTAGTTTAATATAATAATTCAACTTTCTTCTATCAAAATTATTTTGGATGACATGGTTGATCATTTCAACTAGTTTAATATATTAATAAGTCAAGTTTCTTTTGTCAAAATTATTTTGGATGAAGAGACTAGAACCATCTTCTTATTGTGCTCTATGCCAAATAGCTGGGAGAATTATATACTAGCTATTAGCACTTCAGCACCTCCAAGGACCCTAAAGTTTGATGATGTAAGTAACACTTTAATGAACTAGGAGTTGCATTGCAAAGCAATTGCAGAAAACTAGGGAGGAGAAGCTCTAGTCTTCGCTGATCGTGGAAGGAAAATTGAACATGTAGACAGAGGCATTCCAATTCAAGAGGTAGATCGAAATCAAGAACGAGAAGACTCATTTGTTTTCATTGTCGAAGAGTACAACACAAGAGAAAGGATTGTTGGTTTTGGAAGAAGGAATAAAAGGAGAAAACATAACAAAAATCAATACAAATAAGAAATCTAGCAACGCAGAGGACGGTGAGAAGTGATGTTTCGAAGCATGTTTATATATTTCTAGCAATAGCATTGATTGGGTATTTGACTTTAGATCATGTAACCATATGAACCCATGTAAATATAATTTTGTTAAATATGAAAAAGTTGATCATGGTAAAATACATTTAGGAAATAATCATTTTTGTAATATTGTTGGAGTAGGAGATGTCTCAATCAAGAAAAGAGATGGACAAGGTATCTTGCTTAAATAGGTTAGGGTCGTTTGAGTTTGATCTCTATTGGACGTTTGGATGATGAAGGATGCTTCACAACCTTTGAGAAAAAGGTGTTGGCTAAAAGATCCAAGGCAGAAACTTATATACAATGATTTCCTAAAAATGTATTTAAATAAATATTCCTACAAAATAAATAGAAAAGTATAATATTTTGTATTTATATAATTATAGTTTTCTAATTTAATTAATTAAATAATATATTAAAAATATTGTTTCTACCAATTAAAAATAAATATATATAAATACTTATATTTATAATAGGAATAAGTTTAGTAATTAATAATATATGTTTTTTTAAACAAGGTAAGAGTTTATTAGTTTTTTTAGTTTAATTATTATAGTTTTGTTTTTTTATTTAGGTAAAAATTTTGTGAAATTATAATATTTTGTTATTAACATTATATTTTTAAATATATTAATAAATTTAGTGTTCTAAAATTAGTAACATTATATAAATTATATAACTTAAATTTAAGATTTCAATTAATCATATCAACTTTCAAACCATATTAACTATAAAAAAATCAAAATTACTTTATGCTAGAGAATTTTATTTATATATTGAAAATCATTTTTAATATTATAACACCTTTTTAATATTATTTTTAACTTGTCAACCAATGTATATAAATGATTTAAGTAAAATGTTTTAGTGTTATAAAATTATTAGCATTATATAAATTATATAACTTAAATTTAAGATTTCAATTAATCATCTCAAATTTCAAACCAAATTAACTATTAAAAAATCAAAATTACTTTATACTAGACAATTTTATTTATATATTGAAAATCATTTTTAATATTATAACACTTTTTTAATATTATTTTTAACTTGTTAACTAAGGTATATAATTGATTTAAGTAAAATCTTTTAGTGTTGATGATGATGATGATGGTGGTTAACGTCCGCTGATACCAAATAATGGTCTATCGGACCTAAAGAAACAAATTATCTATTTTGATTTAAGATTTTATTCCTATGCTCAAAAAGCTTGGAGAGAAGCCTCCCGAGCTCCCTATAATTTTGAGATTGTAAAAGGATAGGAAGGTCAGTATTGTAACAAAGATTGTGAAACTGAGGTCTAATGTGGTTATACGCGGGGCACTCTAAGAGGAAGTGGTTTTCATCCTCGATGTTCCTATTCTCACATATATGGCAGATCCTTTCCATCCATGGTGTTTTAGGAACTGCCCAACGACCTGTTTCACTATGGAGCTCATGAGAATTCGTTCTAATCTTTGCTATATTAATTTTCTTCTTTGAGCTAGTTAAAATAGAGAGATATTTTTGATCTTCTAGGGTGGGGTTGATGACCTTCTTATAATAACTTAATTTTCTTTTAGCCGCTAAATCTTTCTCACACCACATTTTTTCTTTGAACTTAGAAGTAACAATATCTTTAATGTTATTTATGTTTTGCAAAGCATCATTTTCGTTGATCTCCCAATAGTTTAACCAGGCCCTTGTGTCTTTATGCCACCCTCGATTGAGCCTTAGGTGGTTTTGGCTATAATTTAAAGCTAGCTTAGGAAGTCTATGATTGTCTATGTTACTAATTTTGTGCTTGTACAACAAAAACCTAAGCATAGTTAGGCTCTCAATAGGGGAAAGACCTACTTCTATAAGGAGAATAGGATAGGGTGTATTACTTTTAATTTTCAGGTTATAAGTTATAAAATGCTTCTGGATTTGCTCAATCTTTCTCCATGATTCTCTGGAGATGCTGCAACCCCAAACCTCACAGCCATATAAGATAACAGGAGTGACTAAAGTTTCAAATAGGAACTTCTTTTTATCCCACATTATAAGGTTTGCTATTTTACAATTATTTTCGAGACCAAAGTAAGCTTTCCACCCCCCATTAATCCTTTTCTCAATGCTATGGTTCCAGTTGAGCTTGTGATGAATATCAATTCCTAGGTACTTGTAAGAATACACTTCCTCCAAGTTATTATTGTCATACATAAAATTAGCGTAAGTGTCCTTCTTGGATTTGATAATCATAACTTTTGTTTTGTCAATGTTAACAGTCATACCCATGGTAGAGCAGAAATCCTTAAGAATCCTGAGTTGCTTATTAAGATAAGATGGGCACCTTGCCAAAAGAACAATATCGTCAGCATAAAGAAGAAGGATGACGACTATCCCAACTAAGATTGTGCCATCACATCCTGCTTCCTCTATATAGCCTTCGAGCTTATCAATGTAAATGCCAAATAGGGTAGGGGAGAGGGGGCAACCTTGTTTAACTCCGATGTTACACTTAATATCTTTCGACCACCCTTCATTGCTCTTTAGCTTGGCAATTACATTCTCGTATAACCTTATAGCGGCAGCTCTCAACTCGAGAGGAACCTTTAGCTCTTCTAGTCTATTCCAAAGGTTGTATCTAGGAACCGTATCAAAAGCCTTTCTAAAGTCCACAAAGCAACAAAATAAATTGGATTTATCATTACGACATTCCTCCGCAATGATCCTAAGCGTAACAAGGTGGTCTGTAACAAGGTGGTGTTATAAAATTATTAACATTTTTTTTTTCTCGTTAAAACTAATCTATTATATACAGGAGCAAGAAAACAGTTACATCATTTCAAGACAAAAAGAACCAGAGGCCTGTTGTGGCACTTTGGAACAGCTGAGACCAAAAATGAACCCTCGCAGGGGTGCTAGACCAGAGATAAACAACCCTCGCAGGGGCGTCAAACCAAAAATAAACAGCCCTCGCAGGGGCACCAGACCAAAGCATTACCTCCCTCGCAGGGGCGCCAGCAAAACTTTAGCATAATCTTGCGCGGGGAAGACAGACCCATCCCTAAACCAACATACCATAAACAGACTATGTACCAACATAACATGAACAATAAGACCAAAACAAAACCTGAGCACCGAGGGAGGCCGAGATTCCAAACAGATGTGCATCTATTCGTCCGACGCCTCCTCGACCACCTGACACCATCCATAATCCTCCACCTCCGCTGCAGTGGGAGCAGTGTCCATGTTGACGTCGTCCCCTTTGTTGGTCGTCGCCTCCTGAGCCAAAGGGCGATTAGAGACATTCTCTGGAACATCCGCAGGCTTCTTCATGACATTCTCTGAGCCGCCAGCAGGATGCTTCCCCCTACTGTCTTGAGAGTCGCCGCCATCCGGAGAGTCTTCGAGGAAGAGAACTGACACATGGGCACTGATTCGGGGTCTATTCAGAGAACTGCTAAAATTGAAAATGGTGGAACCAAAGGCAGGCGTGGAAGCCGAATCAGAATCAGGAGCGCTTGAGTCCGGAAATTGGCTAGACTGAAGGGGGTTGGCTTCAGAGGTTCAATGGCAATAGCAGTGGCAACAATGGGGATAAGGAGCATCTACTGGAGGGCGCGAAGACTCGCCACAGGAGGAACCTCGACAGCTGAGCATTCGCTGTCGAGGCCTAACCATACTTGCAGGGTCACCAAGAATATAGTGCAGCTTGAAATTGAGTAACCGACCAGGCTTAGGACTACCCAAAATAGTCAGCGAATTGGCCCTGATGGCAAGAACCATAGATTGAAGAACCATAGACTAAGCATGAACCGGCGCACTGAGAACCATAGACTGAGCATGAACCGGCGCACAGAGAACCATGGACTGAGCATGAACTGGCGCACATAGAGCCAACCCACCGCGGCTTTTAACATCCCTGCAGCCACCTCGAAACCCGTCCGCCATTACTGCACTCTCCATTCGAACCAAAGAGCCGGACAGAGCATTGAATTGCCTCTGGAAAATATCAATCCATTTATTCCTTAGCGGTCGAAGACAGGTCTTCTCGCATGCGTTACCCTTGTGACAGCGCATGGCTGGCATGTGGCCTCCATTAAATGCGTGCCCCGTCCACATTATCACTCACTTCCGGGGGAAAGGTAGTGGGCTTGGCCCGGTTTAGACTAACTACTCGCACGACAAGCTACGACCTTGCTCGGGATTGAACACAAGACCGGTCCGTCATGACGAGGCCAACTTTACCACTACGCCGCCTCCACGACCTTTAAAATTATTAACATTATATATATTATATAATTTAAATTTAAGATTTCAATTAATCATCTCAAATGTCAAACCAAATTAACTATTAAAAAATCAAAATTACTTTATGATATACAATTTTATTTATATATTGAAAATCATTTTTAATATTATAACACTTTTTTAATATTATTTTTAAGTGGTTAACCAAGGTATATAAATGATTTAAGTAAAATCTTTTAGTGTTATAAAATTATTAACATTATATATATTATATAACTTAATTTTAAGATTTCAATTAATCATCTCAAATTTCAAACCAAATTAACTATTAAAAAATCAAAATTACTTTATGCTAGACAATTTTGTTTATATATTGAAAATTATTTTTAATATTATAACACTTTTTTAATATTATTTTTAACTTGTTAACCAAGATATATAAATGATTTAAGTAAAAAATTTCAAAAAGTTTTAGATGCTTTTGAAACTAATAAATGTGATTCATTATCAAAATTATTTTTTTAATATTATAAAAATAATATTCAAATTGTAATCCATAAACATATAAATTTTAGTATATTAATGAATTATATTAATGATGGACTTACTTTCTTTTTCAACTGATCTATCGATGAAAATATTATGATATTCAATAAATAAGATTGAAAGATATTAATTCATCGTTAAATTATTTATAGCATCGTGCTTATTATTTATAAATAATAATAAATTTGATAGCATAATAATAATAAATTAATAATAACCAGCAACAGCCCACATACCATGGTAATGATGGCAGGAGCTAAGGAGAGAGGGCGTTTGAATTTATACTAGTGTATGGGATGCCGGACCCTATCTGGATGCTTCATTTCAATGAAAACACTAAACAAGCATCACTGACGTTGAAAGGTTAACGACCGTGGCGGCAATTCAGTTTTTTATTTATTTTTTAATTATTAATATATAATTTTAAATTATATGATTTTCTCTTTAGTTTAATGAAGCTTGACTTTTGAACTAATGTATAGAGATATGTATGTAATGAAATAGTTTAATGAATTAAGATTCATAAATATACATTAGGACTGAAAATCTATTTTTTTAAGGTCATACTTTTAAATAATATATTATTTTTTTTATAATACTATTTAACATTAATAGATAACATTCAAAAATTATTATTTATATATATATATAAGCTATCAATAATATTTATTGTTTAAAATATTACCAAACCTTGTTCAAGTCATTTTTATTAAAATGGTGGAATTATTAGAGAAGTTTTATAATTTCAATAAAAATAATAATTTCAATAAGGCTACATGATATTCTAGACAGTTGTATTATTACTTTTCTATAATTTTTTAATGAGAATTGTTGGACAATTAGCATTGTTAGGATGATAGGTAGCATCAAGTGTGTTGGCATTGATTTCAACTAGGTTAGCATTCATGTCAGATGCATAATGTACTTGGCATTCATGTGGATGGACTGTCAAGTTCAGGGGGAGTACAATGGTTACTGCAATATTTAGTAGAGAAGCTTCATAGTATCGAGTTGATTGAAGAAGCTAAAATATTATAACTATGATGGTTGGATGACCCAAGCTTTGAAGAAATTTATTCCTTAGGAGATCGGCTCATATGCTCTTGAAAGTTGCATAGTTTGATGGTGGTCGAAAAGAGATTTCCAATGTTATGCTAAAGTCCAAAAAAAGAATCATGGAGTGAAAGATATGGTTGGTCAAAGTTACCTGACTAAAAGAGGTCAAAAGTTACAGAGCCAAAGATAATGAACTCTAGTGATTGGCACTAGTGTGGTGCTTAGTCAAATAAGACATAACTCTTGGTGGAATAGCTAGCAGAAGGGTGAGGTTCAATGATGGTCAAGTTCATGGATTGATCATGTGACATTTGTCCCCATCGACTCATTGGAGAAATTGAGGGGGCTCATGCCCTCCCATGGGTTAACAACAAGGGGGGGTCCATGTTGGGCGTTTTTCTCAAACTATCGATCACAGGACCAATGGTCTTGGTTAAAAGTGGCCCCCTCCCCCTTATGCCACAAAACCACTTAAGGGGGGTCCACATAAAACCATTGGCGATAAACTGTATAACACAGTGGAGACAGAATAGGACCATGTGAAAGAGTGACTAGGCACCAAGATGATAGTGTGTACTGAGTTGGAAAAATGAGCCAATGGTAAGCTCATAAGGTCCCCATATCCACATCATCCCAGAAGATCCAAAGGTCCCACAAGGTTTGGGATGATGTAAGCATAATGTATGAATGGAGAAGTGGTAGTCCAGAACTAGTGACAGGTGGCATGTAGATTCAACAACTTCAGGTAACCAAGTGGGATGAAAATAGATAGCACGTGGCAGTAGTCATGGGTTGACACGTGGAAGTTGGTATAGGAAGTAGAATGGTTAGCATGGTGGAGGAGATACACGCAGTCCTATTAGTTATTTGATTGGTTCATATTTTCTATGGAGGCCACACTAGGCTACCTCAGCCCAGAGGCCTATCCTTAGGATTTTTCATTGCAACACATTTTTAAAAGTTTTGGCTGATGTAGCTCTGAGACATGTTGGTAGAATAGGTGGCACAAAGAGAAGGGATGGTGGATAATTAGAGTTCATGCACGCGGTGTAGAGGAGTGATCCCACAAGGTTACTTAATCCTAGGATATATTCTATTGGCACAACGCGACTGGAAAATATACATAATGTTGGCTAAATGTTCATTGGTTGATGGCTTCAACAAGTGGTCCCACAGGGACACATAACCCCAGAAGAAATGATGTCAATAGAAAGATGGTTGGAAGAAACAAGCCTGAGAAGAAGACAAAAGCTGAGAGACAATGATCTTTGATGACAAGTGATGACTATAGTTCTATTATGAGCGGACGCGGAAGATATGTAATATCGATTATAATATGTTGATATTTATAGCTTGAGAGATACTCCAAACCCTATTTTAAAGGGTTTTGGAGGAATGGGCACACAAATAAGGTTTGTGGGATTAGAACCCAAGCCTAGGGGTTTTGTATCCTAAGGAGATGGACCAAAACCATGATGATATTTTGTGAGAGGGCACTTGGAGATGATAGTGCACCCTGAGAGAAGCAAGTGGCAACTTCAAGCACCAAGAGAGCCCAGGTAGTTTGAGAGATATTAATTTTTGAATATTTGTGTGGGTGAAAATATCTTAGAATTCAAGTTGGCCTTAGTTTAAGTGACCCACTTGATGAGTTAGATAACACCCTAGAGGAAAGTATATATATGAGTGAGGAGGAGCCTCATTCCTCATCAATAAAGAGCATCTTTTTCTCATGTGACGTGAATATGAAGCAAATTTTACCTCAAGAAGGCCGCAACCCTAGGAGATCTAGCAAATAGGAGAGTGAGGTCATTCTTGTAAGTGGTTTGGATGGTTTTGGGTAGATAAAGCCAATGAGGAAAGAAGCTTCTAGACAACTATTTTTAAGGTTAATTCTAGGAAAAAGAATAAAAGTAAAATTTCTCTCTGATAGGCCATATATCTATGCAGTGTTAGAGGTGGATCAAGTTGTGTTTAGGGAGGGACAAGTAGATTACTAGCCTCCTTAAGGCAAGCCACATTCATCTGGAGAAACAATGCATGGATTGAAGGTCAATTGAAGGTGTTTTCTAGTTATTAAGGTTGCTCCAGGGTGCCCTAGAAAGGGCCAGGTACCTCAAGTAAGAAAAAACCCAGATCTGAAGTATTTGGAGGGTCAAGGAAAGAAGTCTTCAAGGAGGCAAGGTGCTAGGTTGGTTTCATAGTAGAGGATAGACTTGTAGTACGTCAAAAGTGCAATCAACTCAATTCATTACCTCTAAAAATGGTAGTAAGTCTGAGATAGCTAGCGAGGCAAGGAGGATGAGTTGTTTGGCACTGTTTATGGAGCATATCTCTTAAAAGATAGTGTTAAGAACTCTAAGCTAAGTAGTCGCGCACTGTCTCCCCAATGTCATGGAGATCCCCCTCAGTGAGGGTGATCGAGTCGAAAGAAGTCTTTGTTGCCTTTGACTTCTTCCACGGCCCCACCTGCTCTCTCAGGCACTTTCTATGGGTTCATGCCACCTTCCTTTGTTTCTATCTCTTGTCCGTGCAAAGACGACTTTTCTCCCTTGCGCTCCTTCTTAGCTACCTTCTGCTACTCTTTTGCTGCCTTCGCAGTGTCCCGCGCCTTCTGTGCCTTAGTTGTTGTTGCTTTGTTTCTTCTCTTCTCTTCGAACTGTGCCATCCACAATTTTACCTCCTCCTTCTTCCTCTGTGCAGCGGACTTCTCTGCTTCCACCGCAGAGCTGGCTGGAGCACACCACTCCGGAGGCCAATACTCAAGGATGGCAAATATGACATCATCTATCGCTAGACAAGGGAGCTCGTTCCAAGTCTTTGTGGGGTCCTTACGCGCCCTGATGTATACGTGATGAAAGTCCGCCTTGAACTCCATTAATTCTCCCTTGGCGGTAGATTTTCCCAAATCTAGCCCATAAAGCTCACCTTAAATGCCTACCGCCTGCTCCATTTGGTCTCAAACCAAGCATCACGTCGTGAATAGTGATTGTAACGGTCACTGTCTAGCCAACCGGCGTGATAGTGCAACTACCCTTGTGCTATCGCAGACTCTGTGATACTTCACTACTGAGCGTAGTCCAAACATTAGGCAGCTCTTGGGTAGAGTAGTTTATAGTCCCATGCCTCCTTTTAGCTTCCTAGAGCGCTAATACTGTGCTTCCTGCGGCTAGTCAGATGGCCAGGCCACCTGTGTACAGCTTCAAATGACTGCCATTGACTTTTCTTGGGAAGATTTCTCCATTTAACTTTACCAACTACACCGTGCCACCATCTATCATCTCCTTAATAACATACAGTCCCAACCAATGTATTCTAAGCTTCCCTGGGAATTGATCAAACTTACTATCATATAGAAACACCAAATCATTCACCTTAAAGGTGCGCAACTTAATATCTCGATTGTGCCAGGCCTTTTCGCATTGCTTTTGTACCTGCCAGTGGTATCCAACCAAAATATTTCTTCTTCGAGCTCCTCCAACTACATGAGCCTCTCCTCCAAGGCTTTGTGATCTGTCATACTTGTGAGCGCCACTATGCGCAGACTAGGCACGATGTATTCCGTAGGCATTACAACTTCCACTCCACAGACAAGCCAGAAAGGTGTCTGTCCTGTTAGTTTCTTGCATGTCATCCTATAAGCCCATAATATTGCGGGTACGCGTAGGTCCCAATCACTTCCTTGTGCATTACATACCTTGGTCAGCGTAGTCTCCAGTACTTTGTTGAATGCTTCTACTATCCCGTTAGCTTCTGGGTGATACAATGTGCTTTTCTGATGATACACCTGAAACTCTTCTGTGAGCGCATTGATCGTCTCATTCAGGAAATGTGTGCCGCAATCGGTCATCAAGATTTTTGGATATCCGAATCGCGTCAATACATGTTCAAATAGAAGCTTTGCAACCGTCACGGCCATGCAATGTTTTACCGATTACGCTTCTGCCCAATGAGTCAATTACTTTGTCGCAGTGATAATATATCTTGTGCCTGTATTTCCTTGAGGTTTGATAGGTCTTACAAAGTCGATCGCCCACTTTTCAAAGGGCTACAACATCATTTGGAGATTCAAAGGCATCTCATCCCTCCACGATGGTTTACTTATTCTTTGACATACATTATATCCCTTGTAATGTGCTTTTGAATCCTGATGAAGGGTTGACCACCACAACCCTGCGTGAAGAATCTTCTACGTGGTCAATCTCCCTGCATAATGTCCTCCAGTAGCGCCCCGATGAGCGTCCACGAGGATATTGCTTTGTTCAAATTCAGGTACATACCTTCGCAGTATCTCATCATTCCCCATCTTATATAGGTGCCCCGCAATGACAGAGAAATCTGCTGCACACACCACTAGTTCCTTCTTCTGCTGGATAGAGTACCCTTTTGGCACAGTTCCAGTCATGAGAAAGTGAATTATATATTCAAAATGTCCATCCGCTATGTGCACGGAAAAGAGTTGTGCATTAGGTAATCCTTCCTCCAGACTAGTAGGTTCCTCTCCTCTCTCAATGCGCGATAGGCGATCTGGTCTCGCATTCAATCATCCAGGCTTCACAACAACTTCAAAATCATATTCTTCGAACAATAAAAGCCATCTGCATATGTGCCCCCCCAACACAGGCTTATTGACCAAGTATTTCAGCATAGAGTGATCTATATACATCTTGAAGTGTCCCCCTAGCAAGTAGTGTCGATACTTCTGGAGCACATACACCATAGCCAGTCCCTCACGTTCAGTGGTGGAATATTTCTTTTCTTTTTTAGATAATCTATGACTCGCGAAAACGCTAGGGTGATCCAAGCCTTCTCCACCCTCCCGTGTTAGTACTGCCCCAAGCATTATACTCGACATGTCAACATGGAAATGAAACTGTTTCTTCCAGTTCGGGAAGACCATAATCAATGCAGTAACCATCTTTTCTTTTAATACATCCATGATTTTATTACAGTCATCGTTCCAGCAGAATGTGACATCCTTTTTCAACAGCTTTTCCATCAGTGTGGTGATCTAGGCATAGCTTTTGATGAACTTCCTATAGTACCCCGTATGCCCTAGAGTAGCGCGCAGTTGTTTCGCACTCCGTGGTGCTTGCAAATTCAAGATCACCACAATTTTCATGGGGTCTACCATCAACCCTTGTCTACAAACCACATGCCTCAACAGGTTCCAAAAAGGAACGAGAAACATACACTTCTTGAGCAGGGAAAATTTTAAGAACCCCCCCTAAATTTATAAATATAATAAATGGGTGAATCTCCATGGTATATAGAAAAAATGGAAGGCGATTTTATCAATAATATAATATGTATATATAATTTTTTGGCGAATCTCTCACCAGGCATGGCGAATATTTTACTCAATTATAAAATCTTGTAAGATCTTGGCGAGTCTTTCACTAAATAATAAAACTTTGTAAAGTCCTAGTGAATCTTAGCATAGGCTACATGTTGGTTTAATTCCCCCATTTAAATAGGCTACATTCCAGGTGAATACCATGGGTCAATACCATGTGCCATTTTTATTTTTATTAATTCTAATATTATGGTTAATAATGGTTTTTTGCATGCTATTAATAACAATCTAGTCCATGGTATTTGTCCCATAGTATAGTATTTTGGCCATAGGTTTCACCTAAATATAACCCATTTTTTGAGTGTTCGTAAATATAAGGTGACTTATGGAGTAAATATAAAAAAATGTTTTATTTGTTTACCATACCTCTCGTTTATTTATATTTTTATTAATTTACCATACCTCTTTTACAAATATGGCATTTGGCCCATAGGATTCACTTAAATAATATCTCTTTCTTGAGCCTTCATAAATAGAATGCGGGTTATGGACTAAATATAAAAAGAGCTTTTATTTATTTAGTTTTTTTATATTTTTATTTATTTACCATACTTTTTGAGTAAGTATAAAAAGACGTTTTTTTTATTTACCATACCTCCACTTTACTTATATTTTTATTTGTTTACACCCTTACATGTATATAAGGTGACTTATGGAGTAAATATAAAAAATGTTTTATTTATTTACCATACCTCTCATTTATTTATATTTTTATTAATTTACCATACCTCTTTTATAAATATGGTATTTGGCCCATAGGATTCACTTAAATAAAACCTATTCTTGAAAATGGGCGAATGGAAGGTTGTAAGTCCTAATTTCAAGGGCTAAATTTACCTTTTTTACCCTCTCCCTTAAAATAAGGTGGGCTATTTGAGGTGATTTGTAAAAATGTACTATGATACAAAATATTCGCCCACTAAAAATTTAAAACCCCTTAATTTCGCCAAAGGGCGAACATTCGCCCCTAAAATTATCCTTGTTCTTGAGGTTAAGCACAATTTGGTATCTTTGGCATGTATCCAGCATCAAGCGCAGGTTTGCTACATGGCACCTAACTAGCCCAAATATAGTCTAGTCATCAAAAAAGACCTCCAAGAACTTATGAATATATTCGTTGAATGCCGCAACAACTATGTGTGAAAAGATAGCAGGGGCATTCTTCAATCCAAATGGAATAACAGTATATTGAAAGCAACCCCACTCAGTCACAAAGGTTGTATTGCTCCTATCCTCCATTGCGATTTTGATCTGGTGGTACCCTGAGAACCCATTAGTGAAAGAATATGCTTCCTGACCGCCTACATTGTCCAACACTTCATCTATGAATGGAGTTTAGAATGGATCATGTACAGACGTGTCGTTCAACTTTTTGTAATCCAAGCATATTCTTCTTTCTTTCGACTGCTTCTTCTCTTGTACCACCATAGGGCTTACCTAATCGGATTCCTCCACAGGCTCAATGATGCCTGCCGTGAGCATCTTGTCTAGCTCTACGTGGATCTCCTCCTTGTATTTCAGATTTAAGCGATACGACCTCTGCTTAACTGGCTTCGCGTCTAGTTTTAACGTGATATTCATTACCCCTAAATCTATGATTATTCCCTTCAAATCTGTAAACTTGGTCAGGAATAAGTCTTGATATTCGCGGAGCAATTTAGCAACCTTATCCACCATCGGGCCATCCCAATAGTCTCCAATATTCACAATTTTAGGTTTCGCCTCCATACCAATATTCACTTTCTTAGTCTTCACCGGCGCGGTTATGTCAGGTTTCTCAATCTGTGGTCCCTGAACCCTGCGATGGCCTTCCATCTCTAGAATGTTAATTTTCCATGGATTGTCGTCTTCTTCTTCAGCAATTACATTATAACATTTCAGTGTGCATCTTAGTTGAGTATCCCATTCAAGCTGAATCGATTCTACCAACTCCTGTGGTATCCTAAAGATGGCTATGTTTACCTCTTGTAGTGCTTCATCAATACTGTCCCATTCATCCTCAAAACTGAAGGTCATCGTGAGCCCTTCATGTAGAACATCCCATTCCCCTGTCCTATGGAAAAGCTCTGTTTCTGTATACCAGTTCATTGGTATAACGTCCAAGGTATGACAGAATAGGTGTACCCACTCAGGCTGTGGCTTTTCCCGATAGGCCTACCTCCATTTGGCCAGACGCATGTATGGATCCTCCTACCCATTATACTTATCTGACATTCATACCCTAGGCTTCCCAAATCGTAAGCACATCATTCCCCTACACTCACGCCAGTCGTCAAAGCTCCCTTTGTGTGTACCCCACCACCTCGCGGGCGTAGCGTACAGTACCCAATCCAAGACTTGGAAGCACTGCTTTTTTGGCACCTCCCTTTCAAATTTCTTCAAGAAGGTATCTACCTCACTTAGGCCATCATAAGTAGGTAGGTCTCTTACTTCTGTCAATGCGCAGCACAGCGACCTTGTCATCATATTACGATTCAGTGTAGTCACCTCATGTAACCGACTCTACCGTCGCTCTGTCTCCTCGTCTGAATCTGAAGTACAGGAGCTTTTGCGCTCCCATGCAATCCACCCATCCGTAGTGGGATTCACCTAGTCCTGGTTTTGCACTGTTATATTATAGATGCAGTCTAAATCATCATCACTTTCATAGTCGCGCATCGGCTCTGTATAGCGCGATCCTTCAACAGGGTCCAAGGGTATAACTACGCATAGTGACTTCTCAAAAAACATCTTGCGCTTCTTCAGATTAATCACCCCATTCATGTCAGTGGCCCAATCAATTCCAAAGAGCGCGGGGTAGGGATTGCTATCATTAACAATCTCTATCACTTCAAAGTCTGCTAGCGCGCTCACTCCCTCAATATCCACAATGATTCTCTGCAATTGCCCAATGGGTATTATCTTCTGTTGGTTCGCCATTCGTAGCTAAATAGGAGACCATTGTAGCGTAGGTCTCCCCATTCGCTCCCACGTCTGATATAGCAAAAAATTCACATCCGACCCTAAATCCAGAATTACATGGTCCACTTCATATTTTCCAATTTGCATGGTTAACCTCATTTATCTTCCTGTCCTTGTCGTATTCTTTCCAATATTTCTGACCACACACGGTTCTCCTGCCGCGGTCCCAGCGCATCTGTTAATGAGTTCCTACAATACTTTTACAGCTTTATCGTTGCGCAATAACTTCATACATGTTTCCAAGAACATTGTGAGAATGGATGGGTCCATCTCCAGCTTCGGTCTATCTTTGCTTCTTGAAGTGAAGGCCTCAACAAAGCTCTTCTTGGCTTCCATGAAGGTTTCCTGAGTGCGCTCCAAATCTAACTCCGCTTCTTTCATCAGAGATTTGCGAACCTAAGTACTATCTTCCGGATGTTTTCCCTTGTCATCTCACATCGCAATTCCACTTCGAAACACAATGTTCACATTTGTATCTTCCTCACGCAACTCAGACCTCATCATCTACAGGTTCTGAGTTGGGGGAGGTGGTAGCACTCCTTTTTCGCATATCCTAGCTATCAGTGTAGGACAATCTTCTGTCTCATGATCAAACAAGTTGTAATATAAATACGATGGTCACGTCGGATTTGTACAATCGTGGGCATAATGTCCTAGCCCTCTGTAATTGTAGCATATCAACTGATTGCGACCTCTTCCAGGCCCTCCTCTGCCTCAGCCTCGTCTGAGCACATGAAATCCTATTCGCGCCACTCCTGCATTCTTGTCTAGGGGTTGCGATTCATCCTGAACTCTGTAGGTGGGAGTTCTATCTATCATCAACTCATATCTTCTACAAGTGCACTCATCATGTCCCACTGACCTACAAAAGTTACAGAACAATTACTGCGATTTTTTTGTATACTTCTATAACAAATGTTAGTTGTCTGTAGCATGTTTTCCACCTATTTGACAAATCGAGGACCACAAATCAGTCACAGTGCTAGGTCCTACTTGTGTTTCCAGCCTTAACGACATCAGTACTCCTCCTGCAAGGTAATTCGTGAAAACTGGGTAGTGGTCCTTGTCATGAACTTGACCTTTGTATTTTACACACCACACCTCTTCGCGCACTTCTGGTCGACCTGTCCTGTCCTATTTCAGACTCTACATCTCAAGGCATCAATTCTTCAGCTCCATGTGGATCTACTAAACTCCCAGGCTAGGATCCTGCATCGAGATCTCATGTAGCCTCATTGTGATCTCTAATGCCTCTGCCTAAGTCGTTAATTTCTGTTATGATAACGCACTCCTCAGATGTGGCGTTATCGATGCTACAAACAATTCATGATGTTGTCCATCCGTCAGATTCATATAAGCTTTGAAAAACATGCATTTCAGTCTCTGATCCAGCTCCCAAGGAGTCTCACCTGGTAGCATCATGATCTCTTTGAATCCAATGATCAACTGTGCTTCAAACTTCGGCCTGCGAAATTCTCTGTTTAGCGTTGCTTGGATATCCACAATTCCCACATTTGAATTATCATTGGAGTGCTTAATATACCAAGTCAACGCGCGATCCTGCAAGGTGCTAACCAATGTTGCTTTCTTTATATTGTCATCTGTAACTCCTTGTGCTTCCCATACAATTCTTACAAAAAACCAAAATTGGTTCGGATCCTCATTTCCCACTCCCTTGAACACAGTCAACTTTATCGTGCTTGCAATATTGAATTGTGATGGTGGTGGAGGTGGTATGGGTGAAGATGGAGGTGATGGTGGTGGAGCTAGTGGTGGTGTGGGTGGGGGCGGTATTCGTGAAATTATTTGCCTTATCAAATGGATCACACTTCATGGTGAGAACTTCGCGAGTTCTTCCTCATCCCCTCATGGAGGTGAAATCAAGGGGTTGTTTTCTAGTCCCTTATTTCCTCCATTCTCGTAACTTTTTCCACTTCTCGTAGCCCCGAAAATCAAGGTAGCAACATAATATTTTCACACAATAGCATTTTAATCCAGGTATTCAAATATTTTACATACTTACCTCGTGGTCCTTTGAGAAAGCATCACTCTACCTCGATGTAGCTAACTGAGGTGTCAACCGTGAACTCAGTAATGAATCCTCCAATAATCCGATTGAGCCAATGATCAATGGTGTGCATGATCTTATCCTCTAATGCTTCCAACCTGTGCACTAACTCTAGGGTCCACACAATAGGACCATCAAGTTTCCACCTTCCTTGGCTATCTTCTAGCTTCACGATTCACTTGTACAACTCAGTAGGGAAAGACGCGAAGAATATTTCGTGGATCTTTGTGTACAGGTAGCAGTCTAACCACTCTTCTTTTGTTAGTAGTAGGTTCCTGTGCTCCTGCACTGTGAACTCGTGACTTCTGTCCAACCAACCTTCAATTTACTCCTTAGTTAGATTCCAATGATATGACATCAGACATATCTATGTAGATTCTGGTCCCAGCAATGAAACCATTTGTTGGCTTGATGGGGCCTGACCTAGGTTCAGAGTTATTTAGCCAAACAAATCCCTACACTATTGGCCCTTTTGGCATCACCCCACAGAGCACAGACTGAAGTATCACTTGAAGCAGAACGGGGGAATGCTGGAACCAAGTTTTTTCACCCTGGAGATGTCTGAGGGGTCGATTTAGTCCAACTGTGCCTACCTTCATGTAGGTCACCTCACGCAATGTTTTGACCTACGATACCTTTGTGATCTACTATAATTGTCCTTCCCACAACCCTAACGAGGGGCTAAGGTGATTTCGTGCTGCTATGGCAGCGATCTATGCTATTTCCCCAAGTTACACCTCTTATCTTACTTATCCTCTTATAGATGTTATTCAACTTCACGTAAATAGATACTTTAACTCACATTTACTTAACTTACACAGTTATATATGTCTGTGCACCATATAGACAATAGAAATTCAATTTATACCCAATATATTTGATATATAAAATAGGAAATAAATACACGGAATTGATTTAAATCTTCTCTTTATTAATGCTTTAACAATGATAGACTCGACTTTCCCCGCGCACTCAATTGGAGGTGTCTGCGCACTTAGTTGTGGACTACTAGGCCTCTGTGCACTCAGCTGTAGAGCCTTCTCCTACTCTACGACCCAAAGACTTGACTTTAACCTTAGATCTTCCGCTATGCCTCTATTCCATGATCATTCAATTCCTTCCTCTAAAACTTAGAGCCTCGCTCTATTTATACAATCCCATGGTCCACAAACCATGGGTAGATCTCTATAGCCGACATTGCATTACAAAATTAAGGTCGGAAAACCCTATGACTCATTTACAAGCTACGCGCTCCACGCCAAAAAAATGCGGATCTTTACATGAGAGATACAATTTATGACCAAAATCAGGGCTTTTAGCCCGAAAACTTCCCTTGGGGGATCCCACTTCCAACATTTAGGCCTAAAGCAATTCACATGAAGGCCTAGGAAGTAACACAAAGGTGGCAACAAGTTTTGAGAAGGAAACACAATATGGAGAAGTATTTTAGGGAAGCTAGTGTGCGCTAACCACAGTTCAAGTTCCATAGAACCCTAAGATAAGAGGATTAGTAGAACATTGAAGACATAGGTATCTATATCCTCTTGTGGATGCTAAGTTGCTAAGTGGATGAGGTTCTAGTGTAGGACAATGGTGGAGTATCCAAAAGAATAATTGTTTGGGATTGTTGTAGTGGCTTTCTCCAAGCAATAAGTGTAGGTCATTGAAGGAAAAATGAGCTACTATAAGAGGCAAAAGAAGGTGAGCTCAAAACTGATTCTTGAAGGGAAAATTTTATATTCCATTTTGTCGCATCTGGTTAATAGGAATAGAAACCAGATCAATCCACATCCGCGAACATGTTGTAATCATCCCTACACAAATCCCTAAGCATGAACTTTACAAAATGTCTAAGTTTTTGGGTCTAATTGATCAAAATTATTATTTTAAGCCTGAGTAAACATTGCCCCTGTGGAGACCCACGATCAATGCTAGTTTCTCCCTTCTGCACGAGTGCTAGTTAAAAATCATTTTTATTTTTGGAAATTAAAAATATTTCCAAAGATTCCTCTTCTAAAAGCTTTGAGGGTTTTTTGTAACCATTTACCTTGGATAAGAAGCTTGAGTCCTATTTGATCCTACCTTGGAGACTTCACCTCTTATCCCTTGAGCTCATCCTCCCATCATAAGTGGATCTCAAGCTCATTATGGTAAATCCTAAACTACCATCCCTCTCCTATAAATTTACTGCCATCCACAACATCAGGGTTGGATTTTGGAGATTGATCATGCCATCATATTGTTTCCTTGAATGTAAGAGAGTCATCATCTTCATGCATTAGGGTGATATTGAGGTGTTATTTGTGACAAGGACAAGTCAAATTGGGGAAATATCTACAATATCAACTACTATTCTTGGTTGTAAACTCTCTCCTATTTCTATTAATACAAAGACTATCATGTTTTCCTATATGTGTTATGTTACATTTACCTTCATGTATTTCAATGCCTCATTGATTCATTAAATAGAGTAATTGAATTATGCTACATAGATGTTGTGGATCCTTGGCTTGTTTTGGTTATATATGCAGGTTCTAAATATAGAATTTGGAGCTATGATTGGAGCTTATTAGCCAAGAGGAAAGGAGGAAACTAAGCCTCTTTCCCATTCTTCAATTTCTCTAAGGAAGACTCTATATTACTTACTTTATGTTGTTCTAGACAAGTCCACTAGGTATAGGGAAGATACTTTTGTCTATAATAATAAATTTCGCATAAAAAATTGGTGACTTGTTGATGGTGTTGGACCTGCCAACATTTATGGGATCTCCCAAATGTGAAGTCTCAATCAGAGCTCACATCGTCCCATTTGGTATAAAGGCCCTGTTACCAAATCCTTAAAGAATTTCCTTGACTCTAACTATCAGCACAAGAGAGTGATGCAATGGTATCTTCAAAAATCAAGGGGAGTGGACCTAGTGAGTGTGTAGTGCAACTGCATTGAGGTACTTCTACTACAATGGGAGAGGGAGAAGTGAGCCTCTAAGTGAGAGGTAATAGTACCACCTAGGGAGAGATACACTTGAACTAGAAGGACTTGTCCAACATCCAACGAAATAGCCCACAACGGATGGGACAGTCGTTACAACCAGAAAACAAGGGAAAATCCCTCTACCATCCAGTGGAAGAGTCCACAATGGATGTGATGATCGTTATAACCAACAAATAAGGGAAGATCTATCCAGTATCCTGTGAAATAGTCCACAAGGATGGGACAACATAACAACCATTACATCACATTCACAACAAGATAAGCACTAAAATAATCAAAATAGTTCAACTATATTAGTACATGTGAAAGAAACCATGAAATACAAACGTCCACAAAATAGTCTTACAAACATTCATAGTTCATGCATGAAGAATGTGCTAGCCTAAAAAGGATTCTATTACTAAGCAAAAGTTCCAAGACACATATTAACATTGTACATCACTATCCCCAATAGTGGGACATTAGAGCCACTCCTTTCTCTTCAAAGAACTATTTGAACTCTCTAATTCCTTGGGAAAGGAGCCAAGGTGAAAAGTTTGTTGCTCATAGAATGAGGGGATATATATAAACAAGGGGTGATGCTTCTTCTTTGCGACCCTTTGAATACCATCATCACTGCTCAACTTCTTATGAATTTTCAACTTACATGAATCTTCATATTCATGTGTGTCCTTTGGAATTCTACTTTACAATATACATCGTCCACACCAGTGATGTGGCATATGAGAAATCATGGCATGAATTGAAATGTCATTGCTGAAATGTATTGGCTTAATGATGTGCCAATGTCAAGTCACTATTTTTGTTGAGTGCTAGATTTGTTCTTGGACATGCTTTCTCTTCTCCTTCGCATAGCTTGATGATGTAGGGTCTTCAATGATCTTTGGTCTTGGAAGGTGGTTGCATACTTGTGTCCCTTTACTTTCTCTTGATAAGGCTGCTTGTAAGTTTAGATACAAGTGAGTCTTTAGGAATCCTTCCCTCCTTCTCCTTCTTCATCATCCTGCCATGACTTAATAGTGTACATGTTCATGCAATTCACTCATGATAGGATGACATCAATCCGAAAACTCCCTAGTCTAAGATGATGCATTGTTATCCATGAAATGAACTTGGGGAATATCACAGGATGGGAGGAAGGGCTCAGTAACATCACATTGTGTAGTTCTAGATGTTAGGGAGAGAGCTTGATCACTAAGATTGTGTAGAGTGCAACTCATCCTTGATTGAATAACTTTTCTGCACAGTCCTAATTGAGGAGAAAAATTGTACAGTGGCCATTGAGGGTAAGAATTGTGCAATTCGAGCAAGCAATGGTTGATGTGGGATGAGGCCCTGAGAGGACACTTTGTGTAGTTTGGAGGCGAAGGGGGGACCGGGAAGTAGAGAGGCCTGAATGGAAAATCAATGCATTTTCTGGGGATAGCGAGCTCCGGCTAAGGGAAGGACACTGGGGGAAACATCTGCACGGTTCTATAGGCCAATGGAGGCTAGGTTCTCTGCACATTTCAGGGTTCCTGCAGGAAAGGGAAAAGCTTGAGGACTAAAAGTATGAAGTTCATAGTTCAAGGCAGAGTGGGAGGCACAACTGAGAAATTCTAGGGGTCAAAGAAGGTTGTTGGGTTCTGGAATTGTGTCGAACAAAATCCCAAGAGGACAGTGACTATGCACTGCATAGTTCTAGGGTCACATCAATGAGGGTTAATACTGCATAGTGCGCAACCCATTCGGGGCCTGGTGTAGCTAAGTTTCATGGTCGGGAAGATTTCCCAAAAATGGCTAATTGCGCAAGGGAGATGGACTCATGATGGACTTGAATTGTGATCAAACTCTTAACATACATCGATGACATGAAAACATAGACCATCGGAGAAGAAAACAAAACATTGCCCTCTGTGTGATTATCTCATGACAAGAAGTGACAAGTGCGACACTTAAGATAGACTTTAGGACGACCTTGATGACACTTGTGCGAGAGTGCTCAAGAATTTGTGTATGAGTGCGAAAAATGTTTACATGCCTAGGACAACTCATTTTCACATAGGCTGATCTTTGAAATGACCAGAAAAGGATCACAACATTACATATCAGTCAAGCATGACAAAAGATGAAATTTAATCCAATAAGAAAAAGGGGTCAAAGAACTTAAAAAAAATCATGAAATAAGCTTGAGTGTTTGAAACAGTCAAGGAAAAGACCAAGGAAGGATCTGAAATTTGAGTGCAAGCCAAAATATTGGGGGGTGTTGCAGCAACTACATCACTTGACGACACACTAGTTGAATTCCAACTTCTTTGTCTTGGTTAGCTTCTTTTGTGCAGGGCCTTGGTCCCTTAAGGAGTATTGATTCATTGTGTAGATAATTTTGGCTTTCCCACTTACTTCATGGGAAAACCTAGTCTCCTCTATACCTTCTCAGTTAAATGCAACATAATCACAATGTTTCAAGTCGGGAAGGGTAGTTTGGCTCGCGAGCTTAAGATTTTCATAGTATAGTTTTTCATCTCTGGTGTTTCTCCACTGCCAACAGGCCTGGACTCTACCCCAATGGATTCATGTAGGAACACAAACATTTATCCACTGCTAGTGACCCTGGAAAGTACTGTGGTGGAGTTTCTTGCTTCACCTCTTTACGTAGGAAGCCTTTTTCTTCTTTCTCCTTTATTATTTTGTTTAAAGAGAGCTATGCATCCAAAATTAATTATTTTGGTGCAGAAGAGGGATCTTGACTTATTGAGTGAAGGAGAGGTTGTTGCTTTAGAGGAGAATATAAATACCTCTGATTTAGGTTTTCTCATTTAGATTTTTCACCTTCTCTTTTTTTACTATTTGGATAAGCTTGAAAACACCAGCAGAAAAAAACCAAGTATAAGAATGAGGTTTATGGACTAGAAATGGGTTCATGCTTGGACCAAAACTCTCCTAACAGATTGATTATATTTTCTGTCAGAAATTCATTAGCCAAAATATGTGACCAACACAATGAAGATGGACAAAAGGCTAACCAAATGCTGCAGTGTCACAAAATTCTTTGGACTTTAGCCACACACACACTTAGAAGTTGCAATGCAATCAGGCACAACACTTATTCACATAACAAAAAACACAAAGTTGAAGCAAAGAAATAAATGACAAACAACAAAATACTATGTAAATAGTGCGGGGTGCAACCCTAGATCTTCATTGAAAATATTGTTTTAAGTCTTGGACATTGACAGAGAGATAGTCAATCTTCCCATCAAGTGATTGAAGATGATATGTGTCTTGGCCAAGCCTCTCGTTTACTGTTTATGGATCAATCCACATGGACTAAAACTTAGTGTGTTTTCCTTTGTCCTTATGGGATTTATCCCACTTTAAGACTAAGTCATCCACACTTTAAAGTTATTTTTCCCTACAGACTTTCTATCAAGCCACCTCTTGATATGACTGGTGAAGTAACTTTTTGTCTTTTTCTTTCAACCTTTCTTCCTGTAGCTTGTGCAAAGTGTCCATCCTACGCTGAACTAAAAGACATGGCTTTCCATGGGACTCTTGGGATATTTGGAGAGTGGGAAAGTAGATGTTTGGCTAGAGGATGGATTCTTTTCCATACACCAGGAAGGGGGTGTGTTCAAATAAGGTTAAAGCGTGAATTGGTCAACCCATAAAGCGTTCACCAAAGTAGAGTGCCAGTTTCGTTGTTAAGAGAATATGGTCTTTTTGATGATATGAATGAGGCTCTTGTTTGTGGATTCAACAAGACCATTCCCGTGAAGATAATAATTAGTTGAATGTTCAATATAATACCATTTTCAAATGCAAAAACATAAAGTCTTAATGATGAGAAATATGTTTCATTGTCAAAAACAAGTGACGTAGGAAAACTGAACCTAGTGTTGGCTTAAGGGGGCGTGACCGAGGTTCAGCGTTAGTTAGCCAAAAAAATCCCTACACTACTGGCCCTTTCGGCGTCAACCCGCTGAGTGTGGGTTGAAGTCTCACCTAAAGCAGTATCGGGGGCTTTTGGAACCAAGTTTCCGCACCCTTGAGATGGTTATGATGTTGGTTTATTCCAACTATACTTGCCTCTGCGCAAGTCGCTTCGCGCTCTATTCCACCCTTCAGTACCTTCGCGATCTGTTACAGTCGGATTTCACGCAGTCATAACCAGGGGCTGAAGTCCTTTCGCGCTGCTTGGGAAACAAACTGCAATGTCTCTAAAACTACGCTAAGTACCTTACTTATCCTATTAACAGATCTTAGTTAACTTCGCGTAAATAGATGTTCTTACTTGCTTTTACTTAACTAATACAATTATACACATTCGTGCATCATATAAGTATCGAAAGTGAAATTTATACCCGATATAACAGATGCATAAACAAGAAATAATTACGCAAAAATGATAGAAAAATTATCTTTATTAATACTTCCAGATGATTATAGACTTGACTTGCTCTGCGTAGTCAGCTGCAGGGGTACACGCACTCAACTGCGGACTATTAGGCCTCTGTGCACTCAGCTGCAGAGCCTCTACCTATGCTATGACCAAAACATTTGACTTACACTTCAGAGCTATCTCGCAAACATCTTCATTACTTCGACATTTTGTATCTAACTACTTAGAGCTTAGCTCTATTTATACAATTCCATGGTCCGTAGACCATGGGTAGATCTTCTACAACTGACATTTCATTATCAAAATAAGGGAAAAAAACCCTTTGACTCTTTAACAACTACGCGCTCCACGACCAAAAAATGCAGAGTCTTTACATTGGAATTACAACATTGGACCAAAATCTATGCTTTAAGCCCCAAAACTGCCCTTCGGGGATCCCGCGCCCAACAGGCCACCAACACAAACATCGTGACTCACCCTTGAGTCACTCTGTAGGTGCGGAGATCTTAGAGCGAAGACCTCCTAGCTCTGTTCTGATCACTGCAACTTTGGTAATGCATTGAGCGGGTGCCTGCTAGAATTCCTCCATGCACTATTTGATGATCGTTGTTGTTGAACTGCTACCCTGAATCCTCTCCTGAGTTGCTTGCAGTTGCGTGAGCTTTACTTCAATGGAGGCTGTAATTGTATAAGCCTCGTCAATCCATGGGTGTAGTAACGCTTTCAAGACCACTTCTTTGTGCTGAGTGGCATCCACATGTTCCTTGAGTGCCTTTGCCTACTGCATCCATGTAAGACTTTGTGTAAGGGAAACCATCTGCGTGGTCCCTTTTACCTCATCGTATTTCTATTGCAACTCACGTGCCTCTATCTCTAGGAGCTCCACATTCAGTTCCTCGTGGAGGGTGGTTGGGACCTCGAATGATTTTTCGAATAGCTTCATGCAGTCTGTCACTACACTGTCAACCGTCGTGATCGTTGTTTTAACCGCAGTGGTACGTTGTTCCTTAATGAGCCTTAAACTATAATTCTGCGATTTGTAGGTTCAGCTCCAGCTCAACCCTGGCCATTTCTGCTCTCACGTTGCGCGCCCCTGTGGCTAACTTACAGATGCGCACCTCCACCGGTTCCTCTTCTTGAGTGGAAAACTATAGGACCATTTGGTAGGCTTCCTCCACAACCTACATTATTTGTTTGTTCTACTCCACTACCTCATTGCGCTGTAGGCTCAACTGCTCAATGTTGATGTGCTTCTCGCTCATTACCTGTAGAACGTGACTCTCCCTAGCCCTGAGTTCTGTGGTGACTCCATCCTGTAAGAGGTAGAGCATCTCCCGAGGGAGCGCGACCATGTTCAACCCTACCCCTTTCAAACTACTCACCATGGGTCTGTCGGCTTCCTTTTCTGTAGTAAGTGCCCCATCTGGTAGCACTATCATATTGGTCACCCTGGCGCGCAACATTTCCTCAGCAGCTGAAGTGCCGACTGCGAGGCTGGTGGACACTATGCCAGCCTGTGGAGTGCGCACCTGCAACTCCTGTATTTCTGTCTAGAGAGCCCCCAATACCAACTGTTGTTGTTCCTCAAATTGCTAGAGGGCCTTCGCAGTGACATCCCTCACTGTTTCGCCGATATCATGCAAATCCCCCTCAGTGAGGGTGATTGGGTCGAATGATGTCTTTGATGCCTTTGTTTTCTTTCGTGGCACTATCTGCTCTCATGGTTGCAGATGCTTGAGTTGGGTGGATGTTGTCTGCAAGTCTGTGCCACCTTGTTCTGTGTCTATCTCTGGTTCGAGCGAAGGTAACTTCTGTCCTTCGTGCTCTTCATCTACTGTTTTTTGTTGCTCCACCAATTTCACAGCATCGCACACTGCCTGGGCCTTAGTCGCTGCTTCTTCCTTTCTGCGCTTCTCCGCCAGCTACGCCATTCGAAGATTTGTCTCCTCCTTCTTGGTTTGCATGATGCACTTGTCTGTTTCCACTACGGAGTGAGCTAGAGTGTGCCACTCCAGCGACAAAGACTCAAGGATTGTGAATATTACATCAACAATTGCCAAGTACGATAAATCATGCCACGTCTTCGTAGGGTCCTTCCGCGCCCTAATGAAGACATGGGGGAAGTCTACTTTGAATTCTGAAAAGCTCTGTAAACTGTTGTATACTGTGGGCGATAACCTCGACTTGCAATTGACCCCATTCAGATATTCATCTCCATGAATATCCAAAATATCTTGCTCTTGTTTATCTTCTGCACATCCCTGGTCATCCACAACGAAGTGTACTTCACTACCTCTGGAAGGTGTGGCACGACAGAAGGGAACTGGCTATCTTCGGGCAGCTCCCATTCCACCAGTATGATCGACAATAAGAGCCACCTATAATGAAATGTTTTTCCCTGCTCCTATGACTCGTGGCAGTCGCAAGGAACTCGCCACATAGGTAGTGTTAGCACCTAAATCTGCCTCAGGCTGAAGGAAGGCAAAAATTAGGCTAACCACACACCACGCTCAGTCTGGTAGCTAGCCCTACCAGAGAAAGAGAGGGCTCTCTCCGAGTCATGATCAGTGGATTGATAATTGAAAATGGTCTGAGATGACTTACAATGCAATATTTACCTTAGGCTAGTAAGTGAATAGGGATTCTGGAAACAATTTTATGAAATGACAGAGCTTCTGGGATGTTATGTGACTGGCGCTCAGCAAAGAACAGAGAATTTAATCCAAAGGCACAGGTTATTCCATGAGGCAAGGTAGGTGGAAAATGTAACAAGCTAGTTTGAGGTATCACGACATGAAAAGATTGCTGAAGAAAGTGAAAAGGGCATAGTGACATGAATCCTTTTCAACAGAAGAATAACACTGAACATGAAATTTTCCCATAGGCAGAGCAATAAAATTGAATTCTACCTAATCTCACTCAGAAAATTTCACTAGAAATGAACATGAATTGAATTATGAAACATAACGAAAAACATATGAAAACATAAGAGACACATTTTCTACACTCACAACCACAAGAATCTCATGAAACAGAGCTGCTACCTTTCATTAATTCTTTGTAAAAAATACGCAGTGAAGAAACAAAGTTTCTTTCCCACAGTCTCCCAGAAGTTAGAAGCCAACCAACCCTTTGCAAATAACTTGCATACAATATATAGAATGTGTGAGGAAGAGATAGAACGCCCAGGGGTTAGGAAGTTACTCAAATTATTTCAAAATGGAGATGGAGAACCAACCATCAGCTACAGGTGCAGCACTGCAAACATGACATTTGGCATTGGGTGACCATTTGCATTCCTTCGCCACTTGGATAGAAGCCAATCTGGAGAAAAAAATATTTAAATTCTGCCTTTGGTGCCACAAAACCGAAGTGTAAATGACCGGGCCCACTTGGAGACGTCGCGAACCGAAATTTTGCGAAACGAAAGAAAATTGGCAATTTTTCCTCTGTGCGCCGCACCATTTTCTCTGTGCGTCGTGCTACTTTGGGGCCTATTTTGGGGCACTTTCAGGTGTCCAAAATGTACCCAAGTGGGCTTGTTGGAAAGCCTGTCCTGTCTACTTTCTAACCATACTAGCATTTTTGAATTTGGTTCTCATTTGCTTCTCCAAATTTTCATTCTCCCAAGACTACTTTCTGTCTGTCAAAAAAGTGGCAGAGAGGCCATTTTTGGGTGTTTTTTGACCTTTAGGAGACCCAGATCTTGCCCAAATCTCTTGTCCAGACACCAGTAGTCATAATTTTCGATGCTGAATCCAAATCTACAAGCCATTTCTCAATTGGAGGCATAGAATTTTAGCGTCGCGCCAGTGGCACAGCGCACAGGGAGAAAATCCCTGTTTTTTGCCCAAAAAATTTCCCTGTGACCAAAAATTGCCCAAATTTTTTGAAATTTGGGCTGGAAGTTCTCTATGGGGTGCCATGCTGAGCCAAGGAAGCCTCAACCAAGATTCTAAGCCTATCTTTCTCTTTTTCCCATTTTTCCCTTCTTGTTGCTTTTCTCAATTTTGCTTTTAAACTCCTTATTCGGGCCTGTGCACTCATGTTTCGCACCCTGTAACGGAAAGCCATATGTCTCAATAGAGAAAGGTCCTGGTCAGCTTTGTCCAGCAGCCTCTCCAACTGCATGTTCCTGATCTCGAGATAGGCCTCCCGATCTTCATTGATCGCCTGCTCCAGTGATGTGGGTTGAACTCTTCTCCTTTGAGCAGCTTGGTGATGCTCACGAATGTTTTGAAGCTCCATAATCATCTGCTGGTCCTCCAGCTGCTTGTTTCTCTGCTCCAGGTAGTTCATGTTCCATTTGGCCCTCTCCAAGTCAAGGTACAAGGAGTCAATCACTGACTGCTACTCTTGGATGATCTTTGTGAGCTCCTCATTTGTTGGTTCTGCATCTATCTCATCATCCTGGAGGAGAACAAACTCGGTCTCTCGCTCACCTGATGGTCCTTCCTCCTGCACTAGCTCCTTACCCTTACCCTGCTCCTGTGGTGCTGATGTCGGAAGCGAGGCCCCTTCCACCCCGGGTGGAGATAACACTCGCTTTGCTGCTGCAAATAAGGGTCTACTGCCTTTCTGATAGGTGATGTATACTGGCATAGTGGCAGTCTCATGTCGCTCATACTGATGAGATGGGCCCCCTACCTCATGCTCTACCTCTGAAACCACCTGTGGAGCGATAAAGAAGTCACAGGAGATGAATTCCTCCCAAGAAATACCCTGCAATCCCAACTGATGGTCTACCAAAATTCGGATAAGGGCAAAGTGATACACACTGTTGAGTTGTTGTCGAGGGGTCTTGTGTTGCATGAAATTTCTCATCCTCTCTATGTTCCCGCAAATGAAAAATGGGAGGTCCATCATCCACACCTTGGTAAAGTGCATGAGCAACCTGATGTGATAGGCATAAAGGCGAGAAAACCTCCCCTCGCAACTGAAGTACTTCATGATCAATTTCATGAGTGGGGCATACTCATCTTTCAGAAATCTGAATGGAAAAACTCTCGTGAGGTGGCTCAAACAGCTGTCTTTGATGTAAGGCTCATAATGATGCCTCTCTACCTTCTTTTTCTTATGCCACTGCTCTCCAATGTTTGGTATACCTGTTGCCACTGATATGGTCTCGGGTGTCAATGTGAAAGTGACCCCAGCCAAGATGGACTGTCCTCCATGTAGGTGAAGTGCAAAAAGTCAGGCCAACTCATGATGAACTCTGACATTTGCCACCCTCTGACAAAATTCAAAACATGCTAAGTGCTGGAAGCAAGACATAGCAAGAGGGCATGCCTGCAACTCGGTGAGGGTGTTTGGCTCATCTCTAAGATGTCTGCCACTCCAGTGATGTCTCCTTTGGGCCCTTTCTCCCGAAGCTGTGTCACTGTGGGTGTCCTCCTCATACTCTGATAATACTTCGGATGCCATTACTGCTGTTTGTACCCTGATTTTTATGTTGCCCTTGAATTCCAATGAAGCTGGTAGTTGCTTTGAAAATCTGCCACCAAGGGGACAATAAAACAGGGAGTATTAGGAGGGGAATGATGAAATGGGAATAAGGGTTTAAAGGGAGAGATTTATCAGAGATTTAGGAGTAGTTTTGGGTATAGGGTTGATGGGGTAGGGTTTGAAACATATTAGTAGCCTTGTCACTGTAGCATAACCCTAGGATCAATGATTTCTTTATTCCCCTTTTGTTTGCTTTAAAAAAAAATTTTGCGTTTGATTTCTTACCCTACAATCATGCTATCCCTTTCAATTTTGGTGCAAGGATGGATGTAGGTGGCCTACCCTTCAAAATTGGTGAGCATCCAAAAGTTTTTATGCAGATTGGATAGTTTCTGGGCCTTGTATTTCTGTGCGTCGCGTGCTCTGCCTAGTGCGCCGCACGCCCTGTATACGCCGCGCCTGTGCAATATTTCAACGGCAGGTTGGTTGCGTGTGTGCCGCGCCCGGTGAGTGCACCGCACCCCTAGTTATATGCGTCGCGCACTCCCAAAACCTGCCTCCAATCACTTAAACTCTCCAATCTCACCTTCACACCTTTGAAATGCTTTCTCCAAGTCTTGCAAGAGCACAATGCTTTTAATTTGGGTCAAAACATGTATTTATAGCCTTGGAGGAGATGGATTTGATTTTCGTCTCTTTGAAAACCCCTTTTCTAATGTTGAGTTTTGCACTTTTTCATTGACCTTTAGACACACTAATTTTCACTTTCCGTTTGACATTTTGTCTCGAATGTTGAAATTTTTGGCACCTATTTGCAGGTACTATACAACAGACCATTAGGCCAGGTGAATCATAACTGCATCTGAAATGTCAACTGGTGATTTTTTGGAAAATTTTGTCATAATTGACCTTGTTTAACTTTTCTTCAAAACAGAGTTTTGAAGAAGAGTTGAAGTCTCTTCAGGTGATGATGAAGCTCTCTGAACCATAGCTGTGTAAGGCCTCCCTCTAGCCTGCATGGCTTGTTCTGGACATTTTTTCAAAGACCAAATTGATGAATTCCTAGACCCAATCATAAAAAATGACTTTGTCTTGTAAAGGACCAGACCTGGACTGTCATGAGCTTCGATGATTATGGACAAAGACCTGAGCTAGCAGGGGCTAGACATGAGGGAAAATGATTAGCACAACTTTCTCCGTCAGATCGTGGCATGTTCCTAGCGAAATGCAGTTGAGTGAATGGAGCGGGACACCTAAATTGAAATGCATAAGAGATTTGATCTCTAACGGAGGGCTGACCAGACCGACTCTAACATTGGCTCCAATGGGGGATGGTCGCTGCTTGGAGGTGCCAAGAACAGCAGATCTCTGGAGGATCTAGATAGTGCCTTTTGTCCATTGGGCTATGGAGTCATTATTTCGATAAACAACACAGGACTCTGACTTATTCATGAAACTGAAATAACCAAGAAATTGGCTCTACTTGACATTGAAATAACTCAAAGACTAACTTTACAAACTGAAACCAAACTGAAATAAAAATGGTATTTACAATGACAGTGGAAGCAACGTTAATAGATCTGCAGTGATACCGCTTGAGCAACTGACCATTGATCGGCCCTCCAGGACAATCTTCCCCATTCATTTCCTTCAGAAGAAAGGCATTCTGACCCCTATATGCTGTAACCTTGAAAGGACCTTTCCACAGATTTTCGAACTTTCCATGCTTGCCTTTCTCTTCATTCCTTGCATCCCACTTTAGCACCACATCGTCCAACTGAAATTTATCTACTTTTTCTTTTTTTTCATAGATTTTCTTTATCTTCTCCTACAAATTCGATGTGTTTATGAAAACTTCTTCTCTTTTTTGCTGCAAGTGGATCATTTGATTCAGCCTTCTCTGCATGGGATCTTTTTCACTGCCGCGTCCTGAAGAAGTCTGACCACCGAGGCAGCAAGACAGGTGGGGAATACTGTGTCAACTCCATAAACAAGCTCAAACAGTGACACACCAATAGACTTTTTCTGACTGATCCGATCTGCCCAAAGTGCATGGACCAACCTCTTGTTCCAGCTCTTCTTATTTATTTCCAGTAGCTTCTTGATGACGTTGACCAAAGATTTATTCGAAGATTCCGCCAATCCATTGCCTTGCGGATGATAGGTAGTTGAATGACCCAAAATTATGTGATATTTATGACAAAATTCTATCATCCTTTTTGATTTGAAAGCTGCTGCATTATCAGTGATTAATTTTTTTGGACAACCAAAGCGAGAAAAGATGTTATTTTCGAGAAATGAAATGATTACCATGTCTGTGGCTTGTCTGGTAGGGGCTGCCTCAATCCATTTTGTGAAATAGTCCGTCGCTGTAAGGATCCACCTATGCTATCCGGAAGAGGCGGGATGAATTTCCGTAATGAAATCCAAACCCCACTGCTGGAAGGGAGCGCTCACTTCAATAGGCTTAAGTGGCAAAGGCTGTAATTTCTGTTTTCCTTCAAAAATCTGACATTTATGACAGCACTTGACCATCTTATGCACATCAGCAAACAAAGTAGGCCAGTAGTACCCTGCTCTCAAAATTTTGTTCGCTGTTGATTTCCAAAAAAGATGACCACCACACTCTCCTCCGTGGAAATCCTCCATGACTTTCTTTGCCTCCTCTTCCACCAAACAATTTAACAAAATGCCACCGGGATCTTTCCAATACATTGTAGAATTCAAAATACAAAACTTGGCAGCTCTCAATTTGATTGTTATTGCTTTGTTTCTAGTCATGCCGGGCAGTGGTGATAGATTTTTCAGCACATATATTCTATCTGAATACCATGGGGACAAAACAAACATTTTAGATACCTGAATTGACGTTCCTTCCTCATTCTCATCGGACATGGCAGCGATTAGATTTATGTCCAAGGCATGCAAGTTTGATTTAGCCATTAGCTTCGCCAACCCCTGTCCTTTGACAAGCTTTGTAGGCTTTATCTCCACATCTTACTCTAGCAAAGCTGCAATCCATTTTCCTCTTCTCCCTTTTGGATCAGTCTGCACTAAAACATCCTTTACAATAGTATTAGGAACATAGGCCAGAATGTGAGAATGTAGGATATATACCCAGAAATCCTTCAATGCCTTCACCAATGCTAGGGCCTGCTTCTCAATGATGTTGTACTTTAAAGTTGTGTCCCTTATAGCCTTGCTGAAGAATGCAATGGGTCTTTCATGATCATCTCTCTTCTGCAATAATACCGCTGCCATAGTGTGCTCAGAAGCAAATGAAAACAATATGAAATCCTGAGTGTAGTCCGGGCTGACTACAATTGGAGCTGAAGAAAGGGCCAATTTGACCAAGTTGAAAGATTTTACAGCCTCCTCTGTCCATTTCATCTAGCTGTCCTTCTTGAGCATGTTGGTCATTTCTCTTAAGTGTTCTGCAAGATTAGGCACAAAACGACGCATAAAATTCATTTCACCATTGAATGATTGTATTTCCTTTTTGTTCCTGGGTAGATCGATTTGTTGAATTTCTTGCACATGTGCTAGGTCTATACGAATTCCATCCTTTGAAATGATGTGCCGAAGTAATTTTCCTTCCTCCATCGCGAACAAGCTCTTCTTAAGATTCAGCGACAGACCATATTTCCTGCACTTTTGAAAGAAAATTTTTAGGTGATGCATGTGCTCTTCATCAGATTTGGAAAATACCATCAAATCATCCAAGTACACCACCAAAAACACATCTTTCTCATTTGCAAAAGCCAAGTCCATTGCCCCTGAAATGTGGCACCTGCATTCTTTAAACTGAAGGGCATTTTGACACAGTGAAAGGTTCCCCATGGAGTGGTGAATGCAGTTTTGTCTCTATCATCTTCATGGACGGAAATTTGGTTATATCCGGAATAACCATCAAACAGTGACATACGAGATGCCCTCACTACTCGCTGAAGTATATGGTCCATCTTGGGCAGTGGATAGTTGTCCTTTAATGAGACCTTATTTAGATTTTTGAAATCAATGCATAGGCAGATCTCACCAGTCTTCTTGCGTACAAGCACTAAGTTAGATATCCAATCTGAAAATCTGATGGGCACAATCATACCTGACTTGTACAACCTGTTTACCTCCTTTTTAATAGATGGTAGCAACTTTGGATTTATCCTTCTCAGCTTTTGTCTAAATGGTTTTTGATTGGGCTTGATGGGTATTGTGTGCTGAATAATATTTGTATCATAGGTCTTTAAATCTGTCAGGCCAGGAGTAACTCCAATTTGGCAGAAAACTCAGAAAAACTGATTCAATTTATTACATTAGGTAGCTATTGCTATATACAACAATGTGACTGCTCAGTTCATCTTCTGATGACTGTTCACATTCCAGGTTCACCCAACTGCAGAGGATTAGGTGTCAACATTCCCCCCTTAATCTGAAGGGATGTTGGTGAGTCCAAGCATCATTCTGAATCTTTCAAGCTTTTCTCTTCGAAGCGCTTTGGTGAAGATGTCTGCAATTTGCTCATTTGTGGAACAATGACGGAGATGGATTGTTTTGGCCTCAACATGATGTTGGATCAGATGATATTTAGTATTGATGTGCTTTGTACGATCATGGAATTTTGGATTCTCGGCCAACTTTATTGTAGAGGTGTTGTCAATCATGAGTGGAGTTGATTGTACTTGTTTTACCTGCAAATCTTCAAGAATTTCCTGAGCCACACAATTTCTTTCGTTGCTTCAGCTGCTGCCACGTATTCTGCTTCTGTTGTGGAATCTGCTGGAACTGATTTTTTGCGTGATCTCCAAGTGACAACTCCTGATCCAAGACTCATAGCATATCCTGAAGTAGATACCCCAGTTTCTTTGTCTCCATCGAAGTCTGAATCAGAGTATCCAATCAAGTTGAAGTCGTCCACCTGTGTATACTTGATTCCAAGGTCTTCACTCAGGTTGTCCTTAAGCTCCGGAAAAGGATACGGCCGAGGTAACCGCAGACCAAATTTGGACTGCAGGTTCTAGCCAACCTGCAATCAGAGAGGGCTCTCTCTTTATGATTTAGCTTTGTTGAAAAGGATTTTAGGCTAGGTTTTGAGTTCGGAGGGTTTTGTTTTGTTTTTGGTGGGAAAATTGATGTTTTCAGACAGAGAGGCAAGGCATAGTCTGGTAGTTTCAAACCATTGGGCGTGGAGTCGAGGAGGAGAACTGCTAGTGCATTTATTTGGTCGCAAGAGAGGGAAAATGGAGCAAGATAGCTGCGCATGAAACAATATTTCAGGTTTAAATGATGGAAAGAATGTTAAGTAATGAGAGGCAGTTAAGAATCTCCCAATCAGTTTAACAGATGGAGGTAACAGAGCTCTACCTAGGGGCAGTGAAGAATCCCTAGATAATTGGCCAACACAAATGAATCGGGGTAAACATGAGCCAGGAGGAATTCATATTCATAACCAATTCAATCAGAGGAAAACATAAAGAAATAGCAGAAATTGAGCATAGAGTGTATCTAAACAAATTCTAAGCTATTATTTCTTTCTGCTATTTAGATAGTGGTAAACATTAAACAGAGGTAAGATGCACTTATTGCTTCAGGCTGCAACACAAGAATTCCATCTTCATATCTCCAAAAACATTCATTTACAACAGTCAGTTTGCTCTCCAAGCTTTCGGCAATCTTTGATTATAGAAAAAACTCAGGTATACAATGCGAGTCTCCAGTGAAAATTCTCAATCAACCAACCCTTGTAACAATGTAGAGGGCGGTATATATAGGGAAAAACTCTCTATAACTGCTTTTATTACAACTTGACCTAAACAGGTCTGAAAGAAAGATGATTACTTAACCTAATCCTATCCAGAAATAAATGCAAAAAATATCTCGGGCTGTGCTCAGGGCTGCCATATCAAAACTGAGTAAATGATGTTGTCCTTGGTGGCTTGCTGCAGTGTTTTCTGAAATAAATGTGTATGGGTTTCTGCATCTCTGCTGTTTGTCTGCATTTAAAGCTTTAACTGTGATTTGAGGGCAAGGATGGGCTTACGCCTCTTGATTTGACTTTCTGGGGGGCTCATCAATGTTCAGGTGCTTCGAGCCCCTAAAAAAATCTTCGGCTGATACTCTTTGGCTCTTCATCTTCCTCTGATACTCTTTGGCAATAAACCGATGTTGTTCTGACATGCTGGTGGCTCTAATCACAAATTAATGGCCGCTGTTCGGCCTCTGTTTCCTTCAAAATTGTTTTCTGCTCCTCTCGGCAAGCTTCGTGAAGAAAAATGGTTCATTCGGCGGCTTTCGGGCTTCCTGGGGGCTACAGAATGAAAAGATTCCCTGAAGATTCCCCATTCTGGCCCAAAAAATCTAGCGATGAGCAAATCGCTCATCAAAAACTACCTCAGAAACTGATTCCGGGGCTCCGAAGTGCGATTTTTGCTCCTTCGCGCCAAAAAGTGATGATGATGTCAGCATGACGTGACCTTGTACGACGGGTGACGTAAGCGATGATGTCAGCATGATGACGTGGTGGGATGACATCAGTAGGTGACATCATCATGTACGGACGGTGACGTGGCATGTACAGTGGCAGGATACTGTGGCAGGAGGCCACATGGCTGGATGACGTGTCGCGGTGACTGGGCCGGGGGGTGATGCAGGCGGGTGACGTGGGGCTTACGTCACAGGGGAGGGCGGTAAGCGGTTTTGGGCGCACTGCCTTAGCGCTTGGGCAGTTTTGGGGGGAGGGGCCCCGCCACACCCTAGAGCTTGACGTGTGGCGGGAGTACGGCGGCAAAACCGCCGAACTCCCAAATGCTAAAGATCGGGAAATTGGCGCGCGAAAAGGCCCGCCCACCGTAGATCTGGGAGGGGCCAGATCTAACGGCTGGCGGGGTGGACAAAGAGACGAAGGGTTAGGGCGGGGGAATATACAGGGAATATCCCGATTTTAATAATGCGCGCAGGGGTTTAGACTTAGGGAAAGGGGTTTTATGGGTTTAAAATGAGCGCGGTTAATGTATTTACAGTTGGGGCTTAGGGATAAGGGGTAAATCATGGTTTTTTGCGCGCGGGTTTAAAGATTTATGCACAGAACTTTAGTTTAGGGGCGGAAAGAGGGTTTTTTTTTTTTTGAAGGTTTAGGGCTAGGGGAGAGGTTATTAATCTGGCCAGGTGTCAGATTAATCCATGCTTGGACACGGATGGGCTAAAAGCAGCCCCAGATGGACTGTTCTTTCCCTGACTTAGAAAGAATATGGCTATATTGCCAGGGGGGTGATATTTACATAGGGGAATTTTATATACAAAGTTTAAGTAGGGGAAAGGGGAAAACTGATAGGGAGTTATATAATACTCTTAGTAGTTAATATGAAGATGATAAGAAGGCGACAAGGTCAGGGACCTTAGGCTAATTTTGGGGAAAAGAGTTTGAAAAAAAATAAAATCCTTGAGTGAAGCAGATCTTCACCAAGGCAACTGATATGGATGATGATGAAACTAAGAGGAATCAAGCAGATCCTGACCTCTTTGGGAAATTAGTAAGTGACTTGGGGAATTAGAAGAATGGGGAGTTAGTTATATCCACCTTTGAGCTCCTTTGCATGAAAACTGCCTGCACTGTGATCTGTAAAGATAAAGCACTTTGTAACACAAAATTGATCATAAATTATTATTCTGCAACCACACAGCTACCTACCCAGCCTACTCTCCTAACATTTTTCTTCTCTTGAATTGGGTGCACTTAGACTTGCAAACCCAGATTTACAATTTTTCTTTTGAATTTTTCCTATCTAAATCTACACTTATTTCTGCTAGGGCCCAGATTAAATAGTTGGGTCCCTTTGATTCTCTACCTATCTACAGATCTGACAAGATTAAACTGTTTGGACAGATATCTTTCTCTATATTCTAAAACAGGAAATTGAAACCTAGGGAGACCAAGATTAAACTGTTTGGACCTCCCTTAAATGAAAATTCTTCGAAACTGGAACAACTCATCAAAAATTGGAATACAACAGTGCATTTGGACTAAGCATACTTCATGGCACCTCGTGGAAATATGGAACACTGCAGCCTGCAAAGTATGACATATTTGGCATGTAAAAATGTCAATCATGAAAAATGATACCCTGTTGCAACAGGAGGCTAACAGTGGCTCCACTTGGGGATGGCTTTTCCTTGTGAAAAGTCAAGAACAGCAGGTCAGACTGCCTTGATTTTCTATTTGTTGCTGTAGACTGGAAACATTTCTTTGTTCTGGCTGCTGAAAATATAAACTTTGAACTATGAACAACCTCCTCCTCAACTGAATTACTGTGAACTGTACAGCATCGCCTGCTTTCTTCTGCGTGCTTGATAATTATGTACAATGTTGCTGGAACATGCCTTTGATTGCAGATAGTTCTTTTCTACCATGAATTGCTTGTAATGTGACAGTTTTCCTTTTGCTGTTTTGTGCCTTGGTGCAAAGACAAAGTTTCCAGAATTGGGACACTTGCATGAGTTACGTCTTCAGAGAATTTATTGTTGTTCTTTAAACAATCAGCTTGCTTATAAAAATGAAAACAAAGTGCTGATATATACAACTAAGACTGTACACAGATATATACAAAACTGCATTGTGTCCCTTTAAAAGGGGTCATGGTAATGCTTCATCATACGGCCATTGATAGGGCCTTCTTCAGCAGAACAATCCTCCACAGATATGAGAAAATAAGTGTTATTTCCCTGAACAGCAGAAATAACCAATGGACCTCTCCATAGAAAATCAAACTTGGCATGTTTTCCCTTGTCTTCCCTTCTTGAGTCTCATCTTAGAACTTTGTCACCAACATTGAAATCCTCAGCCTTAGCTCTCTTATCAAACATATTTTTGAGCTTTTCTTGCACAATTTGAGCTCTGTCATAAACTTGTTCTCTGGTTTGCTGTAGATGGATGGTCTGATTGATTCTTCTTTGAATGTCATTTGGTTCAGCCTGAATCTCTTGTAACAGCTTGATAGTAGGAATTCCCAGGGATGAAGGAAATCTAGCCTCCATGCCATATACTAGCTCATAAGGGCTCATCCCAATTGATCTTTTGCTTGAAAGTCTGTCTGCCCATAGGGCATTTACCAATTTTTTGTGCCAGTTCTTCTTGTTTTCTTCCAGCACTTTCTTTATGATGTTGATGAGGCTTTTGTTAGATGATTCGGCCAAGCCATTACCTTGAGGGTAATAGGTTGTGGAGTGGCCCAAGGTAATATGAAATCTATGGCAAAAATTGATCATCTTTTTGGACTTAAAGGCAGCGGCATTGTCAGTGATGATTTTCTCAAGGCAGCCAAATCTAGAAAGGATGTTGCACTCAAGGAATTGGATAATGATAGTGTCATTGGCTTGTCTACAGGGAATGGCTTCAACCCACTCAGTGAAATAGTCGGTGGCTGTTAGGATCCATTTGTGCTGGCATGAGGAAGAGGGATGGATTTCTCCAATGAAGTCAAGACCCCATTGTTGAAAAGGTTGTTCGGTTGAGATGGGTTTAAGGGGCAGGGGTAACAACTTTCTCTTGCCCTCAAAAATTTGGCATTTGTGACATGACATGGCAAACTTCTTTACATTTGCAAAAAGAGAGGGCCAATAAAAACCAGCCCTTAAAATTTTATCAGGAGTGGACTTCCAATATAGATGTCCTCCACAGTCACCTGCATGGAATTCTTTCATGACATTGTTAGTTTCATTCATGGTTAAACAATTAAGCAATATACCTTCATGATTTCTCCAAAATAATGCACCATCTATAACACAAAACTTTAAAGCCTTCATTTTCAAAAATCTTTTCTTGATTCTGGACAATCCTGGGGGAGCAGACAGGTTTAACAATACAAAGCATATATCAGCGTACCATGGGGATTGTAAAAAGATTTCACTGATCTGTGGAGTCGCCAGCTTCGGTTCATTGTCCAGCTGGTTAATCTCTAAGGCTTGAAAATTTGTTTCGGACATCAGTTTATCTAAACCTTGTCCCTTTATCAGCTTGGTTGGTTTTATTTCTATGTCATATTCAAGGATGTTTGCAATCCACTTGCCTCTTTTGCCTTCTAATCCTTCTTGAGTCAATATGTCCTTTACAGCAGCATGTGGGACATAGGCAATCACGTGTGAATATAAAATGTACACTCTGAAATCCTTGATGGCCTTAACAAGTGCGTAGGCCTGCTTTTCCATTATTGGGTACTTCAAAGGGGCGTCTCTTAGAGCTCGGCTGAAAAAAGCAATTGGCTTTTCAGCTCCCTGTTCATCCTTTTGCAAAAGGACAGCGGCTATAGTGTGATCAGATGCAAATGAAAATATGATAAAATCTTTATCAAACTGTGGGCTAGTTAGGACAGGGGTTTGTGTTAAGGCTGATTTGATACTCTCAAATGCTTGCTTGGTTTCAAGAGACCATTTTACCTTGGCATCCTTCTTTAACATGTTTCTTAACAATCTTATCAGCTCAGTTAGATTTGGAATAAATCTTCTCAAGAAGTTGATTTTCCCAAGGAATGCTTGTAGCTCTTTAATGTTTCTTGGAAATGGGATTTGGAGGATGGCTTGTATTCTTTCGGGATCAATTCTAATCCCATCCTTTGATATGATGTGGCCAAGTAATTTGCCTTCTTCGAGGCCAAACAGAGACTTCTTGGGGTTCAAGGAAATGCCATATTTCCTACATGTCATGAAAATTTGCCTAAGATGCTTGAGGTGTTCTTCATCAGATTTGGAAAATGGGGTTAAGTCATCAAGGTAGACAACTAGGAAGTCATCTATTTCTTTGGCGAAAGCAATATCCACTGCACGTTGAAAGGTAGCACCAGCGTTTTTAAGACCAAATGGCATCTTTACATACTTGAATGTTCCCCACGGTGTAGTAAAAGTTGTTTTGTCTTGGTCGTCCGGGTGAACAAGTATTTGGTTAAAACCTGAAAAACCATCTATCAAAGAGATTCTAGATGATCCCACTACTCTTTGCAAGATGTGGTCCATTTTAGGCAAAGGGTAATGGTCTTTTAGGGAGACTTGATTTAAATTTCTGAGATCTACACAAAGTCTGATTTCGCCTGTCTTTTTTCTAGTAGGAACAAGATTAGACACCCATTCAGAAAATCTGATGGGTGCTATGATGCCTGCTTCAAACATCCTCTTTACTTCCTTCTCAATCGGGGGAAGAAGCATAGGGTTAATTCTTCTAAGTTTCTGCTTGAAGGGTTTCTGGTTTGGCTTTAAAGGAATGGTGTGTTGGATCACTGAGGTGTCATAGGATTTCAGATCCTCATAGCTCCAAGCAAATACATCTTGTAACTCTTTGAATAAGTCAATGTACTTGGGCTTTTGATCAGGTGGAAAATTTTTGGACAGTTTGATCATTTTTGGCTTTTCTGCTGTCCCAATGTTATGTTCCTCTATATCAGTGTTTATAGGCTACAATTTTGGCTTTCTTGGAATGTCATTAGCATCAAACATGTCTTCTAATGGGGTTAGGCCAGCAGGCAGAAAGTTATCCTTTAAGTCAATGATGTCTGCCTCTGTTTTGGCTATACCCTCCAAGTGTATTTGTTTCAGCTGTTCTATGTTTTCTTTGTAAAAAATAGTTGGTTTCAGGATTTGCTTGGCTTTTGCAGCTGTTATAGTTTTCTGATTTTCATTTGTTTGTTGTTCTGGATCTGTCATAGCATCCATGTCGATGTTAATATTCGAAAACTCATGCTCAAGGGTGAGGAAGTTATTAATCTGGGCATCATTTTCGAATACTTGCCAGTCTTTAACGTTATTTGGGACATCGGGCCTATGTTTTATTTCAGCTGTAAAGTGATGGTTTGGGTGAAAAGGAGTCTTGCATGTACTAGCAAAAGTGGCTAGGCTATGTGCATGAATGTTGTGATTTCTAGAAATCTTGTCAAGCTAACATTGGCCTCAACATGATGTTGGATCAGATGACATTTAGTATTGATGTGCTTTGTACGATCATGGAACATTGGATTCTTGGCCAACTTTATTGCAGAGGTGTTGTCAATCATGAGTGGAGTTGATTGTACTTGTTTTACCTGCAAATATTCAAGAATTTCCTGAGCCACACAATTTCTTTCGTTGCTTCGGCTGCTGCCACGTATTCTGCTTCTGTTGTGGAATCTGCTGGAACTGATTATTTGCATGATCTCCAAGAGACAGATCCTGATCCAAGACTCATAGCATATCCTGAAGTAGATACCCCAGTTTCTTTGTCTCCATTGAAGTCTGAATCATAGTATCCAATCATGTTGATGTCGTCCACCTGTGTATACTTGATTCCAAGGTCTTGAGTTCCCTTCAAGTACCTTAGAACTCTTTTTGCAACAGACCAATATCCCTCACAAGGCTTTTGCATAAACCTGGAGAGGATTCCAATAGCAAATGAAATGTCTGGTCTGGTAGTAGTGAGGTAGATGAGACTTCCTACAAACTATCTATAGTTTGTTACATCCTCAAATTCCTTTCCTTCAATAGATGTGAGCTTTAAGTTTTGTTCCATTGGAGTAGAAATAGGATTGCACTCTGTCATGCCAAATCTGTTTAACAAATCTCCAATGTATTTCTTTTGAGAAATAAATATGGATTTTGGATGTTGGGTTACTTCAATGCCAAGATAGTAATGAACATAGCCTAAATCAGTCATTTCAAAACTTTTCCCCAATTCCTTCTTTATGGATGCAATGTAGCTTTCATTGTTCCCTGTCATTAAAAGATCATCTACATATACCACAAGATATACAACTGTTTTTCCAACTTTCTTGACAAATAAAGTTGCATCATCAAGATCAAAATGATTGAAGTTGAGTTTCAGAAGATGCTCAGTTAGTTTTTCATACCAGGCTCGTGGTGCTTGTTTGAGGCCATACAAGGACTTCACAAGTTTGCATACTTTTTGTTCATGTCCTTTCACAGCAAATCCTTCAGGCTGGGACATAAAAACATTCTCTTTTAGATCTCCATTCAAGAATGCAGTTTTTACATCCATTTGATGGACTTTCCAACCGTTCTGAGTTGCTAGTGCAAAAAGTGTCCGGAAGGTGGCCCATTTTGCTGTGGGGGCAAAAGTTTCCTCATAATCGACCCCTTCCTTCTGTGCAAAACCTTTTGCCACAAGCTTAACTTTGTTCTTTTCAAGTGAGCCATCAACTTTGTATTTGTTCTTGTAGACCCACTTGCAGCCAATTGGTTTGGTTCCAAATGGAGGATCAACCAGCTTCCAAGTGCCATTCTTTATGAGGGCATCATACTCCTTTTGCATCGCTTCTTTCCATTCATCATGAGAAGCAGCTTCTTTGAAGGAAGTTGGTTCAAAATCTGTAGACAAGTTCAATTCATAATCATAAGTAACATTCATATCAACAGGTGAATTAGAGTCATCTACATCACCTCCATCTTGTCGGTTTGAATTTCTGGTTCCTATTTTTCCAATTTCATCAGGATGAACACTTTCAAGTGTCTTTGTCAGCCACTTTGGGGAACCTTTTTGAGATGGTCTAGGCTGCTCTGTTGATTGAGTTGGGACTGAATCAAGATTGAGTCTCCCAATTCTATCAATTACATCACTTAAAGCATCATCCATTGCTAGAGTTTCATGTAGGGGAGATTGTTCTTCAGAAGAAGATTCCACATGTTTTTCTAGTATAGGAATCCCCCCTTCAAGATGTGGAATCTGATTATCAAATTCTTGAAATGATTTTGTTTTTGCGAATCTATCCAAGCGATCAAGTTGCCGCTCAACAACATTGTCAGATTTTGATGATTCAAGAAAAATGACATCTCTAGATACAACAAACTTTTTATTTACTTCATCATAGAGACGGTATGCTTTAGAGGTGTTTGAATACCCCAGGAAGATACACTTACGACTTCTATCACCAAGTTTGTTTCTATGTACCTTTGGTATCAAAGCATAACAGGTGGAACCAAAGATCCTGAGATGTTTTACCGAAGGAACATGTCCATACCACAATTCATAAGGAGTCTTGTTTCTTATAGCATTAGATGGACATCTATTCTTTATATATGCAGCACATAGAACAGCATCAGCCCAAAACATTATCTTTACATTTTTGAAGAAAAGCATGGATCGTACTATATTCAAGATTTTTCTATTCATTCTTTCAGCTACACCATTCTGTTGGGGATTATAAGGCACAATTGTTTGATGTTTTATCCCATGTTGGTGAAGATAGTTTTCAAATTCATTTGATATATATTCTTTTCCATTATCAGTGCGAATAGACCCAATATGAGATTGTGCATCATTTTCAATCCATTTATGAAAATTCTTGAATGTTTGAAAGGCATCAGATTTGTTCTTCAATAAATAAACCCAACACATTCTGGTGTAATCATCAATAAATGTCATGATATATTTATTTCCATTTGCAGAAGGAACATGCATTGGACCACATAAATCTGAATGAATGAGTTCAAGCTTCCTATGTGCTCTTGAATGTGAATCATGAAAAGACTGTTTGCTATGCTTTCCTAGAATGCAAGCATCACATTGCTTATGTTTCCTAGGAATTGTAGGCAGACCAACAACACCATTTTCTTCAATAAGCGGAGACTGTCATAGTTTAAATGTCCAAATCTAGCATGCCATAATAAACTTGATGGAAGTGTACTTTCTTCATGATGAGAAATATATGAGAAATGTTGTGCATGAGCAAAGGTTCCTTGCAGTTTGAGAAGTCTTTCTTCTTCTATTCCCCTCATGACAAGTGAGTGGTTAGATGTTTTTCTTACCTCAAGCTTGCCATCAAACATATGAATGGAGTGACCTTGTTGGCGGATGTGGACCAAGGACAACAAGTTTCTCTTGAGCTGTGGGAGATATAGAACATGATCCAGAAGAAAGTCTGGAAGACCAGGCAGTTTAAGCCTGATTGTGCCAAGCCCTGATGGCTTGATTTTTGACTGATCTGCAAAGTATACTGCTCCATCAACATTGTCAGTGAAATCTTCAAAAAAATCTTTTCTATGAGTCATATGACAAGTTGCTCCTGAATCAAGCAACCAATCATTTTTCGAAGAAGCAAGTGAAGCATTAAACAAATCTTCATTTACTCCAATGTTACATTGTGCCTCAATATAGTGAGTGGATTCAGGTGCTTTACCTTTGAATGTATCATCAGTTTTACCTTTCTGTTGGCTTCTTTTCTGCTCAATTTTGTCCCATGGTAGCTTGCATGTAGAAGCATCATGTGATCCATTTCGTTTGCAGCGAATGCAATGCAGATCTGCCTTTTCTCCTTGAGAATGTCTTCCCCCCCTGCCTCTAAAATATCTTCCTCTTTCTCTTCATCCACCTCTTCCTCTTGTAGAGTCTTGAGCAGGATGCTTTTCTTTATGAGCAAGGCACACAGTCTCTTCATAAGATTCAGGGGCTGTCTTCTTTCCAAAGGCTTTCTCTCTTTCAACAAACTTTTTCACAAGAGAGTCAAAGGTTATATCTTTAAGATTTCCATTTGCTTGTAATGACTCAAGATAGTTGGAGTAAGTAGGATAAAGTGCCTTGAGAAAAGCAATAAGAGGAATATCCAATTCAACCTTAGTGGATTTGATATCATGCATTATAGACTTTACTTTAGATGCAAGAGCAAGAGGATCATTATTTTTCAGTTCAAGAGTGAAGAGTTTAATCATGAGCTGAACAACTTCCAGTGCAGAATGTGAGTCATAGAGTTCTTTCAGCTTCTGTAAAGCTTCAAAGGTAGTTGAATATGATGAAATATGGTGACTCACCTCTTCATTTACAGATGCTGCGATTAATGCATAGGCTTTGTTGTTCTTGTTTTCCCAAATGACGAGCTCTTTGTCTGACATAGGCTGCATCAGGTCATTGTCTCCTTCTCCGACACACACTCCTTTCCACAACTGATTGAAGATGAGGATGTGTTTTATCATCCAGGACCATTCATGATAGTTCTCCTTGCCAGTGAGAACTATTCCTACCATAGAGATGATTGAATGCATTCTGTAAAAAAACTTCTCCTCATAGAAAAAAAATACTTCTGCTGATATACAGTGAAATTGTACTCAAAAGGACAAAAAGTTTTCAAACACTTTTATGTATTGTTTCTTCAAATCCCTCTAAGGATCCTCATATAATATATCCACCATATTCCATATCTACAAACTATTCAAACATCGTCCTAAACGCATTCAAAACTCATTCAAACAGCGTCTAAAAACCATTCAAACAGCGTCCAAAACGCATTCAAAACTTATTCAAACAGCATCCAAAACGCATTCAAAAATTTATTCAAACAAGATGGTCAATATATATATATATATATATATATATATATATATATATATATATACGCTGGTCAATCATCAGGCGTCCAAAACTCAAACGTTGGTCAATCATCAGGCGTCCAAAACTCAAACGCTGGTCAATATATATATGTCAGGCGTCCAAAACTCAAACGCTGGTCAATATATATATATATGCTGGTCAATCATCAACATCATTCAAGCCACAGTTCAATGGGACAGCGTATTCAAAACATATGATGGTCAATGTAACCACAGCGCACATATATATACACTGATCAATGTAACCACGGCGCACATATAGCACACAACGTTAGCGCACATATAAACCATGCATTAATTTAGCACCGCTTTAATATAAGCCACAGCAACAGGCATTAATTCAGCACTGCTATCTCAAATAAAAAAAAACACCGCATACCATGTCCGCACCATTATCTCAAAAAGGAGGAGCACCGCACGATAGCCTCGTTTTGAACCATACCATAAAATACGTGGGGAGCTTGATTCAATACGTGGGCTGGCGACCGACGTGAAATCCACTTTCTGGTGAGAGTGGCATTAATTCCTGCGCCTTATCCTCGCTTTGATTTGGTATCTCCTTGCCTTTCAAGCTTCTCATTCTCGAGTCTGCAGCATAGCTCCGGTACTCTGAATTTTGTTTTTTTTTTTCATCTTGAAAGACGCAGCTCCGTAAGGGTCGAGATGCTGGTTAGGTTTAGCAATGTCGGCGGAATGGAGATCAGTTTGCTATTATCTTGAAAATGAGGTAATGTTTGGTTTCTGTAGCTGTAAAAGCATTCTGTAGAATATACGCCTAAAATTAGGGGAAAGGAGCTGTCAGGAATGTAAAGACAGGCTCAAGCTCATTCAGATGGCGGATGAGACAGCAAGGGTAGCGCTGGACAGGACAGCGTTTCAGAAGAGCAGGGCGTAGGTTACGTAGCAGTAGGGCAGCGTACTGTATGGTGCAGGTAATGGAATATGGAGCAGAGCGCAGGTACAGCTCAAGGATGGCAGACAGAATGCAGGTAATAAGTGGCTGAATTACATGGGAGAAGCGGAGCAGACCAGGAGTTACAAAGACACAAAGGCTAAAAGAAAAAGGAGCTGGCTCTGATACCATGTCAGGCCAGGAGTAACTCCAGTTTGGCAGAAAACTCAGAAAAACTGATTCAATTTATTACATTAGGTAGCTATTGTTATATACAAGAATGTGACTGCTCAGTTCATCTTCTGATGACTGTTCACATTCCAGGTTCACCCAACCGCAGAGGATTAGGTGTCAACAAAATCAGAATAATCCCAAGCAAACACATCTGCAAATGAAGCCATCAAATTGATGTATTTGTCCTTGATCTTTGGCGGTAATGCTTTGGACAATTTCACCAACTTTGGATTGGTGGCTGTACCGATGTTGACTTCTTCTACACCTTTCTCTGTCGGCTGCAATGTTGGCTTGCGGGCTACATCATCCTGGTCAAAAAATTCCTCTAGAGGTATCAATCCTTTAGGAATGATGTTGTTCTTTAGCTGTAATACGTCCATTTGATTGATCTGCACTTCATCTGTACCATTCCCTTTGCCCTCATCGTTTTCTATGTCAATTGAGGTTTCTTTGAACTTGCCTTTATTGAGCAGAAAATCCTTAATCTCCTCATCATCTTGAAACACTTGCCAATATTGCTGATTGTCTGGAATGGTTGGACGATGCTTGACATGGATTTCAAATTTATTGTTGGAGTTCATGGGGATCTTCAAGCTGCTCATTGCCTTGGCAAGAGCATCAGCAATAATATTTTGTATACGAGGCACACATATCAAGGTGTATTCTGAAAATAACTTCAAGATGTCTAAAACTGCATTACGATAGGCCCGCATCCTAGGATGTTTCGCTTGATACTCACCTCTGACCTGTTTTATTACCAACTCCGAGTCGCCATATACCGAAATCCTCTTTTCATTCAGCTTTCTAAGAATCTTCAGGCCAGCAATCAGAGCTTCATATTCAGCTTCATTATTTGAACATTCAAAGGCTAGCTTTTAAGAGCAAAATCTCATGCTACTAGGCACTTTGTTTGGGGCGGAGAAAGGACTGCGTACCCAAATTCCAATTCCAGTGCCATCATTCCCTACTGCTCCATCAAAATCCATGGTCCACAAGCCTTCTTCCTCCTCCTGTAAGTGCTGGAAATCTGTTTGTCATGCCTTGTCTGCTTGCTGTCCAGTACTCTCAGCTAATTGCCCAACATTTTCCTGCTTTTCTTGTCCTTCTTTCTTCAAAATTTCTCTGAAATTTTCTGCTATTTCTGGTATATCGTCTGCTTCTACTATCCGACTATCTATCTCATTTAAACTATCTGAAAACAAAACAAAATACTCTAAATCTATATGTACATAATTAATAGGATGATTTATAGGTTTCTCCTTGCTTGTGATCATATATTTCATCTTTTGTTCCCAATATAACTTCCTTATTTGTCCAAACACCGGGATTGTTGCATAGGAGAAATCCAGTTGAAGTGTCCCTTTCAATTTTGCTACCCAAGACCTGGAAAGAAGCATGCCAAACCTTGGAGAATATCTGCTACCACCACATCCATCAAAACATTTTTCATAGGAAGCTGATCCAAACTCACAACTAAGTCTTTGATGAGTCCTATACACCTTACTCTGCTGGAATCGAATGAATAGAGATCATGATATTTCCGGGTGATTTCAAGACCAAGCTTATCCATGATAGCCTTGGGCATGAGATTGTGAGAAGCTCCGGTGTTATATACCTAGGGGGGATAATATGGGGTACCAAGGGAGGTACCCAAGGTAATAATGTAATAAGGGGATGGGCCATAGTAATAAATAAGGTGGTTAACCCATGTCATGTAAGGGACCACAAGTAGTTAATAATAATGTAATGGGCCCATGGTATTAGTTGATGGTATGAGGAAACCATGGTAATGATGCATGGTATTGTATGTATGAGGCCTATATAGAGGCTAGAGACTCCACATGGAGAGATATGAAGAGAAGTATTCTTGTATGAACAGGCATATGGCTTGTGGAGTGTTCTCCTTCCTTAAGGAGTGAATGTATGGTGTTGCCCTACCTTAAGGGTTTTGAGATTAATAAAGAATCATTTATCTATATTTGATCTTGTTATTCCTGGGTTTATTTCTATTCTCTTATATTTTTGGATCAGATCTACAACAATTGGTATTGGAGCTACAACAATTGGTATCAGAGCCAGGTTAGATCTACAAGAATTGGTATCAGAGCCAGGTTAGATCTAAAACAATTGGTATCAGAGCCAGGTTATATCTACAACATTGGTTGTTGTTGCCATCAAGTCCAAAGGGGGAGATTGTTGGCATTATGATACATATGTTGTACTTGATGGCAACCCACTCATCTCAGATAATAAATTATAGTGTAGAGAAAAGTTCACGCACTTATATGCAGAGAAAAGTTTATTTCATGTAGAGAAAAGTTCACGCACTTTTATGCAGAGAAAAGTTTATTTCATGTAGAGAAAAGTTCACGCACTTTTATGCAGAGAAAAGTTTATTTCATGTAGAGAAAAAGTTCACGCACTTTCATGCAAGGAAAAGCGCGTATATGTTGGAGAACTTACCTTTGGTCCATGGTAGTTAGTCCTTAGTATTTGATCTATGAGGAAAAGCACGTATATGTTGGAGAACTTACCTTTGGTCCATGGTAGTTAGTCCTTGGTATTTGAACCTATGAGGAAAAGTGCGTATATGTTGGAGAACTTACCTTTGGTCCATGGTAGTTAGTCCTTGGTATTTGAACCTATGGTTTTGGACCATGGTACGCACTTTCATGCAAGGAAAAGCGCGTATATGTTGGAGAACTTACCTTTGGTCCATGGTAGTTAGTCCTTGGTATTTGAACCTATGGTTTTGGACCATGGTACCTCGTCATAAGTGTTTATCTCACGCACTTTCATGGTTGGTTCATGGTATTAGTCGGACAGTTTTTTATCCTATGGTTTTGGCCCGTGGTATTGCATCCAAAAGTGTTGATCTCACGCACTTTCATGGTTGGTTCATGGTATTAGTCCAACAGTTTTTTGATCCTGTGGTTTTGGCCCGTGGTATTGTGAAAGGCCTAAGACTATAAAAGAGGAAGGAGATCATTTGGCAAAGCATCATCTGAATTATCGAATATCTGATAAAGTGCTAGATCTGGAATATTGTGATTGGGTTTTGGTGCAGATCTGGATCTAAATGAAGAAGGAACCTGAGCGTAAGGAGAAGGATAAGTTCTATTGATGGGTCAAAATCTTAAGGCTGGAATAGTGGTATCTCTATATGATTTTGATCTATGATATGTGGCATACGCTTGATCTATAAATCTAATAATCTGAGTCTGAATTATTGATGCATGTTTTATTTTACACATGTTATGATCTGGGTATGTCTGATGTAACAACTGCAAAGTTATAAGGAAATATTTACAGATCTGTATGCGGGTTGGCTTTGGTGAAATCAAAGATTGATGATGCAAGTGTAGTTGATGGGTTTTTGATGTTCTTGGATCCAGTTTGAAAATTTATGAAAAGTGGTCCTTGAAAGAAAAGAAGTAGGGGGTTGTAGCTCCCTTCCAGGAGAGACTGGAAAACAGAAGAGAGAGTTGTAGCTCTCTGCAGGTTGTAGCCTGCGTACTGGTAAAGGACTGCACCAGTACAAAATCATTGTAAAAGGAGTTTCTTATTAAAAGAAGATAGAGACATATTGCAGCAGGTGGTTTTCACCCACATTGTGTTTCCACCTTATATCTGGTGTTCTTTTGTGTGACTATTTACTTTTCTTGTTCCTGCTCATTATTTTATGATTCTGACATACAAAGTAATGATCAATATTTGAAGAATTATTCAAAGTATAAATAAGGAAGATATATTGAAAAGAATTTGATAATACGGATTCACCCCCCCTCTCAGTATTATTTCCAACAATACATCTATCTTAAACATGCTTATCTTCTACAATTATTTTCCTTATAGTTTATAAGCATAATTCTTTGTTGTAAATCTTTGTTTTGGTGGAAAATCATTTATGTGTTCTTTCTTCTTGATTAATGAATTTATAGTATACATGTTCATTAAGACCTTCTAAATCTCTTCAAACCCTACACTACATCGACTAAACTCCTAGATCCATCACAATACATTGCTACCTTGCTCCTCCATATGCCTGCTACTATAACCCTTTGAGGCCTGGACCTAGCTACCTATTTCTCATCCTGATCCAGCAACCAAAAAACTATAGAATTCCAAAACCTACCTATGTTGAACATACCTAGCCTAACATCTTTCCTATTCTAGTCAAATTTTGGCTGTGAATTGAAAAGAGAAAGCCCTCTCTAGTTTGGTAGGGCTAGCTGCCAAACTGAAATCTTGGTTTGTGTTTACCTCCATCGATCTCCTCTTAGCTTGGGACGTTGTGGAGGATAACACATTGTATTCATTTTCATCTTTCATTCCTATTTTACTCTTTTGGTTTTATTTGTCTTTTAGTAAAGTTGGTTTTGAGCTTCAATATGAGGTCAATAAACTTTTGTGAAAGGAAAGTTATAGTAACATACAACCCTTGGCTTTCCTGTTACCCTCTTCTTTGTTTTGGTTTACATATTTTCAAGTCGATCATTTTTTGATGGAAAATATGATCCTTCAGCCGGGAAGCTATAAGAAAACCACGATGCCCATATCCTTTTAGGATTCTCATTCCTTCATTCAGTCCTATTTATGAATAGTGTGTTCTTCCTTATCTTTCTAAGTAAAGTAAGATCAGGGAAAAACTTTTAGTGAACAAATCATAAGAGATCTTAAACTTGTCTCTTAAGGAAGAACCTCTTCTACTCTCAATAAGCTGGGATCCCTCTTCTGGCCATTGAAAAATAATAAGTGCCTATGCATGGTGCTATGAAAAGAAAGAAAATAAAAAGGGTGAATGAAGAGAAAGGCTCCCTGCATAGGGAGGTGAAGCAAGTGACTTCGTTGGGGTATTGTCCAAGATCGCTGGAAGTGAAGCAAAATTTTGGTTCCTGAAGTGACTCCATCGGGGTACTGTCTAGGTCAACTAGTAGTGGAGCAACTCTAGATATGTAAAACTCATACTCTGGTTGTTTTAACTCATCATACTATATTACCCTTACTTACATCAACAAGATAATGATATGGCTTGCATTATATTGTGTTACGATGAGTCATGGAACATGGGAGACTATATCTTTAACTAGGTAAGAGTGGGGAGATAAGGTAACCCACTGATTGAATCAATACTTCCTAGGAAATTGAGACTTTGTGCCTAAATGAAACCATTTCAAATAATTTTGGGTTCTCCCAGTGTGTCTCCAAGTATTATCACTGTGACAATGACCCTCCCAAATTTGTCCCTAAGTCTATTTTGGAGCCTACATGAATTGTTGTTTCAAGCCTCCTAATGTGGTCGTGTTTCTTTATTTGTTATTTATGTGTTTTCTCCTAGTGTCACATCTTCCTAAGTCAATGTTTCCTAAGTGTTGTCACTTAACCATTAGAAGCGCTTGAGTCATATAGTTAATGGTTAGGTGAACTTATGACTTAACTTGATTTATAAACTTTCCTTTTCGCCATGCACATAATCAAAAAACACTCAAAAGCATGGAACAAGAAACCAAAAGCAAGAAAATCACCCTTAAAGGAAAAAGTGCACTTCAAGTTGATGAATACATGTGTTTGTGCTAAGCACACTCCTTCAAGTTGAAGAAGTGCACCCTCCTTGAGCACACTCCTTCATGTTGAGCAAGTGTGTCTGCCTCGAATGCACTCCTTCGTGCTGAAGATATGTTCTCCTTTTGGATGCATGCATGAGCCTCTTGGTTGCATTTGGGCGTACTCTAGAAAATAGGAGGACACTTAACGTCCCTTAACCAATATTTTCACTCATCAATAAGGGGCAATCATGCATGAAATTGTTTTGCATGTAAACTCTTTTAAATTAACCCAGTTTAATCATTCATTTGCATAATAATTCTCATCTGGGTTTGGTGCACAACCGTGGATCAAGAAAATCTTCATAAACTTGCGTTACAAGTAATTTTTACATGATGAATCTATTCATTTTCTTTCATGATTTCACTATTGATCTTGCTTTTCTTGCTTTCATTTCTTTTTTTTTTTGTTTATTTGTTGGCATTTTTGTTCAATATTGATTCTAAAAGTGTTGATTTGTTGTCTCATGCTGAAACTCTTAACTTTACTCAACCTTCCACATTCCCCAATTATTACAACAACATCCATATAAGCTTGCAAATCCCTCTTCTTCTCATTCCTACCATGAAATATTGGTATCAAACTTGTTCTCGAGCTTTCAATAGGTAGAGTGCACTTATGGAACTTGAAGCATGATCAAGCTTGAAAATTGTGCCCAAAATAGTCAATTTTTCACTTCTTCATCACGAAGAATTACGTCCTCCCTTGAGCGCATGAGTGCACCATGAAGACATGAATGGTTTTCCTTCATCCCTTCAGCATGTGCTAGTGCACCCTCCTTGATTTTGAGCACACGAGCTCACCCTAAAGACCTGAAGGTGTGAGTACATGATCCTTCATCCCTTCAAAGTGCACTAGTGTTCCCTCTCTCTCTCCTTGAGCACATGAGTGCATTGTGAAGGCATGAACGCATGAAAACCCACTCCTTCATCCCTTCAAAGTGCACTAGTGCACCCTTTATGGATTTCTTCTCTTTCTTGAGCACATGAGTGCACTACAAAGCCCTTAATGACCCCTGACTTCTCCTTTGTGCTTTGAAAGTGTGCCCTCCTTGTTGCATGCTTATTTTTTCACGCTTGCAAGTGATTTTGTACTGACATTGTTAGACTTTCATGTCTAGTTACATGTGATGGCTCTTTGTACATGATCTATGAGATATTGTTGCATAGGTGGTTTCTTTAAGCTAATCTTTTCATTATGAGTGTGTTGCCACAAAAAGGTGTTGATGCTACAAGTATTCTCACCCTTTCATCATCTGTTAGAGCTATGCCTCTCTCTACACGCAGAGTGGCCTCTAAAGAAACTTCAGGGGAAAGCACTGAGGAATTTGTTGAAGTAACAAAGTTGACCATTTCAATATATGCAGATACATAGTGCTTCATTGATAAGTTTACTGAGGTCACATGGGGAAAGATAAAGGACACATTCATGCAGAAGAGGTTTGTTGAGAACTTAGAAGACATACAAGCATACATCAATATCAAGAAGTCCAAGATGCATAGAATCACATGCAGATTCCCTATCATCCCATGTGCAGAGGTGATTGAGTGGATTATCATACACATGGATGAATTCCATTTGGTTCTTCGTAGTGAGAGTGGTGGTTAGATTGCCACCTATTATGGAGAAGATATGCAGACATACTACAAGGTCATCAAACCTGTAGAATATGCAACACTGACTTTTACACGAGATGGGTTGACCTCGACATGAGTGACATCATAAAATCATGGTATCGAGAGCCTGCCAAGTTTCACCATCACCCATCCACAATCTATCCAATAAAGATTCTTAGAGATATATGTTAGTATCTAATAGTCATGTGTTTTTGGTTGCATGGGCACAAGAACACTGAGGTGTTTGAGTAAAATTGGATATATATGATCAATATCGTGGTAACATGTGGTAAAGTCTTCAATTGGGTAGATATATTATCATTCGAGTTGCAGTGTCATGTGGGGTAGGAAAAATCATCTTTAAGGGCGAACCAAGCACCACAGTTCTATATGTTTGTGTTCCTTCTAGATGAAATCTATGCACAATATGAATTTCCAAAATTTTATTGGAACTAAACCCTCGAGGTCATGTTCCCAGTTTACTTTCACTGCAGAGTGTTATCAGAATCAAGCTTCAGAGGTGCATATGAAAAATTGGTTGATCACTTCTTTGTAGTTATTTTTCACATGATATTTGAGATCAATCCTCCTTTCATGACCGATTAGGTGAAGGAGTCACTCTGAGATCTTGCGAATTTATTTTTAGCTCTTGAGGGTACATACATCAAAGTTTTTAGTTGTCATATATCCCCTCATCTCATGCCGTGATATGTGACTAATTAGGTGGTAATGCAGTGGGTAGAAAACTAGTTGGATAAGGGATTGTCAAGAGTTCTTCACAGGAGGAAGGAATTCCCTGGGCCCACCTTTCCTTTGAGGATCAAATTATATGAGTTAAAGAACCACAAGGTGATAGCAAAAAAGATAAAAGAGTTGGATCACATTCAATTTGCAACTAAACACTTCCATGGATATGATCCCAAGAGGGCGTGTAGGAAGCACTGTGAAAGGATCAGTTTCAATTGGGGTTATTCATTGATATCTACAACAAAAGATGAGGATTTTGTTCTCCAAATGATCTTTTATCATGTGTAAAAACAAATGAAAACCATTTTTTGTTTTATTGATAACATAGCTTAATGTAATGGGAAAGTAATAATTTTATTTTCACTTTGTTTTATGTATGTTATTTACTTTCTTTGATAGTTATCTCCTTCCCTCATCACACAAAGTAACACACAATCTACTCAAAACCATAGGGGACCCCACGAGTCCCCGTAATTCTAGACTTTTTCAAAACCTCCCTCCATTACTAGGAGGTGTGCCAGCTCTCTTGCCATTTAAGCATAGATGACGCCACATCGCCACCATTCTAGGATCATCCTTTATCATTGAAACTTTCATTGGGACCCCCACTCTTCAGAGCACTCCTTTCACTACCCCTCATGGGAATCCATAAGATACCCCTTAGGGGACCCTTCATCCTACCCCTCAGAGGAGCCCAGACAACTCCCCTCCTAGGAGTCCAGTAGGTTCTCACTAGGGTAACCATCCTCATCAGGGAACCCATTTACATATATCTTTTCAAAATCATTTTGTGAAGGTGAAAAACTTACAAGTTCCATTTTTAGCTTCCTTAAATCTCCCTAATTTAAGCTAGTTAACCAATGACCCTATTTCACATGGCCAAAATTCACCACCCATGCCCACCAAGCTCCCTGCAGGCACTCCAAAATTCGAATGGAAACAAGGACAAGACCCAAGAAACCATGTTATGACCTTTCACCTTTGGTGTTCATCCAATAGTATTACAAAATATATTATTCACCTATGACTATTTCAATGCATCCTCATGGGGCCCACAACAAAATGGTACATAGACCAACCCTCTGGGTCACATGGGGAATTTAGTTCCCTAGCCACAACATTCCTTACATTCTTCCAACTCCTAGTCCGCTAAGACTCTTTACTGGAGCTCTTAAACCATTTCAAACAAACATCTACTACACACATATTGGACCATATCCATGAGTGGTGTAAACGCTGCAGTTTGTGCAAAGCTCAGCCGGAGGTCACACTCCTCCTTGACTTGTTTTTAGGCCCATTCATTGATATGTATAATGTAACAAGTCGTATAGAATGTGAATAGTCATAGGATTTTAAGAGTCATGAGGAAGCTCAAAGGTAATTGTTATTTGTTATAAATAGCTCCTCATAACTCAAGAAAAAGGGCTTGGATTTTTGGAGCCTTGCCTTGGCTTCTCTCTTAGTACATAGGATATAGATCATTCTTTGGTGAATCAAGTTGTGGCTTCATGTTCCACTACTAGATATAGTGTTTAATCTATGTAACAATGTACTTGGGATCTTTCATTCTTAATCAGAAGCTCAATGAGCTGACACTTCTTCACATGTGTATCATAGATATAGTAGTACTTTTATTGTTATGTTTATGATATATGTTCCTTCAATTATATACTAAGTTAATGAACTAATTCGTTTCTATGATATGGTTATTATTGAATGAGTGGTATTATTATTTAATGATTGTTACTTATTATGTGGACTAATCTACAGGTAATCAAAAAACCTTTCTCCTTCTTCTCGGGTCTCCCTTTACTTTTCTAACTGGTGGCTCATTCTCCCAGTTGTGGAAGTATCCCTCATGCACCTTACATTGGGGGTCTCACAAATCTTACATACTTTCTTCCCCAAAGAGGTGTTGCATTCTCTTGTGTGTAATCATAACCAAGGCATATCTTAGAAACCTTTCCAAACGGTGGCCAAATCGTATGACTGATTGGGACACTACACCAAACTGTGTTGGGTCTAATTGGGACTTCACATTGGGGAGATCCCCTTACAATGTTGGTGACATCCAACACCATAAAAACTATCCTACCATCAAATCATGTTCTCTCTCAAGTATCTCAACATCAAATGTCCTCACTACTCATATTTTCTCATCTTTGTTAATCTCTTGATTGTCTATGCTCATTTTTTGAACATTTTTGAATCTAAAAGAATAAGAATTTGATATCTGAGGTTAGCCTAAGCTACCACCCTCTATTCATCGGGGAGCCACTACTACCACACAGAATCACTGCGAGTGGGGAATCCAATGCTACCACCTAGGAAACATCCTAGATATTATCATTAGGGAGCCATGCTCAACCTGGAACCACTTGGGGGAGCAAATCTCAACCCATAAACCAATGACAATGAGGAAGGTCCCATTGCAAAATTTGATATCATATCCATAATAGTGGGGAAGGTCCTATAGGACACTCTCACCCCATGTAAATCTATAGGCGAGATACCTCTTACAAAGAATGGATAAAAAAATTCCCATGATGCAATCAATGGGTGAGATACCACTTGTTATACGAGGTAAGGATCACAACCATCTTATTGCATGCTAGTATTTGCAAGTAATGACGCTTAATAGTCATGTGGTAGAACACTTACATCATAATTAGCTTGGTTTGTACACCTCCAAGCACTCTCTCAACCCGTTGGCCAAATGGGGAGCGATATCCACAATAATCCCAACTTGTGGATATGATGCAAACTAGGGTATACATTTCATAGAACAAAATAGGGGAGAAACATCTCTCGCCCTATGGGTAATAGATAGGGATGATACCCTATTGTCCAGAGATCCCCCAACCCTGGGAGCCCTCCGTCTCAATTCCACACCTTGGGAGATCAGACAAGGGGGAGGAGTTGGCTCAATGTCCTTGATCAACCTTGCTCTCTATAGATCATAAATATATCATCATGCTCATATCTTGTATCAACTTAAACAACTCACTGAAGAGTTTAATCATAATTTCTCAATAGCATCAGTCTCATGTTCATGCAAGACATCAAATCAAAGATTATATTAGAACAAATATATATCACAAAAGGGTACCTTATTCATCCTCCCTCTCATGGAGGCAAAAACCACAACCCTAAGCTTGTTTCGTACAACGACATTGACTCAATGTAGATATCTCAGTCCTAGTTATATATAAGATTCTCTACCAATAAGGTCCCACTCCTTATTATTACAATGTGTCACTGACATATCCATAATCTATTCAAAATAACTCTCCAAAGAGTTTCTTCAACTTGCCTCACAACTATCCATTCTAGCAACATCGTATTAAACCTCGGCCATGGCTAAAAGCTACAAACTTCTCATAAAAAAACATCATGGAATATCTCATACTGATGCATCACCTAGACATGCTCATCTCATCAATAACAATCCCAAACAACATTAGTACATCCATGCAGTCACATATCATAGTAAGGATATCTTAGATAAAAAATTGACCATCCCATGCAAATATCTCAAAGTGTGCTTTGCGACAACCCAATGTGTATGAAATGGCCCAATCATGAATTGACTTGGACTTCTTTCTTATTCTTGGGTAGAGGAATGTGGCTAATGGCTTCAACCTATTTAAGATCAATCTTCACACCCTCCTGCAATACTGCATGTCCTAGTAACTTCCCCTCACTTAGGGTGAATTGAGATTTCTTAGGATTCAAGGAGATAACATATCTCCTGCACTTCTCAAAGGTGAGTTCTAAGTGGAGGATGTGTTCCTCCTAAGTCATGGAAAATATTGTGATGTCATCCAAGTAAACCAACATGAATTTTTCTTGCTCCCCCATGAAAGCTATGTCCATTGCTATCTGAAATGTGGCCCCTCATTTATCAGCCCAAAAGGCATGCAAGCATACATAAATGTTCCCCACGGGCTGGTGAAAGTGGTCTTTTCATGATCCTCTGGATGAACAACCACTTGATTATATCCAGAGAATGTTAGGTCCCTATCATACTAGTGTAACCCCTTATTTTTATTAGTACAACCCCCTTATTATATTGTTGTGCCCATGTAGTCCCAATATTGTTATTATTGTGCCCCATAAAAGCCCACTATTGTTATTATTGTTCCCTTACATTATTATTGTTATGTCGGCTCTGATTATATTATGACCCCTTAGACTCCTATATATAGAAAGGAGGTCTTGTCATTTGAATCATCCAAGAATTGTTCATTTGTGTAATGTAAAGGAGGTTTCCCCCTCTAAGAGGCTTATTTCTAAGGTGTTGATCTATCTTTTCTATCTTTTTGTGAGCTGGTTTCATAACATTTGGCATCAGATCTTTGGATTCTAGGGTTTTGCTGCTCCAAATAGGTCATCGTGGAATTTTCACTATAACGTTTTTTCTGAGACATTTCAGAAGCTAAAAAAAACCCATTTGAGCATAAATCGTTTTGAAATTTGGGTCCAAATTTCAGAGCTTAACTCGCTATATTTTCGGAGATATGATCTGAGGAAGTTAGGGTTTTTTCAGACTCTCGAATTACATTCCAAACAGGTGACCTGGGGAAAATTGTCATAACTTTGGTTCTGAGTATCAGATTGAAATTTCGTAAGAAGTTTCAGAAAGAGGACGACCTGAAGTTTTCTGTCTATTTGTTTTAGGTACTAAGGTCGAAACAGGGACACATGAAACTTCGTACAAGTTTTCTCTACTGAACTAGTCTATAATCAGGTCACTGTGGGAGATTTGGCATAACTCTTCCTTGGAGAATCCAATTATGATCAAAATTGTGGAGTTAAAAAGAGGACTCGGAGGGATATTACAGGCTGAAATTTAAAAACTTAAAGATCCAAAAGTATAGAGTTATAGCCGTTTTAAGATCAATCTCCTAAAATCAAGAAAATGCGAGATGAGGAAGTTTGATGGCAAGGATACAGTAAATTGGATACTATAGATGGAGAAATATTTTGATCTACATGGTGTACCACTGTTACAAAAGGTAGGTATTGCATCTTCATATTTAGAACCACAACAATTTTTATTTTAGAAAGGGCTTTGTTCTCATAAACCACTTGTTACGTGGTCAATTTTCACGGAGGAAATGATAGCACATTATGAGGATACAAAGAGAAACACCCTTCTTTAGCCAATTGATAAATATCAAACAAAAGTGGTCAATGGAAGAGCACATTGAGGACTTTCAAAAGTTGAATATAAGGGAAATCATATTCCAGAGAAGCAGAGGATTGATTTTTCCATAGGGACTTTAAAGGATAACATTCAACATGAGGTTTGTCTTTGGGAACTTGATTCATTGCAGAAGGCATTCAGGTTGGAAAGAAAAGTGGAAAACAAAATTATGGCAACAAGGATGTCTACCCCTTACAACTATAAAGATGGAAGTCTTGTTTCTCCTACCCTTCCACAACCTACAAGGTTGACACCACAACAATTGGAAGAAAAGAGAGCAACAGGGCTTTGTTACAATTGTGATAAAAAATATATTAAAGGTCATAAGTGTGGTGAGAAGAAATTATTTTACATTGATTATGAAGAGGAGGAAGAAAAGGATCTAGAAACATCAAAAGAAAAGGATATACACCAGGAACCAACCCCAGAGAAAGAAGAAATGAATATGACCATATCTTGTAACTCATTTGCAAGAATTACGACTCCTAAAACTCTCAAGATAGAAGGACATATCAAGAAGAAAAAGGTTCAAGAAGTGAAAGATCACATCGAGCATCAAGAAATTAATCTGAAAATATCTTGTAATGCATTGATTGAAAGTACCACTCCTAAAACTATCAAGATAGAAGCACATATCAAGAAGAAAAAGGTAATAGTGTTGATTGATTCAGGCAGTACCCATAATGTTATTCATTGTAAGATAGCCAAGGAATTGAATTGCTTCCTATATCCAACATCAGAGTGTCAAGTGATGATTACAAGTGGAGGAACCATAAATTTCTCTGGAAAGTGCCATAATATCAAGCTATCCATGGAAGAATATGTATTGAATAGCCCAATGCTTTCCATTCCAATAGGTGGTGATGATGTTGTACTAGGAGTCCAATGGCTACAATCCTTGGGTACAATAGCTTTTAATTTTCAACAACTTTTCATGAAATTTTCTTTGGAAGGAAAAGAAGTTGAATTAAGGGGTATCACAGGGAAATCGGGAAATATAATCATCTCTAACGGAATGATAAAGCTTCTAAAGAAAGAACAAAGAGGTGTAATTGCACAATTATGTTCGCTAGAGGTTTCCACGTCGAAATCATTTATTTCTCCAGATCTCTAAAAAGTATTGGACAATCATTCCAAGGTATTTGAGAATCCCAAAGGCCTCCCACCTATTTGTGATTAGGATCATGCTATTCATTTTCCAGGAAGTGTTCCTCAAAACATCAGGCCTTACAGATATCCCTTTGCACAAAATAGTGAAATTGAATGTATGGTTGCAGAAATGCTAGAGGTTGGTATAATTCAACCTAGTCAAAGTTCTTTCTCTGCTCTAGTAGTATTGGTGCCCAAGAAGGATGGATCATGGTGCAGGTGTCTGGATTATACAGAGCTCAACAAGCTCACTATTAAAGATAAATTTCCCATTCCTCTCATTGATGAATTATTGAATGAATTGCATGGAGAAATTTACTTCAGCAAGTTGGACCTTCATGCGGGATATCATCAAATTAGAATGAAGACTGAAGACATTGTGAAAACAACATTTAGAACTCATGAGGGTCATTATGAGTTTTTGGTCATGCCTGTTGGCCTTACCAATGCACCTTCTACATTCCAAGGTTTGATGAATTCCATTTTCAAACCCTTCCTTAGAAAATTTGTGTTAGTATTTTTTGATGATATAATAATCTAAAACAAGTTTTGGAAGGATCATGTTCAACATGTTGATAGAGTGCTCAGACTATTGGATGAGAAACAATTATATACAAAAACCTCCAAATTTTTCTTTGGAGTAGAATAGGTGGAATACTTGGGTCATACTGTATCTCTTGAAGGTGTTAAGGTAGACCCCTCAACAACAAAAAGTTCTCCAACTCTTAAAGGATAACCTCACTTTGGCACAGAATTGAATGAAACAACAGGAAAATCAACATTGTAGCGAAAGAAGTTTTGATATAGGCGACTGGGTATTTTTACGAATACAACCATACAAACAAATTTCCCTCAAGCAAGCTAAGAAGGATAATAAATTATCACTAAAGTACTATGGTCTTTACAAGGCGCTGCAAAATATTGGTACTATGGCATACAAATTGGAGCTTCCTGCATCTTCTCGAGTGCCCCAAGTTTTCCATGTTTCATGCTTAAAGAATTTTATTAGTGACAAGCTCCCAATTCAAATAATATTGTTGGAACTTGACGAGGAAGGAAAAATCATATTGGAACCTAAAGCAGTCATGGGAACAAGAACCCGACAGCTATGAAATCAATCAATATCAAAGTATCTCATCAAGTGGAAGAACTTACCCGCTAAAGATTCCAGATGGGAGGATGATAATTTTATACAGAAGCATCCAGATCTACTCAATTGTTGAGGATAACACTTCTTGAAGGAGAGGGGCATGTTAGGTCCCTATACTACTAGTGTAACCCCTTATTGTTATTATTACAACCCACTTATTATATTGTTGTGCCCATGTAGTCCCCATATTGTTATTATTGTGCCCTTACATTATTATTGTTATGTTGTCTCTGATTATATTATGACTGCTTAGACTCCTATATATAGAAAGGAGGTCTTGTCATTTGAATCATCCAAGAATTGTTCATTTTTGTAATGTAAAGGGGGTTTCCCCCTCGAAGAGGCTTATTTCTAAGGCGTTGATCTATCTTTTCTATCTTTTTTTGAGCTGGTTTCATAACAGAGAACCTTTCCACCATAGACATTCTAGCTGAACCAACCACCTTCTGCAATATATTATCCATCTTGGGCTACGGGTAGTTGTCTTTCAAAGATGCCTTGTTTAGATTTCGGAAGTCTACACATAGCCTTATCTCTCCATTATTCTTACGAACGGGGACCAGATTTTCTACCCAATCAGAGTATCTTAAAGGTACAATATTATTTGCATGTAGCAACTTCCTTATCTCCCTTTCAGTGGAGGGTTGTAAGAGTGGATTTATCTGTCTGAGTTTTTTCTTGCAGGGTTTCACTCCACTTTTCAAAGTAATATTATGATGTATGATGTTAGTATCAAATGTTTTCAAATCATCATAAGACCAATAAAAAACATCTTCGTAGGCTTTGAAAAGGTCTATTTTTATAATGCAAGGGGATTCCTTTTGACAGCTTGATCATCTGAGGCTCCTCCTCTAATACATTGTTGCAATCTTGTACTTGATCATCCATCTTAGGAGCTATTTGTTTGGAGGCTATGTCGTTTGTTAGGTTCCTATACCAATAGGTCTCATTTTCATGATTGACAGTAGAAGAGCCAAATATGTTCATCCTTACATGCTGCAGAGGTTCCATATTTTGTAAACAAAGGAAGAAAATTAAAAAATTAAAAGAGGGTATGCCCTAAAAGAAAAATCAAAGGGCAAAAAGAATGGATTGGTCAGAAAAGATGATAAAAATGAACCCCAAACCAAAAGACCAAGAAAGTGTGCTAGTTTAAATGCCACTATTGTTCCATTGTTGCAGAATTTCATTGCGTACAGGTGGTTGATTCTGCATACACTTGATGAATAGCCAAACAGTTCAATCCTAGTTAGATCATGTTTGAATTTACTTGTCTTTAGAATAGAGAATAAAGATTTGTCCAAACAGTGTAAGCTTGGCAGATGAGTAAATAGGTAGAGAAAATAAGGAGCCCAACTGCTTAATCTGGGCCCTTGGAAGAGATAAGGGTAGACTTAGATAGGAAGACATTCAAAAGAAAAAGAGGAAAATCAGGGTTTGCTAGTCCAAATGCACCCTATCAAAAGGAAGAAAAAATGCTAGGTGTATTAGGCTAAGTAGGCAGTTTGAGGTTGCAGAAGCAAGTTTGTGATCACTTTTTTGTCTTGTCAAGAAAGATTCATCTCATGAATGACACAAGTACCATGGCAGTTGTTTGGTTGTAAAACAGTGGAAGCATGACTAATTTCCCCTTTCATTTCCCCAGAAACCATTTACTAACATCCCCTCAAGGATCTTGGGATCTGCCCAGTAGTCCTGTTTCACTTCATTTTATGAGAAATGCTAAGTTGAACTCTGAGTTTACCTAGTTAAAAGAAGTCACATTTCTTGTGTAAAAGATCTTACCATTTTACTTCATTTCCCTAAAAACCTAAGTTATTACCTTATAAACTTAGCTTTACCTATCCTAAAATCATATTAACATTAACTTTATTAGATAGCTCCTTTATTATTTTTCCCACCCCTATTCTATAAAAAACTATATAAAAAACCCAAAAATAGATAATATCCCTACCCCTGTGTTACACTAAAAAATGTCACCTTGACTACTTACAGTTAGTATGGCTCAAATCAACAGTCATGCTACCCTCTTAGGCAAGTCTCATGCCTCTGTTATCCATCTCAAACTCAAAGAAGAGAGAAAGTCTTGTAAAAACTATGTTTATCTCTGGGGTCGCAGGTTCTCTCTAGCCTTACCTGTGGGGACGCTGACCATGTTCACAAAATCTGCGTCCATGGACGCTCTGTATGTTAAGGGACAGGTGCGTCCCTCTGTAAAAGGCAAAATGCGCGAGTTTTATCTTGAAAAAGCTACTTGTGGTTACTTCTAGAACATTCTAGAGGTCGGTTTGATGAAATGGATGCGCCTCCAGTTGGTTCATGTATCTCTATTAAGGGGGAACTTATCCCATCAATAAGGGAGCTATCCCACCCAAAGAGGGGGATGATCCCATTGATAGTGGACCTGAATAACCTCTTTACAGCACTATAAATAAAGGCATTGAGTCAGAAGGAGAAGAGGTTGGAGCTATACATTTTCTTTGGGTAAATGCTGCAGGATTTAGGTCTTCCATTAGAGCCTTTGTGAGGAGAGATTGTCTTCACTTGATTCTACTTGGGAGAGGGTGAGCTTTGTCAAAGTAGAGGAAAACCCTTGATGGACCCTGGGAGGAACTTGCACAACACCAAGGCCAGGTTGTAAGAGTTTCTTTGTTTCGTTATTAATACAAACTGGTTTATTTTTCTCAATAGCTTGTGTTAATGAGTTATTTCATGTGTTCCTTGGTCTGCATGTTGAATATATGTTTTATTATATGAAATGCAAGTGCTTGGTAATTGTTTGATTGTTTGTGGTTGCAGGAATTGACTTGAAGGAGGAGCTCATCCGGATCGTCAAGAACGGACTTCAACAACAGCGTTTTGGAATAAGGTAAGCCTAAACACTTGTAGTTTTCATGTTGTAAAAGGTGTATTTAGAGAAAGATCACTCCATTTTGTCTTGTTTGTCATTAGAATGTCTTAGACTTCTAGGAAGGTCAGTCGTGTCCGCACCCTTGACAGATTCCGTGTGACAAATTGGCGACTCCGCTGGGGAAGGATTCCATTAATGAGAAAAGTCTTTTCCTTTGTGTGAACTTTGCTTTGAGAAAATTGGTTTATTTTTCTGGTTTTTGACTGTGAGAATTAGTATTTGGGTGGCTTAGCTTTAGATTTAGTTAGATTTGGTTTTTCTTAACTTTTCCAGAAGGACGCACCCTCTGAGTACTGCACAGTGCGTCTTTGGACGCGCTGTTGCCGTTTGCACAGAGCGGGCCCGCGCCTGTTCTAACGGGATGCCTGCGTCTTCCTGTAAAAATTTAGGGAAACTCCATTTTTGCTTTAATTGCTTTTAGATTTTGGTTTTTCTTAGTGTTTTCTGCCCAGATCCTTTAGTACCCTGTCAAAAATTTTCACCTGAACTTGTTTCATTAGCATTCCTGCTTTTAGCTTTCATCAATTGGGTGTTTTGAGTCTCTTTTTTGAGAAATTCTTAATTTGATTTCCTTTGTTCATTACTTGGAGGTTTCTCTCAGTCTTTTCACGATTTTGCATCTTTTTGCCTTTGAGTGTTAATCGCCTTTGAGTGTTTTTATGTTTTGATCTTTGGAACTCTCACCCAATTTTCTCAATTTGCACTTGATTGGTTCTTAGATCACATTAGAATCATCTTGTGTTTGAGAATTCTTTTGCATAGATCACATTTGCACAATTAGAATTCTCATTTTCAGAATATGAATGAAAAATGTGCATAGATTACATTTGCATACTTTTCAAGTGAATTGTGCTTAGATTACAATTGCATAGTTTACATTCTGAAAAATCAATCGTAGATTTAGATCAGCTTTCTTTGATTTGAATTTACACAAAAATAAAAATAAAAATTGGTTTGGAATTGATTTGCATTAGTTTTTCTTGATGAAATTAGTGCATTAGAGAATTTGTTAAATTTTCTCTTAATGATCTATTTTTTGCATTGTTGGGAGTGAATGGAAACTCTCTCCTTACTCTAGTTAGGATTCATCGAATTGAAAGGATTGCATTATCATATTCGATTGCATTCAGTTGAGTCGGGTCATAACACCATTGGTTTCATCTCCATTTACCCATTTGAGTAATAACAGCCTTAATAACACAGCGCTTAATTAAAATTCATCTAGTAATTTTTACATTTCTAGGACTCTGAAACACCAACATAGCTTAGGCTAGGGTCTTGAAGTAGGTGAGTACTTAACTCTCCAAGACTACAAAACCAAACAGATAGTTTATCTTGAGTAGAATAAATCCAATTGTTTCAATTGCACTCTGGGAAAGCTCCTCTTAAAGGAGAAGCACGAGCTCGTGTCCGAACCAGTGAGGGGATCATTCCCCCCTCGTTGGGAACGACGCCAGACAGTACGTATTACAAACGGTAAACCTCGGATTAACCATTGTCGAGGAGCCAGGGGTCACTTATCGGTAAACCTTGGATTGTTGTCAAGGAGCCGGTAAGGGGATTGAGCTTACTACTCTGCCCTTGCGTGCTGTCGGAGTTTAGACTGTTCCCCCAGGTGTATTTGTTACTGTTGGTGACCTTAGTGACCATAATCTTTAGGGTTCTACCGAGGTGACGGTGGAGGGAAGGTCCCACTGTACCTGGAGCAGACGTCGGTTATACTCACTTGGATTTTCCGGGGGGTTCACTTCACTTCGAGACGGTTAAAGTGGAGGAACTTGTGCCGGTCTATTCATTAAGCAGGTTGCCGGGGTAACTGTTCCACCCGCCATTTCTGTACTGAATTCTGCGAGGTTGGGCTTCATCACCAACTAGTGTTTTCGGTCCGGAGAGCTTACTTTTTGTGTATGGTTTGACTCCTAGATTTGATAGCGCGTGTTAAATTGTTTGTTTTTACTTTTAGAGACCATAGGTGTGAATTGTGAATTTTAGTTGTTAAGTGTGAATTGTGAATTGTTAATTTTAGTTTTAAATTGTTAATAAAATTCACTGAAGTTGAATATAATGGCAAATGTTCCAGAATTTATCAACCTAGGAACCCCTCCTAATGAGAATCCTAGTACTTTTCCTTACTTTGGAAATGTTGGTCCTCCTTATATGGCTACTTTGTCATTACCTGGATTTACAATAGGTTTACCGATATGGTTATTTTCAACTTCGTTGGCCCAAAATACTCCAATTGTTCCATCTCAACCGGATGCTTCACCTCAACAGAGTTCACCATCTCAACATCACCAACCTTCTGTTGACCCTTTACCTTCTTCGCCTAATTTTTCTTCCTCCATTTCTTCCTCTTCGCCTGGTAAAAGCCTTGATGTTAGTAACCAGGAGGCTAAGAAGAAGAAGAAAGGGAAGAAGAAGAAGAAGAAGAAGAAGCAAGATAAGAAAGAAGTCAACCAACCAACCATGGCTGTAAGTGTTAGTTGTGTTGAGGAAAATTCTGACATGCATCGTAAACCCAAATACCCTTGCAGGCTTTGTAAGGGTGACCACTTCCTTGTCAATTGTCCTGGTATTCCAAAGGTCTTGGAAGTATGGTCAGAAAAATCCCATCAACTTTCCGTTGATCCATCAACCAGTGATAGTCAGGTTCCTGGGAAAAAAGGTAAAGTTAGGTTTCCTTGTAAGTTATGCAAAGGGAGTCATCAAACTCACATTTGCCCTCACATGGATGAAGCCTCAACATTATTGGAAAACCTTACTGTTCCACAGCAAGAATTTCCAACTGGTTACCGTAAACTTTCTCCCAACCTACCGTCAACTGACGGAGTGATTGATTCAAATTCAAATACAGTCGGTCACACTCTCCCATTGGAGAGTGAAACTCATGTCACTCAGGTTGATGATCCATTAGTTGATCAAGTGGTCGATTCAATTTCACCTTCGGTCGATCCCACTTTCCATTTAGAGAGTGAACTTCATACCACTCAGGTTCTTCTTGTTACATCAGATTCTTCTATGCCATGGGGCATTTCACCTGTTTCTACAGAACCCCCTCCAAGTACTGAGGTCTTTTCCTTTGATTGGAATAAACTGACAGAACCTCGTCTTCCTTCCTCCATCCCTTTCCAAATCATTGTCAAGGCTGGTGATAGGGACATACATCGTACTCAGGTAGATGAAGGTGCTTCTGTTAGTATTTTATCCTCAGCTGTTTGGAAAGCTTTGGGTTCCCCTCAGCTTGCGCCTATTACGCAGAATCTGAAAGCTTTTAACAGAACAATTAGTGAACCTTTAGGGATCCTTCCTAAGTTTTCTATTACCTTGGAAGGTAAAACTGTTTGTGTTGATCTTATTGTAGTTCGAGGTCCCTTGGATTTCAATTTACTCCTTGGGCGAGACTATGTTTATGCAATGAAAGCTGTCGTATCGACACTCTTTCGCGTGATGTCTTTCCCTCACAATGGCAGTATTGTGACTGTAGACCAGCTTTCGTTCCCTAGTCTTTTTTCAACTACCAATAATATGACACCCCTAAATGTTCCTGATTCTAAAGTGGTATCTACTTTGCCACGGGTTAATTATGTGGCAACCGGTCCCATGATTTCAGTTACCGATGTAAGTGAGCCTCTCACTGTTTGCTCATCTTCCTTTGATTTAGCTCCGGTAATTGACATGGAAAACTCTATGGGATTACTTGAACACGATGTTCTTATCCCTTTTGAGTCCCTTGACATGTGTTCCTTCCCAAGAACTATTCTTCCTTCTGATGAAGATCTCTTGGAAGCCATGATCAAGGTGTGTCCATTGACATGTCTTTCTTCCATTTGGAAGCCATGATTAGTGGTCGCGAGGATAGTTTTTTCTTGTATCAACCTCGTTAAAAAATGAAACAAGGAGAGCGAGGATAGTTCCTTTTCCTGTGCCAACCTCGTTAAAAAATGAAATAGGGTGTTACGAGGATAGTTTTTCCTGTATCAACCTCGTTAAAAAATGAAATAGGCTGCACGAGGAAAGTTCCTTTTACTGTGTCGACCTCGTTAAAAAATGAATCAGTGAGTACGAGGATAGTTTTTTTTCCTGTATCAACCTCATTAAAAAATGAAATAGGCTGTAATGAGGATAGTTCTTTTACTGAGTCAACCTCATTAAAAAATGAATCAGGTAGATTTTAGGTTATGTAGGTAGACTGTAAAAAGTAAGGTTTTTGAGGATAGTTCCTGTTACTGAGTCGACCTCGTTAAAAAATGAATCAGGTTTGAGGATAGTTCCTGTTACTGAGTCAACCTCGTTAAAAAATGAATCGGGTTTGAGGATAGTTCCTGTTACTGAGTCAACCTCATTAAAAAATGAATCAGGTTTGAGGATAGTTCATGTTACTGAGTCAACCTCGTTAAAAAATGAATCAGGTATGAGGATAGTTCTTTTCTTGTGTCAACCTCTTTAAAAATGAAACAACTCCCTTTTCAAGTTAAATATTGAAAGTAAACCTTCATTTCATCCAGCCGGTTGAATGCAATGAAGCCTGGGGGGCATGTACCTAATTTCGCATCATTATGCTGGGGGCATGCGAACTTTTTGAGCATAGTTCCTTGTCTTGTGTCAAGCTCGTTAAAAAATGAAACAAGGGTAGGTTAAGTAGGTAGATTGTAGAGAGTAGTCATGAGCATAGTTCTTTGTCTTGTGTCAAGCTCGTTAAAAAATGAAACAAGGATTTTAGAGCATAGTTCCTTGTCTTGTGTCAAGCTCATTAAAAAATGAATCAAGGTTTTTAGAGCACAGTTCCTTGTCTTGTGTCAAGCTCGTTAAAAAATGAATCAAGGTTTTTTAGAGTATAGTTTTTTGTTAGGTAGATTGTAGAGAGTAGTTATGAGCATAGTTCCTTATGTTGTGTCAAGCTCGTTTAAAAAATGAAACAAGGGTTTTGAGGATAGTTCTTTTCCTGTGTCAACCTCACTAAAAAAAAATGAAACAGCTCCTACAATTCTTTCCAAGATCTTGAAAGTAAAGCTTCATTCCATCCACCTCATTGAATGCAATGAAGCTTGGGGGGCATGTACCTTGGTTTGCATCTTTATGCTGGGGGCATGTGAACTTATAACAAGCATAGTTTTTCGTTTCAAGCTTGCATAAACATGAAACTGAATCCGAGCATAGTTCTTTTCCTATGGCAAGCTCGTTAAAAAATGAAACAAATCCTCCTCTAATTGAGTCGAGAGTTTGACTAGACCTCATAGATGTTAGGTTGTACGTTTAGGTTAGTTATTTCAGTTTTTGCATAATTTTCTTACAGTTTTAGGTCGAGTCTTTCAAATGATCTCGTTCATGAACCTTCATTTCATCCAACTGGTTGAATGAAATGAAGCTGGGGGGCATGCGCTCTAGCAATCATGCTTAGGGGGCATCAAGCACAGTTTTCTCTCTGTTTCGAGCTTGTGAAAAAATGAAACTACTTTGAAGCATAGTTTTTATCTGTTTCAAGCTTTTGTAAAAATGAAACCTATCTCGAGTCAATTTCAGTTATTTTCAAGACTCGTTAAACTCATGAAAATCTCGAGATTATTTTGCTATTTTTCATTCTCGTAAAACAAATGAAAATGCCGAGTTCTTTCCGTCTTTTCCTGCTCGTAAATAAAATTGAAAGTCGGCTATATGAGTACATTTTTATCATTTTTTTGAACTCGTTAAAACTTACGAAAAAGTGAAACCTTAGAGTCATCTTTTAAGCCCTTTTCTGACTCCTAAAACATGAAAAGATCGCCGAGCGTTTCTTTTACACTCGTTAAAACAGAATTAAAAGACGGTCCCCTTTTAGCTCTTTTCTGACCGCAAAATCAGGAAAAGATTGCCGGGTTTTTGTCGTTTCAAACTCGATAAGGAAATAAAACGACGTGTCCTTGATCGCTTTTTACTTTTCAGGTCAACGACACTATTATGAAAGTACTCCTTGGTCGCAAGATCAAGCGGTTCCCCCAGGTATTATTTTATACTTTTTCGGGCTTGAGGGACACAAATATACGAAAAAGTTCAACGTGGAGTCTCCTTTAGTTTTTTCAGACTCTCTAAAAGTTGAAAAACGCCGAGTTTCTCCTATACTGGGCTCGTTAAACTTTTACAGTAGAGGACCTGTTCAATTACAAACAGGAACGAACCACTCCTTCCTAGGGTTCGAATTTAAACTAGGTTGGACTCGTCCGAAGGATGAGCTTATAATCAAGCATATGTTATCCTCCTCAAGCTTGTTAAAAATAAAGAGGTACTTGCCAGAAATGGTGGGGGAAAAGAGAGAAGAATGAACCTGTTTGTCACCTTTTGTCTCAGAAGAAACTTTATTACCACTCTTGAACACGACACTTTTTCATTCACCTGGGTTGAGAAATCTTTTACCTCACAGTTGACCAAATCACTTTGAAAGTCTTTAACCGGGTTTCGGGGATTAACTTTGAGTTATTCGTCACCAAGCCATCTGTTGTGTCGTTATGTGTTCAAGAGGTCTGCAAGCAAAACTTTCATCTGCAAAATACTTGTCATCCATTTGACCATCCCTGAGTCAGTCCTTACGGCAACATTTCTTCAACTTGAACAATGATTTCGTGTTGCGGGCTTGCCTGCAACGGGTCGCTTTCTATCGACATCGGCACATTATCTAGAAAGATGACTTAGGAATCGACAGTACCTTGAAGTCTGCATGCATCAATGGCAGGTTTCTCGCCTTTGACGTCAGTTTACATCATTGACTTTCGATCAAAGGATTCCGTGAAGTGTTCGACATCAAAACATCTATTCACATTTCACGGGTTGTGCTTGGTACTTTGAGAACCATTGACATTACTGGTGGTTTCTCTCACGCTTGTTAACAGTTTACATCATTGACTGGTAATCAAGTGGTTTCTACCATGTTCGACATCGAATCATTTAATCACATGGCTAGAATCGTACCAATTCGGGAAGTAGAAGTGAAGACCCTGGATCTAGTTTCTACCATCCAGGCTGCGAGGAGTTTTGTATTCATTATCTATGTAGACTAATCATAAACAGATGGCTGCGTCCATACTGTGTCTACAAAAGTCTATTAAAATGATGTACTGCAAGATCATTCCCGTATCAGAATAGTTAGTCCATTAGTTAAAGTTTTGAATCTGAGTATGGGAATGCCTACCTCAGTGATGATATAATCTTATCCATGTATTTTGTGTTGAAAATTGCAGGTTCCAACTAGGCCATCCACAAGACAATCCTTGAAATGATAAAGCGCTTCACCCTTCCTAGAATTACAAAACCCTACTCTATTCCAGGCTTCGCACTTTAGGGGGCAATCTGTTACACTAAAAAATGTCACCTTGACTACTTACAGTTAGTATGGCTCAAATCAACAGTCATGCTACCCTCTTAGGCAAGTCTCATGCCTCTGTTATCCATCTCAAACTCAAAGAAGAGAGAAAGTCTTGTAAAAACTATGTTTATCTCTGGGGTCGCAGGTTCTCTCTAGCCTTACCTGTGGGGACGCTGACCATGTTCACAAAATCTGCGTCCATGGACGCTCTGTATGTTAAGGGACAGGTGCGTCCCTCTGTAAAAGGCAAAATGCATGAGTTTTATCTTGAAAAAGTTACTTGTGGTTACTTCTAGAACATTCTAGAGGTCGGTTTGATGAAATGGATGCGCCTCCAGTTGGTTCATGTATCTCTATTAAGGGGGAACTTATCCCATCAATAAGGGAGCTATCCCACCCAAAGAGGGGGATGATCCCATTGATAGTGGACCTGAATAACCTCTTTACAACACTATAAATAAAGGCATTGAGCCAGAAGGAGAAGAGGTTGGAGCTATACATTTTCCTTGGGTAAATGCTGCAGGATTTAGGTCTTCCATTAGAGCCTTTGTGAGGAGAGATTGTCTTCACTTGATTCTACTTGGGAGAGGGTGAGCTTTGTCAAAGTAGAGGAAAACCCTTGATGAACCCTGGGAGGAACTTGCACAACACCAAGGCCAGGTTGTAAGAGTTTCTTTGTTTCGTTATTAATACAAACTGGTTTATTTTTCTCAATAGCTTGTGTTAATGAGTTATTTCATGTGTTCCTTGGTCTGCATGTTGAATATATGTTTTATTATATGAAATGCAAGTGCTTGGTAATTGTTTGATTGTTTGTGGTTGCAGGAATTGACTTGAAGGAGGAGCTCATCCGGATCGTCAAGAACGGACTTCAACAACAGCGTTTTGGAATAAGGTAAGCCTAAACACTTGTAGTTTTCATGTTGTAAAAGGTGTATTTAGAGAAAGATCACTCCATTTTGTCTTGTTTGTCATTAGAATGTCTTAGACTTCTAGGAAGGTCAGTCGTGTCCGCACCCTTGACAGATTCCGTGTGACACCCTGGCAACTATAGCCTTATATCAAAGTTCGGGAATTATGGGTTCATTTGGAACCTTAATGATAACCCTTTCGTGTTCATAAACCATACATTAACCTGGCGTTCATGTATATATCAGGTTTCGTTTAACATCCGGTTAAATGAATAACCGTTCCGCCTAATCCACAATTTAAAACCCACCAAAACATTATTAAAATGCCGAAATATTAACTTGGGTCTCGTGTTAATAAACCCCTGCCACTTGCATTACCCGTCGACTGTCGGATCCCGTGTTGTAGATCTAACGGCTGGCGGCGATATCGGAAGCCCTCATCTGCCGAACGTTAGCGTCCGGGGGATGGGCGGTATTTCTGCCATACCCCTGCCACGCGTCGGCTTCCCGGCGTGATCGGAGCCCCCTCCTCCAAAACCACCATGGGCCAAAGGCGGTGCGGGGAATACCGCTTACCACCCCGCCGCCTACCCCCTGACGTCATACCCACGTCACCTCATGACGTTGCATCCACGTCGCCCGCCACTGCTCCGCACCAGTGCCATGTCATCTACTGACATCACCACCATGCCATCGTGTCATCTGCCACGTCATCCAACACGTTAGCTGCCATGTCATCCTCCGTACCCACTACACGACAAAAGTACGTCATGATGATGTCATCATAAAAAAGCGCCAAAAGCCCAAAAAGGCCCAAATTGTGTTAAAAGTCGCGAAAATGACTTTTTTTTGTTATTTCTATTTTCTCGTTAGTGGAGACCTCTGCATGCGATTTTACAACCAATTCGCCTCCAAAGTTGCACAGTCCATCAACCTCCAAATTTTCTCCGTAGCTCGACTCCACAGCTCGATTCAACCCTGCTAATCGCTCACCGCGCCATCAAAACAGGTATTTACTTATAGTCATGCCCAAACCCTGTCATTTTCAGTTTCCTCTACTAATTGCTTATAAAATTCGAAATTTAAGTTAAAACCATCAAAACACCTGCAGAAAGTGCACCATAGCCCTAATTTTCTCCAATTTTCCACCAAGAAACCCTGTAAAAATAGTCTCCCTTTGCAAAGTTTCTCCCGTGGACTCGAACTTGAGTTCACTCTATTCTGTGAGCACCGAAGGAAAAAGCCTAGAGCTGCCCATATCCGGTTTCCGCTAAAGAAAACTCTGCAGGTTATCTTTTTCACCATCATTTTCACCCCGTGAGTTCATTCGGCCAAATTTAATCTGTAAAATTCCACAGAAAGAGGCCTGAAACTGCTGTTCTACTCATTTCATCCACACAGACCTCAGTCTCCAAGTTCACACTCATAAAATTGAGCCATGGAGACTCCAGTGGCTTTAAACATTACTCCTCTCAATGCACCCCACAGGGAATTAGAAGCACTACCTTTGGCTGATAGGGACTACCTAATCCAAGACTTGGTTGGTGACAGAAACCACCTGCAGACATTTTGTGAGCTGAGAAACAGTTATCTGAATAACAATGATTTGTATGGGATATGGGAATCAAATTTTCCCATATACTTCCTCCCCTATGTCAATATCTTCCCTGAGATAATTCACCTCTGCTGTGAAAACTATGAACCAACTCAAAGGCAGTCAAGTCTCCATCTAGGAGCCTCTTTCATATAACTCCTAACTCCATCAATCAAATGCTAAAATTCAAGCCAAGTTAGCTTCTGGTCCCTCTCTCTATGAAATTCTTGCTTGATGAAGGTCCCAAACTCTCCAGATCAGAGATAGCCCGAATTGCCCAAGTATTCATGAGAGTATATTGCCAGCCTACAGGGCCACCTCCTTTTCTCTATGTACATTTCAATGAAGTGGGTAAATTACTTGTTGATATGATATCTTATGTTTTAGGTTTCAAAGCAAGTGAACATATTGATGAAACTATATTGGTCTTGTTGTCTACATTTACCCCAGGGCAGCCCCCTGCTGTCAAGTACAATTATGCCAAATTCATTGCTAACAAGATACATGGCCAATTGTTGAAACTAGATAGGGAGGGAGTATTCAAGTATTCATCCTATATCTATCATCTATTCCTGTATTATCAGCTAGACTATTTCCAATGCCCCATCACAAAATTGGACTCTAAAGGAGAAAAGAGGTCTGTAATTTTTTGGACCTCAGTCTTTCATGAAGTCCACATCTCTCCCTACTCTTACTGTGAGTTCATTGACATGTTTGTCTATCTAGTCTCTTCTCTCCTAAAGAGAACTCCTCCTCCTAGACTATCCTATGACATGTAGAAAATATTGTAGCTCTCTAAGAACTACAAAATAGGTGACTGGTACTTCTACCAGAATCACACTGTCATTAGGATATATGGCTGTGAGCTGTGTCCCTACAGGCTGCCAAGATATGTGCCAATGAGACTGTTTTCCTTGGAATATTATAGGCAATTTATCAATTCAGATTTAACTCATTTTCATAGCACCAAGAAAAAGGCTCAGCTGAAATTCAGAGACCAACTAGGCCCCTTTGTCATGAACAAAAAAGAAGGATGGCAAGATGCTGATCAAATATTGGGGGAAAAACTCAGGTTAAAAAGGAGTTTTTGGTGGGTACCTTATGACCCAAATGGCTTTATCAATGCAAGAAAAATAAAATATAGGCTCTCAGCTTATGAACATTGCAAAATCCCACAGATAGAACAATTTGCCAATCAAGATGAGTGGGTAGAGGGCACACTAGTTGAACAACTCACTTAGGAAGAGATAATGGAGCAAAATTTCAACGATTTGGAAAAGACTCTTGACTTGGATTCTTTTGGGCAGGTGTCATTCAAACTACCACAGCAAGTCGTAGAAGGCACATGAACTACTACAGCTTCACAAGCTGCCCAAGAAAGGACTACACTAGCAACAGGTACAGCAAAAGGCAAAGAGGTAGTGGATACAGAGCCAGAAACAATGACAGAGCAGCCAACTACCTCAAAGGAACAGAGTCAAGGGCAAGCCCCTCCACTACAGACAGAGGCACCACAGGTGCCAACATTACAGACTCCTCTCAATGAGGAAAGAAGCAAGAAACGGGATAGGGAAGAGACCACACCTGCAAGTGGGTCAACACAGCAGCCAGAGGCCAAAAGGCAGAGATTAGATCCTCAAATTGAAGAGGAAATGAGTGAAGGAGTCATAGAGAGTCCAAGGAGGGAGAGGGAAACTAGCCAGCAGACATCCACCATCTCTCACAGACAAGAAACAGAGAGGCAACATGGTATGGAGGGATCCTCCTCAAGGCAGCAAAGTAAGCAACCACCTGGTATTAAAGGAACATTGATGGAAATTAAGGCCCAAAATGAATTATTAAGAATATATCTTTATGATCAACTCCTCAAAACAACACCCTCCAAACAGCAAAGACTGATGGTAGCTTATGACTTTAAGGAGGAAAAGATGATCTTAAGTCATTTCAAGCCTAAGATTCAGCAACCACAGACAGCTGCGGACTACATAAAGACCAATCTAGAAGTCCTCGCCAAAGACATACATCTAATGGATCAAATTGAGCTACACAAGAAAACAGGTGAAATGGTCTATGCTACATTGGCAGAAGATGGAATGTTGGCCCACCAATTGAAGGAGTCATTAAGCAATACATCTGCCCAATTGGATTTGGAAAGAATTTCTTCCTTGGCTAAAGACAACAGAATAAAGACCCTGGAGGAAATTATTGTTGAGCTAGGGCATGATCCTAAGGATGCCAAGGGCATAAAAGCCCTCATAAGGAAAAAGGAATAATATATTGCTGCACTTAGAAAGCAATTGAGGCTACCGGAAACCATGCACCCACAAACTACAGAACTTTCAGAAGAGAAGGCAGAGGGAGATACAATGGATTTGCTGATGAGCATGAATCAAAGAATAATTCAAATGGAGCAAGGATTGGAGAAAGCATTGTAGGGAAAGTAGGGAGATTTGACCTCCCAGCCACCTGTAACAGCTCCAACAGTCCCCACTGCCCTTCCCACAGTAGCAGCAGCAATCCCTCCTATCATCCCAGCATCAGCAACAGGTATATCAACCACGGATGCTTCAACAGCAGCACCAGAATCTAGCATGAGTATGGAAGAAATGATGAGAGCAGTAAAAGAGCTAGAAGTTCAAATGACAAAGCTAAAAGAGGCCAAAGAAAAGTTGGCCAAACTGGAAGTAAGCTATGACAAGTCCAAGATAATAGTGGCTGAAAAAAAAGAGAAATAAAGGCCTTGGACAACAAAATAAAATCCTTGGAAAAAGAGCTTACTCTTCATAAAACTCTGGCTGAGATCAAGACAATTATGTGGGCCAAAATTGGCCAATCTCTTACTGACCAATGGCAATCAATTCAGACTATACATGAGTAAATAGAATTGATAGGGATCACTCAATTTGAAACTCAAAAGGCCAGAGCATCATTTGGAAACATGCCTGAGGAAGCCAATAGAATGATTCAATTTTTGAATAATCATACCAAAGAGCAGCTGGTAGATCTAGATATTAGGAACAGGACAAATACCATTTTGATAGTGAAAAAGGTGCTAACCCTGAGGAATTTTGTATAGACTTTAGAGAGAAAGTGCCAAGAAATGCAAACAGAAATAAATGCCTTCAAACTAGAGTTTGCAACATTGCAGAGCAAAGGGTTACCCAGCTTATTAACCAGTAGTGGAAGACTGTTAACACGTGAATAGTATGATAATAGGGTAAATACTTATGTTTCTAATCAAATTACAGCTTCATCAAGCATGACAGAGGACACAGTGCCTCCCTTGGGGAAAAGTCTATATGAAAAATTAGAAAATCTGTTCTACATTGAACATGAGATAAATCATCTTTTTGAAGTCCAAACCAACTTCTATAGATATATTGAAGCTGATGAAACACTAATAAAAATACAAAGACATTAGTTGTCAACAAAAGAATGGTGGCAGGGAATGCTGGAGATTTTACCAAGGTTATTTCGGTTCTTTTTCCTTTTTTTTATCAGCTACAGGTCAACAAATTCAAATGCACGAGCCACCTGTCAAAGAGTCAAAACATCAGAAAGAGGAAGTCAGATTGTGACTACATCTCATTAATGCAAGAACAAGCACCGATGACAAGGCCGGGATAGTAACACAACAAAACAGCAAGACAACAAATTCAGGAACGCAGAGTAAAGAGTCAGCTACCAACTGACTCACTCAGTCCAAAAATCAAAAGTCTCTGACAAATTAAACAGCCAGCACACCAACATTTACTTCGACATTCATTTCTCTCATTTACTTCTTCTGAAGAGTTGGTGAAGAAAGTTATTGCTTGAGAACTTATCTACATGATATTTTGTATCTCCTTTTTGTATAAATACCTCCCCATAAGATGTATTTGGGGTTGGTGATTTACTCTCTGGACTGCGCTGTAACTCTGAGACTTGTTAATACAAAGGCTGTTGAATTTCATTGCTGCTGGACCATCTGAATGTGGATTTGATGTTCTGGGAACTGCTACAGAATTCCTGTGTCTTTCTATGGATCAATAAGTTTCTCTAACCTGTGTTTATGTTTTCTGTGTTTGCAAATTTCATATATGTTTCATAGTCTTAGTAATAGAGAAAAAAAATAGCCCAGAATTTGTTTAAATACACTTTGTGTTCAATCTCTGGTATTAATTATGTTTCCTTCAGAATTAGTCATAAACAGGAATTCTTAGTTGCTCCTGTTTCCACTGATTCTTTCACTTTGAATATTGCCTAGGAATTCTTTACTGCTCCTTGATAATATTCATGCACCTTCCCTCTACCAACATAATGAAGGATTCTTGACTACCCTTCATCCACTGCCTTACATTCCATTAACTTCTAGATCTCAAAATTGTTCCAAGACTGATTATCTTGCTCTGTAGCATTTCCCTTTACCAAAGAGAACACTCTCAGCAGTTCGTCCTCATTGACCCCATTTGCCCAATGGTATAAACTGCTTTTAGACTTGCATCCCAACTCTATTTAAGATCACCATCCAACAAATTTAAAATCAAACTCTGTGCATCATAACTAGCCTAAAAAACTTCAAAACAAAGCTAAATTACAAAGAGAGAGCCCTCTCTGGTTGAAGGTTGGCTAGAATCTGCAGCTAAAAGAATGGTTAGTGGTTGCCTCAGCCGTATTCCCTTCCGGAGGCAGGGAACAACCTGAGTGATAACATCGTCTTTATTAAAAAGCCTTTATAGTAGGCCTAGTCCACGAGGGATAGTGTTTCCTTTCAGTTGCAAAATTTTATGCCCATCCATTGCATCTTTCCATGAAGTGGCTTCTTGATCTGATTCTTATTCTTCTTCTTCTTGATCAATGGTAGAGTTATAAAACTCCCCAATGACCTCTGTGAATCGTTTCACTTGCTCGTCATATTCGAACAACTGCTAGTGCTTGATGTTATCAGGTACAGAGGGTCTGCAACTGACTTCCACCTCATATATGAGGAGAGGATTTTTTTTTTTTGGGGGGGGGGGGGGGGGGCTGAAAGTACTTGCATCTACAACAAGAGAGTCTGCCATCCTATTTTCTTCTTTCGGAAAAAACTGGATGTTAAAATTCAGGAAGAAATTGTTACTAAAGTCCCATAATTCATTTCAGTAGGTCCTCAGTCTAGGGTGTTTGGCCTGGAATTCATTCCTGATTTACCTTACGACCAACTCAGAGTCCCCATAAACTGTTAGAAATTCAATATTCATATTTTTTGTAGTCTATAACCCAAGGAGCAACACTTTGTACTCTGCCATGTTGTTGATTTATTCGAACTCTAGTTTGAATGATAGGGGTATCAGGTGGCCTTCAGGAGATACCAATAATACTCCTACCCCATTTCCCTCTTTTGAATTAGCTCCATCAAAATATAGTTTCCATACTTTGCTTTCACTTGCATGCTGATGTTATAACTGCCATGCTAGGTGGACTGATGTTTCTTCTGTGATAGCCTAATCCTCTTCTAGAAATAGGTAGGAGATGTCACTTTCTTTTCCATACATTGGGGAGTTTTTTGAGCCTTTAGCTGAGGCCATAGTTTTTACAAACCTAGATTCTCTATATAGTCTCCTTTGTTCTCCTCCAAAGGTGGGAATGGTGGCATAAGTTAGATCCAACTTGATAGAGCCCCCTACCTTGGAACCCCAAGGCCTAGATAGCAGCATGCCAAAACGAGGGGGTATATCTGCCACTACTATCTCCATTACCACACTTTTCACAGGGATTTGAGCCAGGTTCACCACCAGATCCTTTATCATTCCCAAGCATTTGACTCTCCTGGAGTCAAAGGAGTATAGGTCCTTGTAGGGCCTAGTGATCTACAAACCAAGTTCTATTACTTCCAAGGGCATGAGGTTGTGGGAGGCTTCGAAGTCCAACATGCAATTATGTAAAATAAGATCATGAATTCCTAGAGTTACATAGAAATATGTAGTATAAGGGTCAAGTTATTCCACATGTGGCTGAAAGACCACCATTGGCCTCTCTTCTTTGAGATTTAAAGAATCCTAGGTGGGTGATGAGACTGATGGAAGCATGAATTGAGATACCTAAGATTTATAGGTAGGCTGCTTCAGAAGCTCAGTCAATGGAGAAAAAATATTTACCTTTTCAAGCTCCCTTTGAAGGTTGAATGTAGATTGGGTCTTCTCTATATCTCGTGGCTCAGCTTCTCATTCACTACCACCAGTGTTTTTCTACAAGACAGGTGCTTCCTTTGCTATGTGATCCCCTGAGCCACTTCTTTCCTGATTCAAGGGGACTTTTATCGTAGCAGGGTGAGAATTCAGCTTGCCTTTCCCTTTTTCTGGTATTGGAGGAGTAATTTGGCGAGAAGTTTCCTCCTATTGCTCTAGTTCTCTTAACCTCTTCTTTGAAGATTTTATATTATATTTACAATGTGGTTGTGTCTGCATGAACTCTACAAATTGTTTGCAATAATAATATATATATTTCTTATATGTTGCTTCTCCATCATGATTGACCTCTTGGTGAACCATATTCTCCTATTCTTCTTTAGAGAAGGAAGAATATAAATTTCCCTGCATCTCTTATGTATCTGACCATTGCCCATTAGGGTCATCTTCTAAATATAGAGGATGAGGGATCTGATCTAGCTATTCCTTTCTTTCCCTTGGCAGTATTTTTAATGGAGGCCTTATATATTGTGGGTTATATCCCTGATTTTTGCCTTGAGCATTCTGTTTGGAGGGACTCTTGTTCTAAATTTCGAGCTTTCCAACATTATGTGACAAACTCCTAATGAGTTTATCTAGCTCCTCCAACTTCTGGTCTATTGATTCTTTAGTTTTACTAGAGGAGGAAGCTTCCTCTTTACCTCTTCTATTCCCAGTGGTTTCATGATTTCCACATGACTTCCGTGTGGAGGAAAAATTTTCTTCTACTTCCAGAGCATTGACCTAGAGTTGATCTAAGGTAGGAGATTTCCTTTCTCTTAAGGTGAAACCAAATTCAGATTCAAAGACTCCCAAGTAAACTACCCGAGCAGTAGCTAGAGGAGGTTTTATCTCAGCAGGCAAGTTGTTATACTGCTTATTGAATCTCTTATTAAAATTTGAGATATTCTCCTTTGGCTTCTTCCTGATGGCATTGAACTCTATGAGGAGGCACTCATGATCTCTCTTCTCACCCCATTTTTGTGTGAAGGAGGTTTCCAGTTCCTCCTAGGTGGTGATGGAGGCATCAGGGAGGGTTTTAAACCATTTTCTAGCTTCTCCATCAAGGGACTGTACAAAAAGTCTCAGGACCACATCCAATTTTTCTACATTCAGGTTCTCAGCAAAAGCACAAAAGGCCTAAATGTGTCTCTGAGAAAAATTATCATCTTCCCCATTAAACCTAGTCAAAATATTCAATTAGTCATGGGGTATAACACTTGAGGGCTGAGGTAAGTGAAGAGGCGCATACTTGTTTACTAAAAAGCCTGAAGAGCCATCTAGATTGGTAGAGGAGGATTACAATTTTCTTGAGGAACTGAGGTGAAGACCATAGGGGTTGAAGGGGAAGGAGGGTATGTCATGGTCTTAGGAGAAAGTCCTAAATTGTGAGAAACAGTGGGTTGAGAATTGGAGGAGGAAGTGACAAAGGCTGGTGAGATGGTAACCGAGGCAGGGGGAGTTTTCTCTCTCCAGGCTTTTCAGAAAATTAATTTTTCAGGGTCAGAAACAAATGGGGATTTCTAATGTGATGTGTCTGAGCGAGTATGAGGCCTTATAAAATCTAGGGTGATGAATGATAATGAGGTGGGTGTGGAGTTTCCAAGGTGATGTGAATGAAATCATAAAAAACTTATCTCACCTACACGAAGGGTGCTCAATTTGTCTTATCTTAGGGGAAAAATCCTTCAATACGTTCCCTGTCGACGGTGCCAGAAGATGTTTTCACTCCTAGAGACAACCTTGGATTGCTTACAAGACCAGTGCCTAGGTACATCTAAATCGGTGTGCCTCAAATGATTCTCAAGCAGGAGGAGACATCACCCGTGTTCTATACATATATATCAGAGAGTTGGTTCTTTCATCCAAAGATACAAGCCGTATGTTTCAACATTTCTACACACACATAGTTCCCAGAAATATAACAGAAATAGTGAAGGCCAAGCACTTCAAAGACTTATAGTTTAACCAGCTTTATAAGATGAATGAGAAGAGACAAATAAAAGGGACAACTCAGGATATAGAGCTTAGAGTACCAAGAATTCTATATATAAAATATAGAGTCTGAAACCATAAGATTTACTATAACTATATGAGTGATAGGAAGATGTAATGGACATAGTAGAAATGAATGGTATGCTTCATGCAATACAATTTTGGAAATATAATTTCAACCCCTCACATAGGTGTATGCATTAACACTTTAATGCAAATGAATCTGTAGACAAGTCTGAAATATCATAGTATCTATTATCGCATGAATTCAAAGAGGAAAACATACAAGATGAATGAAACAGAGTAACAAATTGTAATACATCAAAGGAGGAATCACCACTACTCCTGTAATATTCTACAAGATCTATGTGACTCCGTGGTATAATTTTCACCAAAAAATATGACTTTCTTTCATATTTCAAAACCCTTTTTTAGTGTTGCAACCCCCTATTTATAAGGAGAGGGGGTGATTTTAATCATGGTTTCATACATAAAATCTTGGGCTAAGTTTTCAGCTATCAAGTCAACATGTTATCTCAGCCAGGGGAGGTTATGTATCAGAAAAAAACATTAAGAACAATAATAATGGCCTCACAAAGGAAGGCACATCACAGAATCACAGAACAGGTGAGACATTAATGCAAAATCCCAGTGCCCATTCCCTGTAATCACATATGTTTCATGGATGCATTTAGTTCATGACATATGATTATGCATTGCTCAGCTAATTCTCGTCATTCCATCTTTAAGACCTTCGACGCCGAACTTGAGAACGGGTTATGAAGAGCCACTTCTGGGAGGTACCCATACTTTGTTTTAAAAGATCCTTCTCATGATTCACTACTACAGACGCCTCCAGGACTGACTTTGTCACTTCGGCTGTAAATTTTCTACTGAATCCCTCAGCGCTCTACTCTGCATGGTCTCAAAGGCTTAATCTCCTATATCTTCCTTTGTAACTGCTTTCGGCACTGACCTCGTCGATTTCTTCCATAAAAACCTTCTGAGCACAGTCTGTGCCCTAATCCGGCCTAGGGGTGCATTCTTAGTTTAATGATAGAAGTCTCAAGGGGCACAAGCATTCACCTCTTCATATAGGCAAAAGGGAACAGACTTATAGCTCTAGAATGGGCGAAAGGGCACCTTTGGATTTCCCCCTTAGCCCCTCCTTATTATAGCCCCTTTATTGAAATTCCTTATACGACTAGGGCTAGAACCAAAGGCCTGTGCATTTGGTGCTAAAGATCTCAATAACTGTGTGGGGGGGCTTTTTCTTTATATTTCAGAAGCACCTCATCGACCAATTTCCCGGATGCGAAAACTTTATGAAATGTGGCTTATGAAATATCGCATCTGGGGCCTTTTCCTTTGTTACCGTTTTATCTCGCATATAGGCACTTCAAGTCTGTTTTGCCCTACTCTATGCTTTTTCTTTGGAGTAGGCCGATAGTCTAGATGCAAGGTCCTTATAGACCCTTGCATAATATTATATTGTATCCAGAAGGAAAGTCTGTCATATCTCAATCGCACTACATCATTGTCTTAAGCCTTTACCCCTTAACTGTTGTGATCACTGATCTGTGGGGTGACATCATCACTGCCACATGAAGGAGAGAGAAGGGGGGCGACCCGCTCCTTTTTTGCTCCACTTTCCTTTGTATTTGGTTTCCTTAGCCCCCTAGTAATGAACTACTTTATCACATGGTCGATGGTCTTACAGATCTTTAAGTTAAAATCCCGTCACTACATCGAAATCACAGGACTACAGGACTGCGATATCAGCCTTCAATGCCGAGAACCCCCAATAATCCTTAAGTGTAAGCCCTGGGACTCTGCTGATGTCTGATTATGATATATATACTCCTCCCGGACCCATTGATTGTCGATATGCGATATCGGTGATCAACAGATCATTGTTTATCATTCCTTTAGTGCTCCATACTCAACTAAACACTGATATGTGATATGCGATGAGCCTCCTAGGTCCTGATTACGATTTTTTTCTCCATACTTAGCCATTCTCCTCAATCAACTGGGCTTTTCAAGGGCAATCTTTTATAGGCTCTAACTTTTGATCCAGAAACCCTTTTTTTGACTTCTATATACCACCAGAAAGATTTCTGAGCATTATGCAATGGAGAGGATCTCATCAAGCTCTGATAACTTTTGTGGCTTATGAAATGGCTTCAAATTCACTATTCTCATGCATCCTAGACCTCTGATCATTTGCAAAGAAGTGAGTGAGCAGTAAATGACCATATATAAATCACCATATATAAAAAATCAATGTATCTATACTGATTCAGGAAATCCATCATGTCTAAAATGTAAAATACTTTCCAAACGTCAATCATACCAATATATCGCATGTGCCATAAATCAAACTTACTTTCATACACATATATGATTCATTCATGAAGGTGATATTCCCATCACACCTTAGAGCTTACCTTCTCATCCACTATTGTATCTAAAACAATATACTATACATACCTCATAGAATTCAGATACCTTTGCACCTTATATTTTGATATTAGCTATTGGAGCACTGATCCAGGTTGATATTGGTGGCCATCTACCTATTTTGTTATGCAACTAGCTCACAAAATAAAAGAATGAGATAGATCAACGACTTCAAAAGTAGCCTCTTCAAGGGGGAAACCTCCTTTACATTACAAAAATGAACAATTCTTGGATGATACAAATGAAAAGACCTCCTTTCTATATATAGGAGTCTAAGGGGTCACAATATAATCAGAGTCGACATAACAATAATAGTATAAGGGCACAACAATAACAATAGTGGGCTTCTCTGGGGCATAATAATAACAATATGGGGACAACATGGGCACAACAATAACAATAATGGTGTTATGAAGAATTTGGTATCTAAGGATAAATACTAATTCCATAGATAAGTATCCATATCTAGAACAACAGTTTAAAGCACTTTAACCTTTTTCTATAAACAATAGATAATAAAAAGAGAATGAGAGGACCTACTTGTACTTTTTCTTTCCTCTTGCCTCCTTTGTATCAGCCCTGTCACTCCTTCCCGTACTTAACACGCTTGAGAAGTACCTGTAAACATCAACAGAAGACAAAGAACCAATCAAAGCAAAAGATCTATTTATTACAAGTAAATGGAATCAGATACGTTCACACATATAAGAATCATATATCAAGATAATCATATGGAAAAATGTGTAAATACTTTATTGAATAGAAGGAAGAATTACAACCATGAAGCCTGATTCGAAGTCACTCCTCTAGCTTTGGTTCCATCCACGTCACATCATAAACATGACATTCTGACAACATAACGACACTTACAATAGTCTCAGTTCTCAAACTAACATTATCTTCTTACAATTCATCAACGTCCAACCCTTGATCACTTAGATGAGTGCTCAATTTATAGGAATATGGAGGAGTTTTTGTCATTAATGAGGGTATTGAATGGCCTTCCATACTTAGAATTAGTTCCATGGTGTTGTTGGGAAAAGTATCCATTCAGAACGCGCCTATCCCACTCTAAGGTGTGACAGTGCCTTAGCAACAAACAAGGAAAACTGTTTTCGTATTCTTCTTTATGAAATGTAAATGGAGAAGAAGGATGTAACTAACCTGTGTCTTTCGCTAGTTTGTTGATCCACTCGTTCTCCTTTTTGTTCGCTTCCCGCTGCCTGCTTCCTCACTGGTCCAGCTTCACCAAGTTCCTGCAAGATCACAGAAGAGAGAAACTACACAAAAGACATGGATTTACATTCATAACTAGTTTAGGATCAGATTTAAACTAAACATGCAAATATAACAAAACATCATTGATACACAGCATGTAGGAGAAACTCAAATAGTTTTATTGATATAATAAGAAAGTACAAGAGGAGATACAACCAAGTGAGTCCCGATCCAGCATCTACCTCCCAGCAAAGGAATCCCTTCCTCTCCTCCAACAAAGCATAAATCACCCAATGCACTAATCTCAATCTCAAACCAACAGCAATTCTCTACAAAGTACAAAATTCCAGCCTCTGGATCTCTGGGATGAGGGATCCATATATAGATGTAAGCAGAGAGGATGAGTCAGCTTATGTTTTGACTTGTGGCTTCTCTCTGTCAGTTCTTGCTTCCACTTGGAGGCTGAGAGCCTCTTACTCATCACTAGTCGAATTCATTGAGGCAAGTGTCATTGAGGAAGATTCTGGAAGCTTCCAGTGTCTGTACACCTTGCGGAATGACATTTCCATTTGGCATTTCTCGCTCAGCGCACCTTGGTAGTGCATTTAGGTGCGTTGCAACACACCTAGCTAGTATACTGGGGTGCATTGCAATGCAGGCAGCTAGTAGAGCATCTGAATTGATCCTGATTTGACTAGTTCTGAGTGGTTTTTGGTGGAGAACTTCTGGGAGAAGCTGTCATTGGTTGAACTCGTTCCTTTAGGGGCAGGAACAACTCTTTTAGGGACTTTGGATCCCTTGGATTATGGACATTTCATGCTCAATGCTGTAAGGCACATAAATGTCTATAACAGTTGCCCCCTAAAGTATGAGGCCGTTTATCGGGTGAAATGCTTTATTAGGAGGATCTGAAGTTCTTTCAATGCTGGGAGGAGACCTGTAATAAGATACAATACAATACATTATTTTTCATATTGTTTTCATGATCTAGCTGAGGCGGGCATTCCCATGCTCAACTTTATAAATTCATTTTTCTATACATAGGACAGACAATCGTCTGATGGTAGACTGATGATTTTGATGAAATCACCATCCTTTTGGTAGGATGATTATCTGTGCTGCAATGTTGTACATGTCAATGTCTTTATTTCTTGAATATATATCGCAGCCCGGATGGATGAAACTAGATCCGGGGTCTTCAATCTCGTCCAATCTTCACTCGAAGTACAAGTCGATCCATGTGAGAAATGTTTTGAAGTCGAACATGGAAAGACATCGCTTGATTACCAGTCAATGATGTAAACTGTTCACAAGCGCGAGAGGAATCACCGATAATGATAATGACCCTCAAGGTACTGCAGTACAATTCACATGGTGTGAATAAAGGACTTGGCGTTGAACACCACGCAAAATCTTTCGGTCGAAGGTCATTGATGTATACCTGTCGCCGAAAGTGAGAAACTTGCCATTGAGGCATGCAAGCTTCAAAGTACTGAAGGGGGTGTTCCTAGATCATCTTCTTGGATAATGAGCTGATGTCAACAAGAAGCGATCTGTCAAAGGAGGGCCTTGATGTATCCCACATCAGTGACACGGAACGGAGAAAATGATTTTGATGGAGGTGAAAACGATCTGATGATATATGGTTCAGGGTGGCGGTCATGAAAGAATGAAGTATAATGTATGGTAGTGGATGGGACACGGGTGACTTCTCTGGATGACTTCTCTTGAACATATCGGCGACACTTGTATGATGGATTGGTAGCATTTACCCCAAAGGTGGATGGTATGGTGAGACCATGGTGATGTGACCGGTGAATGAAACAACCCAACCCGACTCAGGCATGGAGTGGAAGTGTCATGTTCAAGAGCGACTTGCTACCAATAAAAGTTCTTTGAGTTTCTTCCTAATTTTTCCCCAGTCATTGCTGACCAGTACCTCTTTATTTTTGTCAAGCTTGAGGAGGATAACATAAGCTTGTTCTATAATTTTCCCTTCGGGAAAACCCATCGCTATGTTTTAACGAGCCTAGCGATAGTGAAACTCGTTCTTGTCTAAAGACAAGTTTGTCGCTATTAATGTTTTTAACGAGTTTAACGACAAAGATAACTCGGTCCTTTTCATTTTTAGAGAGTCTGAAAAGGAACGTAAAGGTAACTCCGGAAGTCCTTTTTCGTCATCTAATCCCTTAAGTCCGAAAAAGTATAAAACAATACAGAAGGGATGAGTTTTCAATAGTTTTAACGAGCTGAACAAAACAAGCGCTCGATCTTTTTGTGCAATAATCCCTCAAGTCCAAAAAGATTAAAATCTAGAGGAGGGATAGCACTTCCGGTCGCTTTAACGAGCTGGAAGGCCAAAACTCGGCAATCTTTTCATATTTTACGAGTCAGATGAAAAGAGCTTAAAGAAGACTTGTCTTTTGAGGAACGAGTGATAAAACGGGTAGCAGCTGATTCCAAGTAAAGGTTGGAATTTTCCAATCACAGCAGTGTCACAAGGATGGCTAGTGAAATCACTCTTCGCAGCTGTTCCTCAAAATGGGTAAACAATCAAATGGAGGTGAATGATCGGCTAATGGAAAAGTGGAGGTGATGGTGCAAACACGACCAAGGCTTTAATGGCTGATAACGTTACATTCACGGTGGTTATTTACTGGAGGATAGTTCATTTTTTAACGAGCTTAAACGTGGATTGAAACACTTGCTCAGTCTTATGTTTATTTTTTAACGAGCATGAACTATGTGCTAAAACTGCTCGATTAATCCAGTCATATGATAAGAATGTCTCATTTAAGATGCCATTTTTTATGGAGCTTGCGCCTTACAAAGCTTTGCTCCGGAATCCTTTCTTTTTTCAAGTTCGGAAACGACTAATCCTACGAGTTTAAAGGGTTAGACCTACAGGTTTAAAGGGAGGACCTAAAAATTTAAAAATTAAATAGCCGCCCCTTGCTTGCACTCCAAAAGGTTTGCATGCCCCCAGGTATAAAATAGAGTTTCAAGGTTACCCCTCAATTTGCAGGAAAAACATTTGTTTAACCGGGAGAGGCCTACCTCTTTTAGGTTACCAAAGATTGTCTCATTTGCGCAGCAAACAAAACACTTCTTTGGCGATGTCTACCGAGATAGACAAAGGTGAGTGACAACGAGCGCCAAACACATAACTTTGACAAAAGAATCTTATTCTAGAACAACCCCTCTTCCAATCACGGACGGGGTACGGACTAGTCATATTCTCCCGCGGAAACCTACTCTATACCCGAAGTTTTCCTGCCGAAGCAAACCAGGACGCATGCCTCCTGGGTTCCAGTCATATCCTTCCGAATTACTTGCGCTCATCGGGAGGACGGACCGTGGGTTGAGACATTTCTTGCGTGAAGAGACCATTTAGGGATGGTATATGACTATTTGCGATGCGTGATCCGGGAAATGAAAGCTGGTCCACGAGCTTGACCACTCTTCCTTCGTGCGGAAAACACATTACTCTAAAGAGTGAGGAGACGATGGCTCCCATGCAATATATATAGTCTCGTCCAAGGAGCAGGTTATAATCCAAGGGTCCTTGAACGACCATCACGTTCATTTGAACGGTCTTCCCTTTCAATGTGATAGGCACATTGGGGAGGATCCCTAAAGGTCGACTGGTTCCTTTATCGAAGCCTGTCAGATTTCTCATCTCAGGCAAAAGCGATGGCGAACCAAGCGCTTTCCAAGCAATAGAGGAAAGGATACTCACAGATGCCCCCTCATCAATGATGGTGCTAGCCATGACCATTCTCTATATTTGGACGATAATTCTGAATGGTATGCTGGCTGGCAAGCGGGGTCTGCCTAGTTGGTTCCAGTCAAAGGACACAACTAGGTTGCTTGGTGGTGGGACCGAATAGACGGCCGGGTATGACTCTGATGAACTTCCTTCCTGCGATAAAGGAATGGGTGGATTGCCCCCATGTTCGTCGGAGTCTGTGTTGATGAAGAGAATTTGGATGGTGTCATCCTTATCCTCTTCAGTGACTATATCATTCGAAGATAAAACCTCTGAAGGCAAGACCGGGTCAACTGCCGCCTCGACCTTTTGACTTTCGTCTGGTATGGATTCAGTTGGTTTATCTTCAATGATAGATGCTTCAGCTGACCACTTGAGCGGGCCAGCTGGATTCTCAACTAACGAAGGACTTGGCAAGAGTTTTTTATATCCAGGAGGAAGTCGTAACGGTGAAACCGGACGATCTTCCAAGACTCTTTTAGCCTTGTTTAAGAAGGGACAACGGTGGAGGGCATGGTTGCCTTCGCACAATCTACAGGGATGTCTAGCTCTCCCTTTTTGTCCTGGAACTTCACTTTCGCAAGTTGACGGTGTGCTTTTGACATGGCTATCAGAGGTTGACGACACCAGATTGTGCAAACGAGGAGACCAGTCCCTTGTTATCTGGGGGATGCAAGGGCAATCTCTGTGAAAGTGGTCTCCCCTGCAAATGACACATGGCGATTTAGGCCTGGTCAGTGCTGTGTGTGGATTTTCATTAGACGACACTTGTTTTCCCTTATTTGCCTTTGGCTCCTTCTTCTTTTTCTCTTTCTTCTTCTTTTCCTTTTTCTCCTTAGGAACTTGGTTTTTAGCTTTACCAGTCCCGTCACGCGAAGAGGAAGGAAGAGAGGAAGAATTAGAGGAAGTAGAAGGTTGGTGGGAAATTCTGGACTCGTCTAACTGCTGATTCGACTGTTCAGGAATGGTGGTGTTCTGAACGACATTGGTTGAGAAGAGCCAGACCGGCAAGCTAATTGTCAGTCCTGGAAGCGACAATGTGGCCATATGGGGCGCACCAACATCTCCCCAAGAGGAGAAGGGACTAGGATTTCCACCAAGGGGAACTCCTTGGTTGGTGGGCTCTATTTTCTCAACCTAAAGATCAACGTAGGAAAAGGGTATGAATATTCCGTTTAAAATAAATTTTAACGATGCTTAGACACAACTTGCTCTTTCAATTTTAAAGAGTCGAGAAAAAGAAAAAGATGACTCTAGTCTCCTTCGATTTTTAACGAGCCTGAAGTGACAAGTGCTCAGATGGACCTTTTCCCTTAAGGAGTCTGAAAGGGAATGAAAGGGATTGCTCTGGAGTTCTAGGTAGAGGGTGTGCCAAACTTTTCGCAAAACTGCAGAATAATTTTTAAGGTACGGGCGATCAATCTTCCTGAATGCTGTGTTCAGTGCATTGCGATCAGTAGGGCGGCCGACACGACTTCCTATGGATAAAGGTTTTATGCCTATAGGGGTCTCCCAATATATACTCGATGATACGTGGGAGCACAATCCGTACTGGCACTTATCATCTCTCAGGAGGAATCACCCAACCATCAGTGAGGCGACCAGTGACCAGGTTTTACGACGCCGGAACACGTCTCTAGCCTAGACCTCTATGTTGTGCGTTAAGTTACAAAGAGTTGTTAAGTTCATTCAATTTATTTTAGGTTGATCTTTCTTAGAAGTTTCCCTTTTTGGATCACCACGAGATGTAGATACAATTCCTAAATGCAATCTAAAGATGATAAGCAAGCTTTTATATCTTTTCAACAATGAAAATCCTAGCTACAAGGGGAAAAGAAAGACACAATCTTTTCTCAAAGAGCATAGAGCACACTGTAAATGCACTTTTCCTAAATCAATCCATACAAACTGTCAAAATGCAAATGCACTTGTGCATGTATTTGTTTTCACTTTCTTAATATTGATGCCTAAAAAGAAAGTTGTTGTACAAATTTGAATTCGATTTCAAGTGAAAAACACAAACAAGCTTCTTTCGAAATCAAAAAAGACGATTACGACACTTTATGATTTTGAAGTAAATACTTGTTTCGACACTAGAAATTCATAAATTCAAACCAAAAGAAAAAAGTAAAAGCGTAATAAACTGTCAACAGCAAACAAACTTACTCCTAAGATCAAAACGACACTTACGACAAGTCTAGATCTAAGGGCGACAATATGACTAGTTTACTTTTGTAATGGGAAACTGCAAATGATGTAACAAATACACAAAAACAAATACAGTTTCTTTTATACAACTGAGGCGGAATTAAGGCAAAGAAAAGGGGTTTTTAGATAGGTACACACACTGATAACAGGCTGCAAAAATCAGAGATAAAACTGAGCAAAAAGAAGCAGAGAACCACAGCTGCACAAGGCAAAGGCTGATCAGTGCACCCCTTGCACAGAGAAACTGAATTGCAGTGCAGGTAGCCCTCTCGGGACCTACGTTGAAATGTAGAACCTCTTCACAGAGCCTGCACTGAAGCAGAAATGACAATTGTCTCTGGGTTCTGGGTCACGGTTTGCAGTTTAATCTACGGTTTTTGGCCAGATAAAAGTTATCAATAAGGTACAATTAGAGGGATGATTTAAAGGAGGACTAAGAGATATCACAAAGGGCTGTTAGAGCATTTGTGGATCAGCTGTTCAGATCATAAACAGGCCCAGTGAATGGACTAGAGTGGCAGATCTCTACTTTGCATTTGTAAATGGCAAATGCAGTTCGATTCGCCACTCCTAAGTTTATGAGAAGAACAACAATAGAAACACAAATAAACTAACTAGACACGATCCCCAGTGGAGTCGCCAATTTGTTGTTGGGAAAAGTATCCATTCAGAACGCCCCTATCCCACTCTAAGGTGTGACAGTGCCTTAGCAACAAACAAGGAAAACTGTTTTCGTATTCTTCTTTATGAAATGTAAATGGAGAAGAAGGATGTAACTAACCTGTGTCTTTCGCTAGTTTGTTGATCCACTTGTTCTCCTATTTTTTCGCTTCCCGCTGCCTGCTTCCTCACTGGTCCAGCTTCACCAAGTTGCTGCAAGATCACAGAAGAGAGAAGCTACACAAAAGACATGGATTTACATTCATAACTAGTTTAGGATAAGATTTAAACTAAACATGCAAATATAACAAAACATCATTGATACACAGCATGTAGGAGAAACTCAAATAGTTTTATTGATATAATAAGAAAGTCCAAGAGGAGATACAACCAAGTGAGTCCCGATCCAGCATCTACCTCCCAGCAAAGGAATCCCTTCCTCTCCTCCAACAAAGCATAAATCACCCAATCCACTAATCTCAATCTCAAACCAATAGCAATTCTCTGCAAAGTACAAAATTCCAGCCTCTGGATCACTGGGATGAGGGATCCATATATAGATGTAAGCAGAGAGGATGAGTCATCTTATGTTTTGACTTGTGGCTTCTCTCTGTCAGTTCTTTCTTCCACTTGGAGGCTGAGAGCCTCTTACTCATCACTGGTCGAATTCATTGAGGCAAGTGTCATTGAGGAAGATTCTGGAAGCTTCCAGTGTCTGTACACCTCGCGGAATGACATTTCCATTTGGCATTTCTCGCTCAGCGCACCTTGGTAGTGCATTTAGGTGCGTTGAAACGCACCTAGCTAGTATACTGGGGTGCATTGCAACGCGGGTAGCTAGTAGAGCATCTGAATTGATCCTGATTTGACTAGTTCTGAGTGGTTTTTGGTGGAGAACTTCTGGGAGAAGCTGTCATTGGTTGACCTCGTTCCTTTAGGGGCAGGAACAACTCTTTTAGGGACTTTGGATCCCTTGGATTATGGACATTTCATGCTCAATGTTGTAAGGCACATAAATGTCTATAACACATGGAGGAAGGGATGAGAGGATAGGAAGTATCTTAACTCATTCCTCATCCATTTTTGAGCTCATAGGAGATGATAAGTCTGGGAATCTTCTAGAAGGCTCCAAAAGATAAGAATATTCCCCAAACCCTATGTGAATTGTGCTCAAACTCTTCCAATGTAGGTTAAATAGGGCCTAAGTGCTCTACAGAGCACCCTGGCATGGACTTAACTGCTCTGCAGCACACCCTTGCATGGGCCTACTTGTGCTGGTCCCTCTAGAGGTCATTTCAGGATGTCTTTAGCCCATGAAACTGTCTGGGAAGGAGGCATTCAAAAGGTTGACTTTTTAAGGGTGTGTAGCAACTGAAATTAGGGTTTAATGAGCCCTAAAACACTGATCTGGATGATGGGAGTGATGTGCCTAAATGGATCTGTTATAGCTGCCCCCTAAAGCATGAAGTCGAAAATGTTAATGTTGAATGATATTCTTTACAATGTGATGAGGAGGTTCCGAAGTGTTTGGTGACCTACATTGATTACAATACATAATATCATGATATTTTGATTTTTTCTAATGAATTAGTGAAGGAAGGCATACCCATGCTCAACATATAAAATTTCATTACAAGTACAGAGATAGTTGTCTACAGATATAGACCCATGACAGAATGATCATCTATGTAAAGCCATTGTATGGATGATTTGGTACATTTATTAAAATTGCAGCTCAAATGGATGAAACTAGATCCGGGGTCTTCTATCTCATTCAATCGTTTGCTCAAGTACGAGTCTAATCATGTGAATATTTGATCTAAAGTTGAACATGGGAAGACACAGTCTGATTACCAGCTAATGATGTAAGTCGTTAACAGATGCGAGAGAAATCACCGATAATGATAATGATCCTCAAGTTACTATAGTATATTCTGCATGATGTGAATGGATGTTTTGATGTCGAACACCATACAAAGTCTTTTGGTCGAAGGCCAGTGATGTCAACCTATCACTGGAAGTGAGAAATTTGCCATTGATGCATGCAAGCCTTAAGGTACTAAAAGGGTGTTTCTAAGTCAACTTCTTAGATAATGTGTTGATGTCAAAAAGAGGCGACTCGTCGTAGGAGGGCCTTGATGTATCCCACATCAACGACACGAAATGAGTGTAATGATTTTGGAGACAAAATTTGACTGACAACACAAGGTTCAGGAATGTCAGTCATGAAAATGAAGGTTTATAAGTATTGCAAAGGATGAAATTTAACTAACTGACTTCTCTTGAACATGTGGGTGACACTAAATGAATTGGCAGCATTGACCCAAAACAAAAAGTAATGGATGGTATGATAAACCAAGGTATGATGACCATCAAGCAAATAACCCAACCCATATAGTCACAATGGTGAAGTGAAAGTGTCATGTTCAAGAGCGACCTGCTACCAAAAGTGGTTTACCCCTTTTCCCATTTTCCCCAGTCATTGCTGACTAGTACCTCTTTATTTTTTATCAAGCTTGAGGAGGATAACATATTCTTGTTTTATAATTCCACCCTTTGGGTGAATCCATCACTATGTGATGTTTTAATGAGTCCAGTGAATGTGAAACTCGGTCTCGTCTTGATGGACAATTTTGTCGCTATTTGATGTTTTAACAAGTTTAACGACAATGATAACTCGATCCTTTTCATGTTTAGAGAGTTTGAAAAGGGAAAAAAAGAAAAATCCACAAGTTCTTTTTCTTAGATTTGTCTCTCAAGTCTGAAAAAGCATAAAATAATACAAGAGAGAACCTATTGACCATGTTTGATCAATGTATCCCTTTTTCGTAAATAATCGATCTCAATCCAGAAAAGGGTTAAACTTATACTAAGTATATGTTGTTTCCAATCCATTAACGAGGTGAAAAGGACAATCACTGAGCAATCTTTTAATATTTCGAGAGTATGAAAAGAGCTTAAAGAGGACTCCACTTTGAGGAACGAGTGGTGTCTAGGATAGCAACTAGTTTCGGTGATGTTGGAACTTCTCAAAACATGTTGATTTCTCTAAAGAGGCTGGCTAATAAAACTACTCATTGCAACTGTTCCTCAAAAAGGGTAAAACAACTAAGTGAAAGCGTATAATCGGCCAAGAAGATAGTGATGATGGAAGGAGAAAAATGAAGGCTCATTTGATGGAAGAGGCTGGTAGAATGGAAATCACGAGGGTTAAAATGGAGATGGGTTCATTTTTACACAAGCTTGAACCATAGGGAACTATGCTTGGGTTCAATTTCATGTTTAGACAAGCTTGAAACGAAAAACTATTCTTGGATTCAGTTTCATTTTTACACAAGCTTTAACAAAAAAACTATGCTTGAAATTGGTTTACATGCCCCCAGCATGATGACTCAATTCTAGGTGCATGCCCCCCAAGCTTCATTTCATTCACCTAAATAGACTACTCGTGGCTATCAAGTGGATGGAATGAAGGTTCATTTACGAAATCAAGTGAAAGAATCGACTGGGATGTTACGAGATCTAATCAAAGACTCGAATTGGAACTTTGCTCCAGGGGACCTTGTTTCATTTTTTAATGAGCTTGACTCAAGACAAAGAACTCTACTTAGATTCCTTGTTTCACTTTTTAACAAGCTTGACACAAGACAAGGAATTATGCTCTGGGACCTGTTTCATTTTTTATGAGGTTGACAGAGTAAAATAACTGTCCTCATATTCGTTGTTTCATTTTTTAACGAGCTTGACACAAGACAAGGAACTATGCTCATATTCCATGTTTCCTTTTTTAAAGAGGTTGACATAAGACCAGGAACTATCCTCATGTGACTTGTTTCATTTTTTAATGAGGTTGAAACAGTAAAATAACTATCCTCGCATTCTTAGTTTCATTTTTTAACGAGGTTGACACAAGACAAGGAACTATCTTCATTCTTGTTTCATTTTTTTAACGAGGTTGACACAAGATCAGGAACTATCCTCATGTTCCTCGATCACAACTCACAAGAAGTCATGAATTCCAATAGGTTCTCATCAGATGGGAGAATAATGCTCTAGAAGGGATCCATAGCAAGGAATCCATTAGAGAGATCTAGTTCCAATGCCCCTAGTACATAATGTACAACATCACTGAATTGATCTTCAATTGATGTAGGCATGGAACGGGTTGCCACATAATTAACCCGTGGCGGGGATGATACCATTGGTACAAAAGGACCATTTAGGGAAGATGGTTGGCTGGAAGCCATATTTGGACCAAGAAATGAAAGCTGGTCAATAGTGACCATTCTGCCTTCATGTGAAAAATAAATCACTCGAAAGAGTGTTGAAACAATAGCTCCCATGTCATAAACATAGTCATGCCCAAGAAGTAAATTGTAATATAAAGGGCCTGGGACTACCATCACATTAAGATAAATGATTTTTTCTCCCAAAGTAATAGGCAACTGAGGAAGGATCCCTAACGGTTGACTAGTTCCTCTGTTAAAAGCCAATAGATTCTTGGTAACAGGCACAAGTGGTGGCGAACCGAGTGCCTGCCAAGCAGTGGAGGAAAGGATACTCATTGATGCACCTTCATCTATAATAGTGCCAGGTACAACCATATTACAAACATGTACTATGATCTGGAAAGGCGCATAAGAAGGAAGATGAAATCTTGCTAGTCGATTCCAATTAGAGGAAGTGACAAGATTACTTGGAGGAGGTACCATAGAAACAGAAGTATTCTCCCCTTGAGTTACGAAAATGGGAGGATTTTCCTCCTGTCTTGATGGGACAAGAGAGTTGCCTCCAAGTTCATTGGAATTTGAAGAAACAAAAAGAACATGAGTGGAATCATACTCACTCTTTGTGGGAAAGGTATGATTAACTGAAGGTGAGATCGGGTCAACTGTTTCCTCGACCTGTGGTGGGTCAAGTATAGACTCATGGGATTCACATTCAGAGAGAGTGGGTTTGACCAATGATTGATTTAGGTCAGTAATTTCATCGAATAGTGTAGGATTAAGGGAGAGTCTCCTATAACCAGATGGAAGTTGTTGCGGAGAAGAAGGATGGTTATCCAACACTTTTTTGGCTTCATCCAGATAGGGACAAATGTGAATGGGATGATTCCCTTCACATAACCTACAGGGAAACTTAACTTTACCCTTATTTCCATGAAATTTACTACCACTAGCTCATGGTGTGTCACCAACATGATCTCCAGAAGTTGATGACACAGGATGATGTGAACGAGAAGACCATTCTTCTAAGATCTGAGGAATATTAGGACAATTTCGAAGAATATGGTCTCCCATACAAAGTTTGCATGGATATCGAACTTTCTAAGGCTTATCAGATGGTTTCTCATCAGAGGTTGCATTCAAAGCAATGGTTTCTTGCTTGCCCCCATGCTGAATTTTCTTCTTCTTCTTCTTCTTAGCCACCTGGTTACTAGTACCAATACTTTCACCAAGCGAAGAGGAAGAAGGGGAGGAAGAAACAATCGAGGAAGAAGGCAAAGGGTCAACTTTAGGATCAACTGGAGGTTGATCTTGTCTAGTTGAGGATTACTCGATTGCGGAGAAATCACGACATTTTGAACTAAGGAGGTTGAAAACAACCATACTAGCAAGCCAATGGTAAGTCCCGGAAGGGATAATGTCACCATATAAGGAACACCAATATTTATGAAAGGAGGAAAAGGACTAGGATTACCATCAAAAGGAATTACTTGATCGGTGGACTCCAGAGTTGTTGCCATATGTCTCAACCTAAGATCAACTAAGGAATGAGCGTGGAGGATGTTATCCGCGGTCAATTAATTTTATTTTAATCAAAATAACATGTTTAAGAGAATTCTTCGGTGTAAATCACAAGATAAATCATTTGTCGACGCGTTTCGAACCAACAAGTGTGGTTCATCGTCAGGACAAGTTGAAGAAACAGATCTAGCTTAGCACGTTAAATAGTCTGAGCAGAGACTCCAACGGCTATCTTGACTAACGGCTAATTTTGACTTTAGGACCAGAGTCAAGATTTAATGGAAATTAGTTAAATTATGTGAATATATAAATATAAATTAATTCAAAAGTTGTTAAAGGTTAGTTAAATAAATAAATAAATTATAATTCGTTATTTAAATGGGACTTAAAGTGTATCTATATATATATATATATATATAGATATAGATATAGATATATATAAAGAAATATATACAAAGGTTAGATAGAAACTTATTGGAACGAGAAAATAATTTAAAAATTAAAAATTGATTTATTGATTTATTTATTCAATTTTTAATTTTTATTAGTATTATTATTATTATTATTATGAATTTTTTTAGTCATTTTTTTTAATCTATTATTTATTTATTTATTTTATTTTATTTTTTTAATTAAACTTTATATAATATTATTTTTTATGTACATTCCATTTTTTATTTTAAAATTATTTTCTTGTTCCAATAAGTTTCTATCTAACCTTTGTATATATTTCCTTATATCTATATATATATATATATATATATATATATATATATATATATATATATATATATATATATACACACACACACACACTTTAAGTCCCATTTAAATAACGAATTATAATTTTTAACTAACCTTTAACAACTTTTAAATTAATTTATATTTATATATTCACATAATTTAACTAATTTCCATTAAATCTTGACTCTGGTCCTAAAGTCAAAATTAGCCGTTAGTCAAGATAGTCGTTGGAGTCTCTGCTCAGACTATTTAACTTGCTAAGCTGGATCTGTTTCTTCAACTTGTCCTGATGATGAACCACACTTGTTGGTTCGAAACGCGTCGACAAATGATTTATCTTGTGATTTACGCCGAAGAATTTCTCTTAAACTTGATATGGATCACATAAGCCTCAATTCAACAATCAAAATAACATAACAAAACAAAAGAGGGATGATCTAAGCAAAAATATTACCAAGTAACTGTGAACTGCAGAATACCTCTCGGCGAACCGAGAAGTATGGGTAGGTAATCTCCCTGAGTATTGTGTTTGGTGTATCACAGTGTATAAGGCGGCTGACTCGGTTACCTAAGGATGGATAGCAACCTAGTGTTGTCCTCCCATATATACCCAAAAGTACATGGAGGCCCAATCCGTATTAGCGTTGTCTAATGTGAAACCTTACAGTGAGAGCATTCCCATATACTTTATATAGTGTAACACTGCCCTATATACCCAAAGGTACGTGGACGAGCTACGATATACTCATGTACATGGAATGAGGTACAACACTTGGAATGTATTACAGACAAGTTAGCAACATCTGCTATGTTTTACAATGCCGAAACATGTCTCTAGCCTAGAACCTCTAAATGTTTTGTGTTAGGTGACAATGCTCCATTAGATTAATTCAGATGAATTTTAAGTTGATCTTCTTTATATTTTTTCTTTCAAGGTTCACCACGTGATGTATTTGAAATTCCTAGAATGAAACTAATATGATAAGCATTATTTTCATTCAATTTTAACAATGAAAACCTTAGCTAGTAGGGATAGAGCAATTAGATTCTTTTAATCGAAGAACAAAGAACACATCTAATGCAATTTCCCTAAACTATTCCTATGAGCACACACAAACTTTTTCAATGCACAATGCAAGTTTTTTCCTTTCAATTCCCTTAATGTTGAAATGAACAAAAGGGAACTAATGCACATACAATCAATCAATATTTTTATAAGAATGAATACTTTACGACAGTTCTGTTTCGAAGGAAAAGAAGACTTTTATGACACTTTCTTTCAAACAAAGATTAATCAACTATAATCTAACTTTGACAATGAATCAATAATGACAAAGAAGGAATTTAAGAAACATTAATCAATCAAGTCAAAGTAGGGCTATCAAAGGAGATACAATCTTGATTTCAGAGACATGACACTCATTGATCATTCAGCAAGCAATCAAACAGAAGAAATTTGGTAAAAAACCCTATCCAAAGGTGGAAAACTGACCCAAGGAGGATGAATGCAGCCCTGAATGGGAGACAATGCGATTTAGATAACTGTCCCTAAGCCAAGGGTGCTCTGCAGTGCAATGTGTCCCTCACAAGCCTGCGCTAGTGATAGTAAGCCATTTCAAGAGGCAATTAAACACAATTTTTGACCAAAATTCACTTCAACAAGGCTGAAATACAATCAACGAAAGGCAGTAAGGTCTACTAGAGTGTCCTAGGATGTGGATAAGCTACTTGGAATGATGATTGTTCCCCAGTATGGTCGCCAATTTTTTATGATGAATTTGGTATCTGCGGATAAATACTAATTCCTTAGATAAGTAGCCATATCTAGAACAATAGTTTAAAGCACTTTAACATTTTTCTATAAACAATAGATAAGAAAAAGAGTATGAGGGGACCTACTTGTACTTTTGATTTCCTTCTATTTCCTCTTGCCTCCTTTGTATCGGTCCTATCGCTCCTTCCCATACTTAACACACTTGAGAAGTACCTGTAAACATCAACAGAGGACAAAGAACCAATCAAAGCAAAAGACATATTGATTACAAGTAAATGGAATCAGATACATTCACACATATAAGCATCATATATCAAGATAATCATATGGAAAAAGGTGTAAATACTTTATTGAATAGAAGGAAGAATTACAACCATGAAGCCTAATTCGAAGTCACTCCTCGAGCTTTGGTTCCATCCACATCACATCATAAGCATGGCATTCTGGCAGCATAAACTTACAATAGTCTCAATTCTCAAACTAACATTATCTCCTTACAATTCATCAAAGTCCAGCCCTTTATCACTTAGTTGAGTGCTCAATTTATAGGAAGATGGAGGAGGTTTTGTCATCAATGAGGGTATTGAATGGCCTTCCATACTTAGAATTAGTTCCATGGAGGAAGGGATCAGAGGATAGGACGTATCTTAACTCATTCCTCATCCATTTTTGAGCTCCTAGGAGATGATAAGTGTGGGAATATTCTAGAAGGCTCTAGAAGATAAAAATATTCCCCAAACCTTATGTGAATTTCACTCAAACTCACCTAGCACAGGTTAAAGAGGGTCTAAGTGCTCTGTAGAGCACCCTGACATGGACTTAACTACTCTGCAGCACACCCTTTCATGGGCCTACCTACGCTGGTCCCTCTAGAGGTCATTTCAGGATGTCTTCAGGCCACGAAACTGTCTATGAAGGAGGCATTCAGAAGGTTGACTTGTTTAGGGTATGTAGCAACTGAAATTAGGGTTTGATGAGCCCTAAAACATTAATCTGGATGATGGGAGTGATGTGCCCAAATGGATCTGTAACAAATGGGCTACAATGAAAATAATAATAAGGGAATACACTAGTATTATAGGGACCTAACATGCCCCTCTCCTTCAAAAAATTGTTGTCCTAAATGCTTGAGTAGTTTTGGATGCTTCTGTATAAAATTCTAATCCTCCCATATGGAATCTTCAGCGGGTCAATTTTTCCACTTGATGAGATCCTCTGAAATTGATCGATTTCGTAGCCATCGAGTTCTTGTTTCAGTGTCTGCTTCAGGTTCCAATATGATTTTTCCTTCCTTGTCAAGTTTTGGCAATATTATTTGAACTGGGAGCTTGTCACCTATAACCTTCTTTAAGCATGAAACATGGAAAACTGGGTGCACTCAGGAATATATTGCAGGAAGTTCCAATTTTTATGCCATAGTACCAATCTTTTGCAACACCTTGTACAAATGATAATAATTTGGTGATAATTTATTATCCTTCTTAGCTTGCTTGAGGGACATTTGTTTGTATGGTTGTAGTCATATAAATACCCAGTCACCTACCTCAAAACTTCTTTCGCTACGATGTTGATATGCTTGTTGTTTCATTCTATTCTGCGCCAAATTCAGGTTATCCTTTAAGAGTTGGAGAACTTTTTGTTGATGCTCGATGTGATCCTCCACTGCTTGAACCTTATAATTTTTTCTTAAATATGATGTGATGGATGGTGGATGATATCAATAAAGTGCCATAAATGGGGTCGTTTTTATTGCAGTATGGAAGGAAGTGTTATACCACCATTCAGCTAGAGGTAACCATTTGACCCATTATGTCTGTTTATCAAATAAAAAGCAATGAAGATATCCTTCCAAACCTTTGTTCACTATCTCAGTCTGCCCATCAGATTGAGGATGATAAGATGAGCTATTAGCTGACTGAGTACCGAGACAAGAAAATAATTTTGTCCAAAAATTTCTAGTGAAAATAAGATCTCTATCACTTACAATAATCTTTGGGTTTCCATGTAGCTTTTGAATTGTTTCCATAAATACAGTAGCAACTGTATTGGCTTTAAATGGATGAGATAATGCAAAAAAGTGTACATAATTGGTAAGTCTATCAACTACAACCATGATGACACTCTTTCCTTAGGACTTGGGTAAACCTGTGATAAAATCCATTGAAACCTCCTCCCAACTTTGACTTGGAATGAATAAAGGTTGTAATAGACCTGGGGTCTTAAGTGTCTCAACTTTATTTTGTTGGCAAAACAAACATTCCGCCACAAAATTTTGAATATCATATTACAGACCATCCCAAAAAAATCATTCTTAACCCTGTGGTAAGTTTTTAAAAATCCTGAATGCCCTCCTAAGGGATAGGGGTGCAATTCTAGAAGAATATTTTGTTTGAGTTGGGAATTATTACAGAGGTATAAGCAATCTTTGTACCATAACAAATCTTTTTTCCAACTAAATGTATCAAATGTATTGGGATCTTGCTATAACTCCTGAATGAGTTCCCACACTTCTTCATCATTCTTCCATTCATCCCTTTCTTCGTTTATCCAATCTAGTTGGATAATAGAAATGACACAAAGTAATGCTTCCACATCCTCATCCTTTCTTCAGAGTGCATCTGCAACAACATTTTGGTTCCCTTTTTGTAGATGATTTCAAATTTATATCCCAACATTTTTGTGACCCATTTTTTTTGCTCTTCTGAAGATAATCTTTGTTCCAAAAGGTATTTAAGACTATCATGATCCATTTTTAAGCTTGCCATTTCTTAAGTGCATGTAGTATTTCCAACACTTCCTTCTCATAAATGGCTTTATGTAAATACTTTCCTTTGATTGGACAACTTTCAAAAGAAATGGGTCTTTTTTCTTGCATTAAAACAACACCAATTCCATTTCCTGAGCCATCACATTCCACATAAAGGTTTTTGTGAAGTTTGGCATAGCTAAGACCAATTCTTGGCACATTTCCTCTTTAAGATGTCCAAAGGCTTTCGTTGCTTCTAGAGTCTAAGAAAATGCATCTTTCTTCAGTAATGTTGTTAGAGGTTCTATTGTTATCCCTTAATCCTTAACAAACTTGTGATAATACCCTGTCAACCTGAGAAATCTTCCCAGATGCTTTATGGATGTGGGGATTTTCCATTCCTTAACGGCTTTAATTTTGCTAGGGTCTACCTTAACACCTTCATGAGATACAATATAGCCCAAATATTCCACCTCTTATACTTGAAAGAAACATTTGGAGGTTTTTTCATATAATTGTTTCTCATCCAATAGTTTGAGCACTCTATCAACATGATCCTTCCAAGACTTGTTGTAGATTAGTATATCATAAAAAAATACGAACACAAATTTTCTAAGGAAGGGTTTGAAAAAGGGAATTCATCAAACCTTGAAATGTAGAAGGTGCATTGGTAAGGCCAAAAGGCATGACCAAAAATTCATAATGACCCTCATGAGTTCTAAATGTTAATTTTGGAATGTCTCCAGTCTTCCTTATGATTTGATGATATCTTGAACAAAGGTCCGACTTGGTGAAGTAAATTGCTCCATGCAATTCATCAATGAAGGAATGAGAAATTTATCTTTAATAGTGAGCTTGTTGATATTCCTATAATATAGAAACATGCAACATGATCCATCCTTCTTGTGCATCAATACTACTGGAGCAGAGAAAGAACTTTGACTAGGTTGAATTATACCAGCCTCTAGCATTTCCGCAATCATACGTTCAATTTCACTCTTTTGGGCATAGGGATATCTGTAAGGCCTTATGTTTGGAGGAACACTTCCTAGAATCAAATGAAAAGCACGATCATGATAAAAACTAGGTTGGAGGCCTTTGGCAGTCTCAAGTACCTTGGAATGATTGTCCAAGACTTTTTGGATATCTGGATAAATAGATTATTTTGAAGTGGGAACCTCTAGCAAACATAATTGTGCAATTACACCACATTGTTATTTCTTTATAAGCTTTGTCATGTCGTTAGAGCTGATTATCATTTTTGGTTTCCCTGCGATACCCCTTAATTCAAATTCAATTCATTCTAAAATAAATTTAAAGAAAATTTCTTGAAAATTAAAATTTATTGTACCCAAATATTGTAGCCATTTTACTCCTAGTACAACATCAGCACCACCCATTAGAATGGAAAGCATTGGACTATTCAACACATATTCTCCCATGGATAGCTTGATATTATAGCACTTTCCAGAGCAATTTGTGGTTCCTTCATTTGCAACCATCACTTAACACTTTAGTGTTGGATATAGGAAGCAATTCAATTCCTTCACTATCTTACAATGAATAAAATTATGGGTACTTCCTGAATCAATCAACACTATTACCTTTTTCTTCTCGATATGTCCTTCTATCTTGATATGTCCTTTTGTCTTGATAGTTTCAGGAGTGGTAATTACAGTCAATGCATTACAAGATATGGTCAAATTCATTTTTCCTTTCTCTAGGGTTTATTATTGGTGTGTATCCTCTTCTTTTGATGTTTCTTGTTCCTTTTCTTCTTCCTCTTCGCAATCTATGTAAAATAATTTCTTCTCAGCACACTTATGACCTTTAGTGTATTTTCCATCACAGCTATAAAAAATCCCTTTTGCTCTTTTTTCTTCCAATTGTTGTGGTGTCGACCTTGTAGGTTGTCGAAGGCTAGGGGAAACAACACTTCCATCTTTATAGTTGTGATTGGTAGGCTTCCTTGTTGCCATAATTTTGCTTTCAATTTTTCTTGTCAACCTGAATGCCTTCTCCAATAAATCAGGTTCCCAAAGTTGAACCTCATGTTGGATGTTATCATTTAAATTCCCTATGAAGACCTCAATCCTATGCTCCTCTCGAATATCTTTTACCCTTATATTCAATTTTTGGAAGTCCTCAATGTGCTCCACCATTGAACCCTTTTGTTTGAGATTTATCAATTCGCTAAAAAAGGTGTTGCTTTTTCTATCCTCATAATGTGCTATCATTTCTTCCGTAAAAATTTCCCAAGTGAAAATTTGTTTACGGGAGAAAAGCCATCGATACCATACAAACTAATTGGGTTCCAAATATAAAGTGGCAATCCGTACCTTTTGTGTGTTTTGCACATTATGGAGATCGAAATGTTGCTCCATCTGTAGTATCCACATTACAGGATCCTTGCCATGAAACTTCCTCATATTGATGTTTGGAACATGGTGGGTCTTCAATCTAACATTAGAGTCTATGAAATCATGACTAACATTTCTTTTGTTCTCATCATGAGTTTCCTCTACTACCTTTTCGCCATTAGGAAGCATTTCTTGTAGCAACTTTTCCAAACCTCCTTTCAAACCTTCCATGTCTTTCTTCAAATCTTCAAGTTTTACTTCTAAATCATCCATATTAGCTTCCACACCATCCATATTAGCATCCACACCATTCATGTTAGCTTACATGCCTTTCTTTAAACCATCCATCTTATCTTCTGTTAGTTTTTGTGAGAGTGAAATTTGTTGCACTTGGTCTTGTAATTTTGATATATCGTGTTGCATTTCTTCCTCTTCTTCATGAGGCATGCTAGATTTTTCAGGTTTCTTACTAGGTGTTTCCATTTTCCTTCTCTGGGGCATCAATTAATGATGAATACGCTTCATTGTGCCCTTTCAATCACTTCAAACCAATTTTTCAAACCAAACTTATGCAAACATTTTAAAAAGACTACACACTTTTATTCTCTTGGTAGGAGCTTGATATTGAATCTATTTTATATCTGTAATTGCGGATCTCCAAGATTTGAAATTTCGTCATGTGATGTCCCTCTGTGTCCTATTTCCAACTCCACAAGTTTGATCCAGATTGGATTCTCCAAGAAAGAATTATGTCAAATCTCCCATGATGACCTGATTATAGACTAGTTCAGTAGAGAGAACTTGTACGAGGTTCCACGTGTCACTTTTTTGACCTTCCAACCTAAAAATCATACACAAAAAACTAAAGTTTGTCCTGTTTCTTTAACTATTTAAAAAAATTCAATCCGATGCTTAGAGAAAAAGTTATAACAATTTTCCCACAGTGACCTATTTGAGATCGAATTCGGGAGCCTACAAAAACTCTAACTTCCTCAGTTCATATATCCGAAAATATAGTGAGACAAGATCTGAAATTTGTTCCCGAGGTGAAAAAACCCTAACTTCCACGATGACCTGTTTGAACCATCGAAACCCTAGAATCGAAAGCTCCAATACCAATTGTTATGAAACCAGCTCACAAAATAGAAGAATGAGATAGATCAACAACTTCAAAAGTAGCCTCTTTGAATTAGATGTACATTAACCATACAAATGCATACACAAATACAAGATTCATAAATATACAAGTATATGGAGGAAAACTCAAATAGCTTTATTGATAGAAGTAGTAGAAGAGAGGATTACAACCCAGCTGTCTGATCCAGCATCATCCTCCCAGCATGAAAGCCCTCTTCACCTCATAAAAAGCAAGATCACCCAACAGTACAATGTCTCAAAGAGAAACCAACAACACTTCCTTACAAATTACAAAATTCCAACCTTTGGATCTCTAGGATGAGGGATCCATATATAGATGTTTGCAGGGGAGTGAGTTAGCTTCTAGGATTTTGATTAGTGTCATTTCACTGATAGTTCTTGGTTCCACTTGGAGATTTCATGATCTCTTACTCATCCCTGGGCAAATTTAGAGAGGCAAGTGTCATATGAGCAGTTTCTAGAAGATTCTTTGAGTTTCCACCTATCAAACTGCTTTTGCCATGTGTCTCCTCTCACTCATCACACCCTACAGAAGGGATTTTCAGTATGCATCGCACCCTTTGTGCGTTGCAGGTGAGATGCATCACACCCTCAGCATGGAGCAGTCTGTATGGTTCCGTTTTGACCAGTTCTGAGCAGTTTTTCAAGGAGAACTTCTGGGAAATGATGTAATCAATTGACCTTGATCCTTTAGGGTATGAAACAACACTTTTAGGGGTTTGAGAGCCCTTGGTTTATCGACATATGTGATGGGGGTTGCAGTGCCCAAATATGTCTATAACAGTTGCCCCCTAAAGCATGAGGTCGTAAATCTTCTGATGTCGAGTGAAATTCTTTATCATGAGGATTTGAGGTTTTCCGAACTGGAAGGTGACCTGTAATAAGATACAATACAATACATTATCTTAATAATATTTTCATGATCTAGCTGAGGCAGGCATTCCCATGCTTAGCTTTATGAATTCATTTTCATGTACATAGGACAGACAACCGTCTGTGTGGCAGACTGATGATTCTAGTAGAGCCATCATCCCTTAGCTTTGATGATTATCTGTGCAGCTATGGTGTACATTTGATGTCTTTATTTTCCTGAATATATCATATCCTGGATGGATGAAACTAGATCCGGGGTATTCAAACTCATTCAATCTTCACCCGAAGTACAAGTCAATCCATGTGAAGAGATGTTATGATGTCCAACATGGAAAGACATCGCCTGATTACCAGCCAATGACGTAAGATGTTAACAGGCGCGAGAGGAATCACCGATAATGATAATGACCCTCAAGGTACTATAGTACATGTTGAAAATGCAACAAGATGATGGAGCTTAGTGGAAAAGAGTCGCCTTCACTAAGTGGGCCCGCATGCTATTTTTGGCGCAAAGTCTATTTTTAGACATATGGATCATGGTCTATGAGTTGCAAGATGTTGTTTATGGATGATTGGTCATGTTGGAAAAAATAGATTGACTTCTATGTTTGGTTCACAACGGAGTGATCAAAGTCTATTTTTAGACTGCTAGGCTAAAAATAGAAACATTCAAATATTATTAGCCCTTAGTAATATTTGGACTCTAAACATTATCTTATTCTCTTGGAGCACTTCAGTTCGAGCTACGGATGTGGCACATGCAGCTGTCAGAAGGAATCATGTGGTTTCTTATGTGTTAGTTGAGCTATTGCATGGAGGACTTCAGTTAGAACTCATGCATGTGAGTTCTGTGGAGTTGGATGTGGAGTTGATGGAGTTGTGTTTAGTTTGACTTAGTTGAACTAGTTGTATTTAGTCTAACTAAAGAATACAGTAGTGATGAGTTGTGTGAATTGATTGTTAATTAATTCACTAACTATTAACTCATCAAGCAACTAAAGAATACATCAGTTAACTCAGTGCATGGATAGTTCAACAGAGATAGGTGTTAGAGGTAAGTGAAAGGGTGAGTTGTGACTATCAGTTGTGCATGAGATTTGCACATGCATGGATTGAGTAATGCTGATGAGGACTGAGCAGTGTCGGCCAATATCAAGGCAATTGTAGCTTGTGCTCACGTGATTCTCTTGCAGGATTGTGCAGTGGAGGCAGGAAAAGCAGCGGAGGAGATTTGAACCTGTGACTTGTTCGGATCTAAGCTAGTTTTGTGTGTAACAGGTGGAGATAGTACTAAGTACTTGCGAGGAGTATTGTACTATGTATTGTGTTATGAAACCAGCTCAAGAAAAGATAGAAAAGAAAGATCAACGCCTTAGAATTCAGCCTCTTCGAGGGGGCAACCTCCTTTACATTATGTTGGAAATAATACTGAGAGGGGGGGTGAATCAGTATTATCAGATCAATCAAACTTTTAAATGCTCAGAAACATATACGCTACTTCAGTTAAGTGAACCAGCGTGTACACGCTACTGTGACTAAGTAAAACAGCGTATAAGAAGAAAACTCACAATTTAGTTAGCTTATTCTTCAGTTAAGTGCATCAGGACATTATTCACCACATTAACAGTAAACATGTGCAGTATAACAGAACAGATCAAAAGCCACACACATGAACACCAAGATATAAGGTGGAAACCCAATGTGGGTGAAAACCACCTGCTGCAAGTTGTCTCTATCTTTCTTTAATATGAAACTTCAGTTTACAATCTTTTGTATTGGTGCAGCCTTATACCAGTACGCAGGCTACAACCTGCAGAAGGCTACAACCTTCTCTCGTTCTCCAAACTTCCTTGGAAGGGAGCTCCAACCCCCTTTGCTCTTGTACTAGCCAAGATACTAGTACGTAGGTGCTGACCTACAATCTTCTTTCTTTCAGGTATCACTTTTCATACATTTTCAGACTTGGATATTCCTGAAGCACAACATTACAATCTGAACACCACAATTCATTCAATTTCCACAACAGATCATTGAAGCATAAAACAACCAAACTTTGAATCACTGAACCACTGAACCCTGTCAATCACCAGTTACCAGAACACAGAGCAGACTACAGAACTCTGCAATAACAGTCAGACCCCACTGTAAACCCAAAATCAAGCTTCAAAAGATATACGCTACTTCAATGAGCAAAACCCGCGTGTACACGCGCTTTTACCGAAGCCAACCTGCGTACAGATCTAAAAATAAACTTTCTCAATTTGCAGCTGTACCAGACATTAGTTAGACCCAGAACATAACATTGCGACAATATGCAGATCTAGAAATACGCATAATCAACCATATCATGATAGTGCATTTCAAACCATTAGATCCCGATCTATCCTTAGATCTAGTCTTCCATCAACCGATGTGATCTCTCCTTGGCTTAGATCAAGCAACCCAGAACCTGCATATCAGATCTCTTTCTCTCTTAGATATTCAAGCCTTGTCAAAAGATGATATTGCCTAATGATCTTCTTCTCCTTATATAGTCTTAGGCCTAGCTCAATACCAAGAGCCAAAACCATAGTAACACAATACCATCAACTTCAAAACTAGGGATCGACACGCCCGTCGAGACACAATGGTCCGAAATCATAGGCACAACTTCCAAGGACTAACCACCATGGACCAAAGATACTTTTCCACATACACGCGCTTTTTATGAATCCAACTAGCGTGTACACGCGACTTGGGCTTAACGAACATGCGTATATGAACTTCCTTGGCATGCTGTACTAAGATCTGTCTTCTGATTAAGTTGCCATCACCTGTACCAACCTCTGAGCACCTGTACCAACCTCTGAGAGAGTTGCCATCAAGGACAACACTTGAATCATAATGCCAACAATCTCCCCCTTTGGACTTGATGGCAACCACCACACCAAGTCACTCTCCCCCTTTGACATCAAGGGCAAAGGGCTGTGCTCCCCCTGAGAACATGCTGATACCTCTGCTTGGCTGTGCTGACTTGTGCTCCCCCTGACAGTAGGCCAGATCTGCAAAAGATGTTCTTCAACAAGAACCAAGACTTATACACCATAAGAGACCTTCCTATCACCAAAAGACTCAATACATACATCCATACTCCCTACCAAGAGGGGACATATCAGAACCAACAAATTATATTACAGCATTCATCCCAGGCATAGAGGGGAAACCAACATAGGCCGTTACATGACCTTGTCACCATAAAAGAGATATGACAAGAGAGATACATGACATAGAGACAACAGATCTAGACCAAGACTTAGGAAAGGCACCAGCAGCATCTGATAAACATCTTGTTAGATCAGCAACCAGGATTTCTTTCTGAGCTCCTTCTCCTGAAACCAACAACCAAAACATCTGAATGCCAACAATGCTTTATGAGACTTTTAAGCTGCTCCCCCTGAACCTGTGCCTGTTGCACCCCCTGAAACTGTGCCTGAAGAATTCTGACATTCCCATTGTTGTTCAGAACTCCAGAGTTTTCCCTTGCTGTTCAGAACTTCATATACGCGATTTCTCCTGCATAAAACAGCGTATGTACGCGGATATAATTTCTGCAACAAGCGTACACCTTACACGCGACTTTCCTAGCAAAAATCCGCGTGTATACGCGTATATACCTTTCGTAACTTGCGTATACCAACTTTTCTGTAGAACAGACAAGCTTCAACAGCAGGATGAAGCATCAACTACTCCCAGCTTTTGTCTGAGATATTCAAAAGTTTCCCTGGGCAGTGGTTTTGTGAGAATATCAGCAACTTGTTCCTTAGAAGGAACATACTCCAACTTGACCTTCTGCTCAAGCACTTGTTCCCGAAGAAAATGGTACTTGATTGGTATGTGCTTGGTCTTTGAGTGCATGACTGGATTCTTTGAAATGCTGATTGCACTTGTATTATCACATAAGATAGACACTGGTGGAGTGCAAGTGATTTGAAAGTCCTGCAAGGTCTGCATCATCCAAAGAAGTTGTGTGCAACAAGATGCTGCAGCCACATATTCTGCTTCAGCTGTAGATAAGGCAATCGAACTCTGTTTCTTGCTGAACCAAGATACTAATCTGGAACCCATGAAGAAAGCACCACCACTTGTGCTTTTCCTATCATCCACACTTCCAGCCCAATCTGCATCTGTGTAAGCATGAAGAGTGAGATCTGTATTTCTAGGATACCATAAGCCATAGTTTTGGGTCCCTTGAAGATATTTGAAGATTCTTTTGACTGCCTGAAGATGAGTTTCCTTTGGGTTGGCTTGAAATCTTCCAACCATTCCTACTGCATGTGTAATATCTGGTCGAGTACCTGTCAAATAAAGCAAACTCCCAATCATGGATCTATAAGTGGGTTGGTGAACTGCTGCTGATTCATCATTTGCACTGAGGCTGCATCCTGTAACCATGGGTGTACATACTGGCTTTGACTCTTCCATGCCATACTTCTTCAAGATCTGCTTGAGGTATTTGGTTTGAGACAAGAAGATACCTCCTTCATTTTGTTGGATTTGCAATCCAAGAAAATATGTCAATTCTCCAAGAAGTGACATTTCGAATTCTTTCTGCATAACCAAGGCAAAGTTTTGACTCATAGTCTCTTCATTGCTGCCAAAAATAATATCATCTACATAAACAACAAGAATTAGCAATTTGTTATTTTCAACTTTTATATAGAGATTGCTATCTGCTGATCCTTTTGAAAAGCCTTGTTGGTGAAGATATTTGTCCAACCGATAGTACCAAGCCCTTGGAGCTTGTTTGAGCCCATAGAGTGCCTTTTTCAATCTGCATACAAGGTTTGGATCATTCCCAAGAATGAAACCATCTGGCTGCTCAATATATACTTCTTCTTCTAAGTCTCCATTCAGGAAGGCTGATTTCACGTCCATTTGAAATACCTTGAAGTTTTGAAAGCTTGAGAGAGCAAGGAACATTCGGATGGCCTCTAGTCTTGCCACAGGAGCAAAGGTCTCTTCAAAATCTATTCCTTCTTGCTGTGCATACCCTTTACAAACAAGTCTGGCCTTGTTTCTAATTACTTCTCCATTTTCATTTAATTTATTCTTGAAGACCCATTTTGTTCCTATTACATTCTTATCTTTTGGTCTAGGAACTAATTCCCAAGTGTTGTTCTTTTCGATTTGCTCAAGTTCTTCATCCATTGCTTTGACCCAACATTCATCTTTGCATGCTTCTTTCACATTTTGTGGTTCAATGGAGGAGAGTAGAGCCAAGTAGCTTGAAGCTTCTGCAAGTGTCCTTCTTGTTTGTACTCCTGCTTCTTTCTGCCCCACAATCTGAGTTTCTGGATGATTCTTTTGGACATATCTGGATGGAGTCTTCTCTTCTATTCTTGTCTGCTCCTCTGGTTCTTCTTGAGATTCTTCTTCTTCTTGAGGTTCTTCTTCTTCATCATTTCGCCTTTGAGAGTAACCTTCATCTTCTTCAATGTCTTCATGATGAACTTGCCTAGGAATATATCCCTTCTCATCAACCACTATATCAATACTGTCAACAATTCTGCCAAGTCTTTTATTGTAGCACTTGTATGCTTTGCTATGTGGAGAATAACCAAGAAGAATGCCCTCATCTGCTCTAGGTTCAAGTTTGCCAAGTTGCTCATCAGTATTCTTAATATAACATTTGCTCCCAAAGATTTTGAAATGCTTCACGGAAGGAGTTTTACCACTCCAAAGCTCATGAGGTGTTTGAGTGCTGTTTACTCGGACATTTGTTTTGTTAAGAATGATAACAGCAGCATGTGCAGCTTCACCCCAGAAGGTTGCAGGAGTACCTGATTCATCGAGCATAGCACGAGCCATTTGTTGGATAGTTCTGTTCATTCTTTCCACAACCCCATTTTGCTGAGGAGTTCTAGCTGTAGAGAATTCTCTTCTTATCCCATGTTCATCGCAGAAATCGAAAAATTCATTTGATGTGAACTCCCCACCTCTGTCAGATCTGAGGCACTTAATTTTGTGTCCTGATTCATTTTCAGCCAATGCTTTGAAGGATTTGAATTTTTCGAATGCTTCATCTTTGTGCTTCATAAGCCCTAACCAAACAAACCTTGAGAAATCATCAATGAATAATATCAGATATTCTTCTCCTCGAGGTGTCCTTTTCCTAAATGGACCACATACATCTGTATGGACTAGCTCAAGAGGCAAGCTAGCTGATCCTTCCTTCTCTGGAAAGTTAGTTCTGGTTTGCTTTCCAAACTGACAAGATTTGCATATGGTGTTGTCTGGAATTTTGATATCTGGAAGATCGCGAACTGCCTGATATTTGCATGCTTTCCTTATTTGTGAGAAGCTTAGATGTCCCAACCTTCGATGCCATAACCAGTGCTCTTCATCCTTGCTAAGATAGCATTGTTGTTGTCCTTCTTCAAATATGTACAGATTATTTGGAGTTCTTTTGCCTTTGAGAACTGTTTTACCTGTATCAAGATCACGAACAAGACATCCATTCGATCTGAAAATAACCTCGGTTTTTTGATCACACATCTGGCTGACACTTAGTAGATTATGCTTCAATCCATCAACATACAAAACATTTCCAGCCTTGACCTTTTCTTTCAAAGGAGCAATACCTTTTCCTTTTATAGTTGCAGGAGTATCATTTCCAAAAGAAACTTTCTTTCCCTTTTCTAAAGTAGAATAAGATTCAAGTTTTTCTTTATCACCTGTCATATGTTTCGAACATCCACTGTCAATGTACCATAGATTTTCCTGTCCTTCTGCATAAAAAGCTATCCCACATCTTTCTGTCTGAGGTTCCTTTATTCTCCATTTTTTGGTGCTCGTGGCTTGTTCCTTTTTCTCCTGAAACCTGCTCCTGCATTCAGATTCTTTATGACCAAAATTATTGCAAATAGAACATTCAACTTCATTTTCAAGAACCGAAAAGTTGTTATAGGTCCTCTTTGTAATCCCTGTCATACTTCTTTGTTTTTGAGCTTCCCTAGTCATGATTGTTTTATATGCAACACATTGAGCTGCTTTGTGACCAAAGTTATGGCAAGAAAAGCATTGTCCATTGAAGAAGCTTCTGCGGTTATTGAATCTACCAGCCAACTGATTGTAATTTCTATTTTCATCTATTCTTGTGCCAAACTGAGAAGATTTTACCTGTGGTTGGTTGTAGCTTTTGTTCACCCTTAAGAAGGATTGTCCCTGATAGTTTCTGTTTGTAATTCGTCCCTGCTTTACCTGATTATCTTCATTGTTCTTCTGCTCATTTCTTCTTGCTGCATCAAGATAACTTTTTGAGGTGGATGCTTGAGAGGTTTCTCCATTATAGCCCAAACCTGTCTTGTTTAGAGGAGACCGCTGCACATTGATAATCTCATCCAAAGTTTCAGATCCTTTGACAAACTTAAGATTAATAGCTTTTGTTTTCTCAATTTCTTTTCTGAGACCAACAATTTCACCTTCTAGTTTTTCAAGATGTTTTTCCTTTTCATCAATTTGAAATTGCAAAGTATCAATGATCACACTCTTTTCTTCTATGCATCTCTTGAGTCTAGTAATTTCATTATAGAGATTATCCACATCTACAGCATCCTCATAATCATCATCTTCAAATGCCATTAACAGCTTATATTTATTACCTTGTTCATCTTCATCACTGTTTGATAAGCCATCACTATCTTCATGGGTGTAGTAGCTTTTCTTATTTGCACTTTGTTTCTTGTTCCATCTAGCAGGTTCTTTTCCTTTATCCTTAAAAGGACATTTTGCAGCATAATGACCTACTCTTCCACAAGCAAAGCATTTGAAAGGTAGCTTACCTCTGAACCTTCCAGCACCCCTTTGAAGATTTCTGACAAAATTTGATTCTTCTTCCTCTTCTTCTGGAACATGGCTTGCTTCATAGTAATCTTCTTTTCCTGATGCCTTAAAAGCAGCTTCCCTTCTGTCTGATGGACCTCCCTTTCTCATTTCATAAGCAGTTAGAATTCCATGTAGCTGAGACATAGTGAGAACTTTGAGATTTTCCTTTTCTTCTATTGCAGATACTTTAGATTCAAACTTGGGGGATAATGATCTTAGAATCTTTTGAACTACTATAGTCTCTTTTATTTCTTCACCCAAATTTTTCATACAATTAACAATCTCATCTACCCGAAGAAAATAATTAGCCACACTTTCATCATTATACATCTTGAGAGTCTCATATTGAATCCTGAGAGTTTGAAGTTTAGCTTGCTTTACCTGTTCATCTCCTTCATAGCTAGTGATCATTTTGTCCCATATCTCTTTTGCTGATTTGAAGTGCATGACCTTCATGAATTCTGTTTGGGATATACTTCCTAATAGAGTACTGACTGCTTTTGCATTTGTTTCATATGTCTTTTTCTCAGCTGGATCTGTAGGAGTAGCTGAAGGAAAAGCATAGCCTGTTTCTACAATGTCCCAAACTTCTGTACCAAGAGATTGAAGATATGCAGTAACTCTTACCTTCCAATAATTGAAATTTGTTCCATCAAAAACCGGTGGCCTGATTGATGCTTCTTTCTCGTAGTTGCTCATGATGAATGATCTACCTTCAAGCGATCAAGCTTCTCTGAAGGACCTGCTCTGATACCAATTGTTGGAAATAATACTGAGAGGGGGGGTGAATCAGTATTATCAGATCAATCAAACTTTTCAATGCTCAGAAACATATACGCTACTTCAGTTAAGTGAACCAGCGTGTACACGCTACTGTGACTAAGTAAAACAGCGTATAAGAAGAAAACTCACAATTTAGTTAGCTTATTCTTCAGTTAAGTGCATCAGGACATTATTCACCACATTAACAGTAAACATGTGCAGTATAACAGAACAGATCAAAAGCCACACACATGAACACCAAGATATAAGGTGGAAACCCAATGTGGGTGAAAACCACCTGCTGCAAGTTGTCTCTATCTTTCTTTAATATGAAACTTCAGTTTACAATCTTTTGTACTGGTGCAGCCTTATACCAGTACGCAGGCTACAACCTGCAGAAGGCTACAACCTTCTCTCGTTCTCCAAACTTCCTTGGAAGGGAGCTCAAACCCCCTTTGCTCTTGTACTAGCCAAGATACTAGTACGTAGGTGCTGACCTACAATCTTCTTTCTTTCAGGTATCACTTTTCATACATTTTCAGACTTGGATATTCCTGAAGCACAACATTACAATCTGAACACCACAATTCATTCAATTTCCACAACAGATCATTGAAGCATAAAACAACCAAACTTTGAATCACTGAACCACTGAACCCTGTCAATCACCAGTTACCAGAACACAGAGCAGACTACAGAACTCTGCAATAACAGTCAGACCCCACTGTAAACCCAAAATCAAGCTTCAAAAGATATACGCTACTTCAATGAGCAAAACCCGCGTGTACACGCGCTTTTACCGAAGCCAACCTGCGTACAGATCTAAAAATAAACTTTCTCAATTTGCAGCTGTACCAGACATTAGTTAGACCCAGAACATAACATTGCGACAATATGCAGATCTAGAAATACGCATAATCAACCATATCATGATAGTGCATTTCAAACCATTAGATCCCGATCTATCCTTAGATCTAGTCTTCCATCAACCGATGTGATCTCTCCTTGGCTTAGATCAAGCAACCCAGAACCTGCATATCAGATCTCTTTCTCTCTTAGATATTCAAGCCTTGTCAAAAGATGATATTGCCTAATGATCTTCTTCTCCTTATATAGTCTTAGGCCTTGCTCAATACCAAGAGCCAAAACCATAGTAACACAATACCATCAACTTCAAAACTAGGGATCGACACGCCCGTCGAGACACAATGGTCCGAAATCATAGGCACAACTTCCAAGGACTAACCACCATGGACCAAAGATACTTTTCCACATACACGCGCTTTTTATGAATCCAACTAGCGTGTACACGCGACTTGGGCTTAACGAACATGCGTATATGAACTTCCTTGGCATGCTGTACTAAGATCTGTCTTCTGATTAAGTTGCCATCACCTGTACCAACCTCTGAGCACCTGTACCAACCTCTGAGAGAGTTGCCATCAAGGACAACACTTGAATCATAATGCCAACACATTACATAAATGAACAATTCTTGGATGATACAAATGAAAAGACCTCCTTTCTATATATAGGAGCCTAAGGGGTTATAACATAATCAGAGCCGACATAACAATAATAATATAAGAGCACAATAATAACAATAGTGGGCTTCTATGGGGCACAATAGTAACAATATGGGCACTACATGGGTACATCAATATAATAAGTGGGTTATACTAACAACAATAGGGGGTTACACTAGTAGTATAGGGGCCTAACATGCCCCTCTCCTTCAAAAAGCATTGTCCTCAATGCTTGAGTAGTTCTTGATGCTTCTGTATAAAATTCTTGTCCTCCCATGTGGAATATTTAGCGGGTAAGTTCTTCCACTTGATGAAATACTCTGAAATTGATCGATTTCGTAGCTGTCGGGTTCTTGCTTCTGTGACTGCTCCAGGTTCCAATATGATTTTTCCTTCCTCTTCAATTTCTGACAATATTGCTTGAATTGGGATCTTTTGCAACTTTTGAATAAGTGGCCATACTTCTTCGTCCTTCTTCCATTCATCCCTTGCTTCGTTTATCCAATTTGGTTGGATAATATAAATAGCAAAAAACAATGCTTCCACATCCTCATCCTTGAAGAGTATTCTCATTCGGTAAGGTCGCCATTTTTTAAGTGCATGTAGTATTGCTAACATTTCCTTCTCATAAATAGCTTGCTTGAGATGTAGCAGTAAAAATACCCAATCACCTACATCAAAACATTTTTGACTACGATGTTGATCTACCTGTCGTTTCGTTTGATTTTGCACCGAAGTGGCGTTATCCTTTAAAAGTTAGAGAACTTGCTGTTGATGCTCGATGTGATCTTTCTCTGCTTGAACCTTTTTCTTCTTGATATGTCCTTCTATCTTTTGAGGAGTGGTAATTTCTTCCCGTCCTTTACAAGATATGGTCGGATTCATTTCTTCATGCTCAATGTGATCTTTCACTTCTTGAACATTTTTCTTCTTGATGTGTCCTTCTATCTTGATAGTTTGAAGAGTGCTAATTTCGTCCATTGAATTACAAGATATGGTTGGATTCATTTCCTCTTTCTCGATGTGATATTTCACTACTTGCACCATTTTCTTCTTGATATGTCCTTCTATCTTGAGAGTTTGAGGAGTGGTAATTCTTTCCAATGCTTTACAAGATATGGTCTGATTCATTTCTTCTTTCTCTGGGGTGGTGTCCTGGCATATATCCTCTTCTTTTGACGTTTCTTGACCCTTTTCTTCCTCCTCTTCATATTTTATGTAAAATAATTTCTTCTCAGCACACCTATGACCTTTAGTGCATTTGCTATCACAATTGTATCAAAGCCCTTTTTCTCCTTTTTCTTCCAATTGTTGTGGTGTAACCCTTGTAAGTTGTGGAAGGCTGGGAGAAACAACACTTCCATATTTATAGTTGTGACAGGTATGCTTCCTGGTTTCCATAATTTTGTGTTCCATTATGTCACAAAGCCCTTTTACTCTTTCCAATTGTTGTGGTGTTGCTCTAAAGAAGGTGTTGCTCTTTGTATCCTCATAATGTGCTATCATTTCCTCCGTGAAAATTGACCACGTAACAAGTTTTTTACGAGAACAAAGCCCTTCATACCATAAAATTTGATCTGGTTCTAAATATGAAGATGCAATACGTACCTTTTGTAACAGTTGTACACCATGTAGATCAAAATATTGCTCCATCTGAAGTATCCAATTTACCGGATCCTTGCCATCAAACTTCCTCATCTTGCTTTTTCTTGATTTTAGGAGCTCGACCTTGAAACGACTGTAACTCTATACTTTCAGATCTTTAAGTTCTAAAATTGTGAACTATAGTAGCCTCTGTGTCCTCCTTCCAATGCCACCAGTCTGATCCAAATTGGATTCTTTAAGAAAGAGTTATGCACAATCTCCCAAGATGACCTGATTATAGACCTTTCCAGAAGAGCGAACTTGTATGAAGTGCCACACGTCACTATTTCGACCTTTGGATCTAAAAAATATATAAAAAACAACTACAGTCTGTCCTCTTTCTATACCTTCTTACGAAATTTCGATCTGATCCCTAGAGAGAAAGTTATGACGATTTTCCCCAGGCCACCTGTTTTAAATGTAATTCAGGAGTCTGCAAAAAGACCAACTTCCTCAGATCATATATCCGCAAATATCGTGCCAAAAGCTCTGAAATTCAGACCCAAGGTTCAACGTGATTATTTCTCAAATGGGTTTTTTTTTCGACTTCTGAAACTTCACAGAAAAAAAGTTATAGCGAAAATTCCATGATGACTTGTTTGGCGCAACGAAACCCTAGAATCCAAAGCTCTGATACCAAATGTTATGAAACCAGCTCAAGAAAAGATAGAAAAGAAAGATCAACGCCTTAGAATTGAGCCTCTTCGAGGGGGCAACCTCCTTTACATTACATAAATGAACAATTCTTGGATGATACAAATGAAAAAACCTCCTTTCTATATATAGGAGCCTAAGGGGTTATAACATAATCAGAGCCGACATAACAATAATAATGTAAGGGCACAATAATAACAATAATGGGCTTCTATGGGGCACAATAGTAACAATATGGGCACTACATGGGTACATCAATATAATAAGTGGGTTATACTAACAACAATAGGGGGTTACACTAGTAGTATAGGGGCCTAACATATTGTTACATGTTCTCAATCATTATAATATACAAATAGTGTGGGGTTTTCAGCTGTATGCTTTCCCCGGATTACATATTGTGTTAATGTGCACATGCGATTGATGTTTCATTGTTTTTAATGCTGCTAAATTAATGATCAACGTAGAGGACATTATGTATTGTGCATGTATTCCGAAATAGTGTATAATCGGGATAATATCTGTGAATAAGTGTCATATTATTGGAAATTTCTACATGGTATCAGAGCTGGTTGATTTGTAGAAAAAGTTCTACAGGATATCAAAGCGGGATTGATCATAAGATCTATTATTCAGAAAGTGTTTACATTTTATTTCTTCAGGTAGAGTCTGTAATCAGGCCAGGTAGCTTCTGGATTCATCCTTCTTTTGGAAGGTGAGATATTCAGTGAATTCCCATACAGTCGATCTCTGTACAAGAAATACGTTGTTCTCACGAATTTTAGATCAGAAGCGGTTGAGTTTTGAGCTGGTGGAATGGCGCTCAAGGATAAACTCAGAAACATTCAGTGTGAGAATGGAGACAGTATGCCCAGTTACCTCACGAAGTTCACCCAGTGCCGGGATGAGCTGAGAAGTGTGGGGGTGACTGTCGATGATGAGGGCTTGGTGAGCTTGGCTCTCCTTGGTCTTCCGAAGAGTTGGCATTCCTATCAGGACTCTGTCAATGGTCGGGAGAAATTTCCAGGATGGGAGAGACTTTGGTCGGATCTTGTGTAAGAGGAGATCAGACGGAGCACCAGAGACAGTTCTTCATGCATGCATGATGAGGAGAACTGTGCCTTAGCGAGTAAGGCAAAGAAGGGGAAGGAGAAGGTTTCTCTTTCTGAATCTAGTTCTTCCAATGATGGGAAGAAGGTTGACAAGTCGAAGGTGAGATGCTTTCGTTGTCATGAGTTGGGCCATTATGCCACTAATTGCCCAAAGAACAAATCCAAGAAGGGATACGGGGAAGGATCTGAAGGTGAGGCACTTGCTTCACAATTTGAGTTGGATTTCACACTCTTCGCATGCATGGTTTCATCCATGGTGGGAAGTGGTTGGTTTCTTGAAAGTGGAGCTTCTTTCCACATGACCGATGACAAGATTTTGTTCAGTACTTTGGAGGAGAAATATCTCCAGATACTCATAGGGATGGGTAATGATGAGAAGTATAGTGTCTCAGGTGTAGGCACGGTTATCTTTCAGAGGGAGCATGGAGCTCGCCTTACCTTGACCAATGTGAAGTATATACCAGGACTGGAGAGAAACTTGGTGTCGATCGCGATGCTGGAAGACAGAGGCTATGATGTAGTCTTCAGTGAGGGAAAGGTTTTCCTTAGACACATCATCACTAGACAGGTGAAGCAAATTGGTTCTCGGGTCAAGAACTTGTATGCTCTTGAGGTTCAAGATGCATGCAAAGCCTTGAGTAGCGAGGCAACTGATGGAGACTTGGTGGTTGAGAGGGAGCGTATATTACCTCTCAACATGTAGAGCTAGAAGAAGTCTCAAACGATTGTGGAGGAGCCACGATTGGTGCAGCAGCTTCAGGAGGTTATGGAGCAGCAACAACAAGGGAAGCTGAGAGGAGATCGAGTAGAGACATCTAATCATGCAAAGACCTCCAGTAGGGGGAAAATTCAAGCTAGTTGGGCTGAGGGATCCCATGCAGCCATACCTCCAGGTAGGAGGTGGGGTGATGTGGATTGATCGTCCCAAGGAGGAGGGGTAGGATCCTTGAGGTACCCAACCTCTTGGATGAGACCTTGCTACGGGATCCCCGATGTGGAGTAGGAGGAACTGACTGATTGGGTAGAGACAGATGCGGATGGAGCAGCAGAGAGAGCGATAGCGTAGGGAATCCCAGGACAGTGCATAGCTAGCAGGCTGCAGCAATGCGAGAGGCACAAGTGTTTTGCACAGCGCTAGGTGGCACAAAGAAGTGTGCAATAGTGCGAGATGCATGGAGATGTTGCAGTAGTACAGATGTCAGAGAGGGAGCACTTGTCAGCAGCAGGTAGAGCTTCAGCATCAGAGTATGTTCCTAGCCCAACAGAGTGGTCAATTGGGAGTGTTTTTGTTCCAAGTGTTGTTGGAGCAAGTGGATCGGGCAAATGTGTTGCATGCAGAACATTCCAGAGTTGCAGGATAGGGGTTGCAGATAGTCCATATCTTGTTGAGAGGGAGTGTTGAAAATGCAACAAGATGATGGAGCTTAGTGGAAAGGAGTCACCTTCACTAAGTGGGCCCGCAGGCTATTTTTGGCGCAAAGTTTATTTTTAGACTATGTCTATTTTTAGACATATGGATCATGGTCTATGAGTTGCAGGATGATGATTAGGATGATTGGTCATGTTGGGAAAAATAGATGGACTTCTATTTTTGGTTCACAGCGGAGTGATCAGAGTATATTTTTAGACTGTCAGGCTAAAAATAGAAATAGTCAAATATTATTAGCCCTTAGTAATATTTGGACTCTAAACATTATCTTATTCTCTTGGAGCACTTCAGTTCGAGCTACGAATGTGGCACATGCAGCTGAAATAAGGAGTCACATGGTTTATTAAGTGTTAGTTGAGCTATTGCATGGAGGAATTCAGTTAGAACTCATGCATGTGAGTTCTGTGGAGTTGGATGTGGAGTTGATGGAGTTGTGTTCAGTTTGACTTAGTTGAACTAGTTGTATTTAGTCTAACTAAAGAATACAGTAGTGATGAGTTGTGTGAATTTATTTTTAATTAATTCACTAATTATTAACTCATAAAGCAACTAAAGAATACATCAGTTAACTCAGTGCATGGACAATTCAACGGAGACAGGTGTTAGAGGTAAGTGAAAGGGTGAGTCGTGACTATCAGTTGTGCATGAGATTTGCACATGCATGGATTGAGTAATGCCAATGAGGAATGAGCAGTGTGGGCCAATATCAAGGCAATTGTAGCTTGTGCTCACGTGATTCTCTTGCAGGATTGTGCAGTGGAGGCATGAAAAGCAGCGGAGGAGATTTGAACCTGTGACTTGTTCAGATCTGAGCTAGTTTTTGTGTGTAACAGGTAGAGATAGTATTGAGTACTTGTGAGGAGTATTGTACTATGTATTGTTACATGTTCTCAATCATTATAATATATAGATAGTGTGGGGTTTTCAGTTGTATTCTTTCTCCAGGTTACATACTGTGTTAATGTGTGCATGCGATTGATGTTTCATTGTTTTTAATGCTGCTAAATTGATGATCAACGTAGAGGAGATTATGTATTGTGCATGTATTTCGCAATAGTGTATAATCAGGATAATCTCTCTGAATAAGTGTCATATTATTCAAAATTTCTATAGTACAATTCATGTGGTTTGAATACATGAGTCAATGTTGAACACCACGCAAAATCTTTCAGTCGAAGGCCATTGATGTAAACCTATCACCAGGAGTGAGAAACTTGCCATTGAAGCATGCAAGCTTCAAAGTACTAAAAGGGTTGTTCCTAAGTCAACTTCTTGGATAATGAGCTGATGTCGAAAAGAAGTGACCCATCGTAGGAGGGCCTTAATGAATCCCACATCTACGACACGGAACGGAGCAAATGATTTTGGTGGAGGTGAAAATGATCTGATGATACAAGGTTCAGGGTGGCGGTCATGAAAAATGGAGCACAAAGGTATTACAGTGGATGAGTTGTCAGCTGGGTTGGTGAATTCTCTGAGCAACTTCTCTTGAACATATCGGTGAAACTGGAATGGATCGGTAGCGTTAACCCCAAAATGGATGGTGTTAGAGTCGGTCTGGTCAGTCCTCCGTCAGAGATAAAAAATCTTTAAGCATTTCATTTTTAGGTGTCTCGCTCCATTCATTCAGCTGCATTCCGCTAGGGGCATGCCATAATCTGATGGAGAAGGTCATGCTAGTCATCTCCCCTCATGTCTGGCTCCTGCTGGCTTAGGTCTTGTGTCAATAATCACCAAAGTCCATGACACTCAAGGTCTGGTCCTTCAACAGACAAAGGTCATTTTTGGTCATTTGGTCTAGGAATTAAACAATTTGGTCCTTAATATGTCCAGTAAAGCCATGCAGGCCAAAGTGATGCTCTTGCAAAGTAATGATCCGTAGAGTTTCATCATCATATCGATAGACTTCGATTGTTCTTCAAAACTCTGTTTTGAAGAAAAGTCAAACAGTGTCATTTGTGACAAAATTTTCAAAAAGGGTCGACAGTTGATTTCTTCAGGTGCAATCATGGTTTCCGCGACCAAATGCTTTGTCATGTAATCCCTACAGAAAGTGTCGAAAATTTCATCGTTTGAGCCAAAATTTCAGAGGAAAAGTGAAAATCAGGGTTGTTTTAAAGTCAGTGAAAAAAGTGCCAAACATGACATTAGAAAGGTGGGTTTTTTGAAAAAGTAAATTTAATCATGACCTCCAAGTCTTATACACAAGCTTCCATCACAAATCAAACTCATTGTGCAATCAAGGCATAGGAAAAACGTTGCAAGGTTGAGGAGTGAGCAATTGCGTGGTTTGGAGTAGTTTGGAGGTGATTACAGGGGCGCGACACACGCAGGCAGGGGTGCGGCGCACACAGCGCGCGGTGCACACAGAACCCACCCACATTTCAAACTTATAACTAGCGCGGCGCACTGGGCTTTGCGCGCGCTGCACAGAGACAAAGCGCCCAGAACGTGCCAAAACTCCCTCAAATCTTTGGTGAAGCCCCTCTAATTGCAAGGTAGGCTCTCAAACTCACTTTTTCATCAAATTAGATAAAGATATAGTGGTTTTTATGCCCATGATTGAAATGAAACAAAACTCTTAAAGCAACCATAAAAAGACACCAAGAAACCATCTTGCTATGGTTGTGTAACAGTGTTATTGCTGCCAAGGCTTATTTTTCCTACCCTACACCTGTTCCTTATTCCCCTATGCCATTTTTTCCTACTATCACTACCCTAAACACTACCAAACTCGTATTCCCTTACCCCTCCTCCTATTACTCAATACAAACCCTAAAACCCTACCTTACCAAAATACCCAAAACCCCCTACATATCCCTAAACAAAATTATCCTATAACCCCTATTCCCATTTCATTACTCCCCTCCTCATACTCCCTTGTTTCATTGTCCCCCTTGGTGGCAGATATCAAAACAACACCCAGCTTCACCATCATCAAAGGGGCAGCCTAAATACATTTTATAAACAGCAGTCATGGCATTCGAGGTTTCATCAGAGTATGAGGTGGAGACCCATAGTGATACATCTTCAAGAGAACAGGCCCCCAGGAGACATCACCGGAGTGGAAAACATGTTAGAGATAAGCCAAACACCCTCACTGAGTTGCAGGAATGCCCTCTTGCTATGTCATGTTTCCAACACCTAGCATGTTTTGAATTTTGTCAAAGGGTGGCAAATGTTAGAGTTCATCATGTGTTGGCCCATCTTTTTGCGCTTCACCTACATGGAGGTCTCTCTATCTTGGCTGGGGTCACTTTCACATTGACACCCGAAGCCATATCAGTGGCAACGGGCATACCAAATGTTGGAGAACAGTGGCATAAGAAGAAGAAGGTGGAGAGGCATCATTACGAGCCTTACATTAAGGCCAGTTGTTTGAGTCAGCTCACGAGAGTTTTCCCATTCAGATTTTTGAGAGATGAGTATGCTCCGCTCATGAAATCGATCATGAAGTACTTCAATTGTGAGGGGAGGTTTTCTCGCCTTTATGCCTATCACATTAGGTTGCTCATGCACTTTACCAGGGTGTGGATGATGAACCTCCCATTTTTCATTTGCAGGAACATAGAGAGGATGAAAATTTTCATGCAGCATAAGACCCCTTGGCAGCAGCTCAACAGTGTTTATCATTTTGCTCTTATCCGGATTTTGGTGGATCATCAGTTGCGATTGCAGGGCATTTCTTGGGAGGACTTCATCTCTCATGACTTCTTCAGCACTCCAAAGGTAGTATTAGAGGCAGAGCATGAGATAGGTGGTCCATCACATCAGTATGAGCACCATGAGACTGCTACTATGCCAGTATTCATCACCTATCAGAGAGGTAGTAGACATTTGTTTGCAGCGGCAAAGCGAGTGTTATCTCCACCCGGGGTGGAAGGGGCCTCGCTTCCTACATCAGCATCACATGAGTAGGGCAGAGGTAAGGAGCCAGTGTAGGAGGAAGGGCCATCAGGTGAACGAGAGACCGAATTCATTCTCCTCCATGATGATGAGACAGATACAGAACCAACAAATGCAGAGCTTACAGAGATCGTCCAGGAGCAGCAATCAGTGATTGAGGCCATATCCCTTGACTTGGAGAGGGCCATGTGGAACATGAAGTACCTAGAGCAGAGAAAGAAATAGCTAGAGGATCGGCAGGTGATTATGGAGCTGAAAAACATTCGTGAGCATAGCCAAGCTACTCAAAGGAGAAGAGTTGAGATCGCATCATTGGAGCAAGAGATCAATGAGGATCGGGAGGCCCATCTTGAGAGCGTGAACATGCACTTGGAGAAGCTGCTAGACAAGACTGATCAGGACCTTGCCTTGCTGAGACACATGGCTTATCATTACAGGACACGAAATATGAGTGCAAAGGCCCGAATAAGGAGCTTGAAGGCAAAATTGAGGAAAGCAACAAGAAATGCAAAAGAGGCAAAAGAGCAAGATCAGCTTCGAATCTTGGCTGAGGCTTCCTTGGCCCATCATAACACCCCATAGAGAACCTCCAGCCCAAATTTCAAGAAATTTGGGGAATTTTTGGTCACATGACAAATTTTTGGGCAAAACACAAGGTTTTTCTCCCAGTGGCACGGTGCTAAAAATCGGGAGCTCCAAATTAGGAATGGTTTGAATTTTTGGATTCAGCATGGAAAATCACGACTATTAGTGCTCGGAAAACAAATTTGGGCAAGATATGAGTCTCCAAAAGGTCAAAAACACCCAAAAAATGGCCTCTCTGCCCCTTTTTTGACACACAAGAAGCAGTCTTGGGAGAATGGAGATTTGGAGGGGAAAATGAGCACCAAATTCAAAAATTCTAGTGGGGTTAGAAAGTAGACAGGACATGCTTTCCAAAGAGCCCACTTGGGCACACTTTGGACACCCGCAAGTGCCCCAAAATAGGCCCCAAAGTAACGTGGCGCACAGAGAAAATGGCGCAGCGCACAGAGGAAAAATTGCCCAATTTGCTTCCGTTTCATGAATTTTCGACTCGCGACTTCTCCAAGTGGGACCGATCATCTACACTTCCATTTTTTGGCACCAAATGCAGCATTTAAAGCAGTTTCTTTCCATATGGACTTCTATCCAAGTGGCGAAGGAAGGCAAACGGTCACCCAAGCCAAATTTCATGTTTGTAGCACTGCACCTGTAGTTGATGGTTGGCTCTTCATCTCCATTTTGTAAATTATGATTCGAGTAACTCCCCAACCCTTGGGCGTTCTATCTCTTCATGGAACATTCTATATATTGTATGTAAGCTATTTGCAAGGGGTTGGTTGGCTTGTAACTTCTGGGAGACTGTGGCAAAGAAACTTTGTTTCTTCACTGTGTATTTTTGACAGAGAATTAATGAATGGCTCTGTTTCATGAGATTCTTGTGGTTGTGAGTGTAGCAAATGTGTCTCTTATGTTTTCATATGTATTTCGTTATGTTTTATAATTCAATTCATGTTCATTTCTAGTGAAATTTTCTGAGTGAGATTAGGTAGAATTCAATTTTATTGCTCTGCCTGTGGGAAAATTTCATGTTCAGTGTTCTTCTTCTGTTGAAAAAGATTCATGTTCCTATGCCCTTTTCACACTCCTTAGCAATCTCTCTGTTCCACATTATTCCAAACTAAATTGCTACACTTTCCGCCTGCCTTGCCTCACGAAGTAATTTGTGCCTTTGTATTAAATTCTCTGTTCTTTACTGACCGTTGGTCCCATACCATCCCAGAAGCTTGGTCATTCATAAAAATTGTTTCTTGTATCCATATTCACTTACTAGCCTAAGATTAATATTTCACTGTAAGTCATCTCAGACCGTTTTTTGCTTATCTATTCACTGATCGTGACTCGGAGAGAGCCCTCTCTTGTTTTGGTAGGGCTAGCTACCAGACTGAGCGTGGTTTGTGGTTACCCTGAATTTTGTCTTCCTTCAGCCTAGGGCAGATTTAGGTGCTAACATAGTGGCGACTCCACTGGGGATCAAAACTGAAATCAAATCCCCTTGTTTCATAATAATTCTAATATTCCGGATGATGAGCTTAGGATTGGATAGGCTGAGTAAGTTGGTTGTGTCCTGTGATTTTCCTCAATAGCACTCTGGCTTCGAGATGATATACCAAAGCCAATCCAGACCCGGATCTTCCTCATATCTATGAAAATCCCAATTTGATTCCTAGACTCCTTCGTCAAGAAAGCACCATAACTCACATGTTCAAGTCTCATTCATGTCCTGATATTTTTGAGTATCTTAAAGAGCTTGAGCTTGACGAACGGTTTGAAATATCATTGTTTGAGTCTAAGTCCGAAAGGGTTGTTGATTATACTGTCCCCAATCCTCAATTTCTTGTAGATCTAGAAACAGAAAGGGCTAACTGACTAATTGATAATTATATTGCGGCATAGCCTCAAATTCGAATTGCTAGCCCCTTACAAATGGTGCAAACTCCTCCAACACCTCCAAGGCCAAATCCACCGAGAGTGATGGCTACCCATTTCGCACCCCTTATTCTACCCCAAGTTCTAGATGATATGCCCGCGGATTATCAAAGTAAAATCCTGTTTTTTGATGGCACTCCTAACAACATTACTGCTCAGCAACATGTGGACAAAATGGCAGACTTCTATGAACTCCATGAGATCGATGCGGAGAATGTGGCAATGAGACTCTTTGTACAGACATTTGCAGGTGAAGTGAGGAAGTGGTTCAGAGGTTTTCCGGCTGCATGTATCGCTACCTTGGCTGAACTACAAAGACAATTTTTAAACCGATGGGAAGTGAAAAAGAATCCCCTTCAAATTTTGGCTGAATACAAGAAAATAAAATGAAACGCTGGTGAGTCGGTCCAAGATTATTGTGTTAGATTCACTGTAGTTTATAACAAAATTCTAGATCATCTAAAGCCACCTGTGGGACTAGCTATGATGAAATTTCCGGATGGTTTTGACGCAGATATGGCCTACTGATTAAGAGAGAGAGAACCGGCCATAATGGAGGACATGCAGAAAATCACGGTCAGCATTGAAGCAAATCCGCTGTCCAAGAGAGCTAGAGCGAAAGCAGAAAAGAAAGTCACAGTTAAGGAAGAGTCTTCTTCAATGGATCAATTACTCAAAAAGGTAGAGTAGATGCTTGAAAGGGTGAAGCTCGACAAGCCTGAGCCACAAGTTAGGAATCCTAACTTCCGTGGCCAACAGCACCCACAATATAGAATAAGACAAAGAGATTAGCGAACCCAAGAGCAGGCAGCACAACAGCCAGTACAGACACCTTTGTAGCAAAATTTTATGCATGGACCAGAGTCAGATGAGGACGGGAATGTAATAGGTGAAGAGAACCACCTCTTTAGATGAGCTGCCTACTTACATTACCAAAGAAGAGGAGTGTGCGGTGAGTTCAGCTGCACACAAAGACACGGATTTCATTCTGGCTAGTGACATTGTTTTAGAAGAAGAATCAGAGGAGTATCAAAGGGGATATATGAATGCTCTATCCACATAGCAGCAGCGATATTCACTTAGAAACAGAGATGTGCTGGCCAAACCAATTCAGAAAAATAAGGAGGTTGAATCAGCAAAGAATGATTCATCAGCTACACAAAGAAAAGGAAAGGAGACGGTGTCTAGTCAATTTAACGTCTTAAATTGCTCTACATAAATTATCAATCCGGGTATCGTAAACTGATGAAGTGTGGTGCACCATATGTGCTTAGTTAACCTTTTTCTTACTTCGTTGTTTTATAGATTTTATTTTGTTTTGGGTTTTTGTTTTTGTTGGTTTCTTAAAGTGTCTAATGCAAATGGAAATCCTATTCTAAGGTCTTAAGAATACTTTTAAAGGACAAGTATGGATAGAGATTTCAAGACAAGGCCTATGTCCCTAATGGTAACTTCCAGAACTTAGCACTTCAAAAGATTAAACAAAAGTGTAAATATGCAGCTACTTCAATAAAATGCAATAACCAATGAATGAGCTAGTGACTATGAGACCCAGTATCCTTGTTGCTGTATAAAAAGAAAACTGAAGAAAGTAAAAACTGAACTTAAAGCAACTCAAAGACTGAAAGCAAAGCAACTAATTCACACTACTTCAACTCTTCTAATCCTTTACCCTTCAGCTCAATCTACCTTATGGGAAGCAATCATGAACAAGTTAAGCAATATGATATCTAAATTGCATAAAGGAAACTAATCACACTACTTCAACTCTTCTGATCCTTTACCCTTCAGCTCAATCTACCTTATGGGAAGCAATCATGAACAAGTTAAGCAATATGATATCTAAATTGCATAAAGGAAACTAATCACACTACTTCAACTCTTCTGATCCTTTACTTACCCTTAAGCTCAATCTACCTTATGGGAAGCAATCATGAACAAGTTAAGCAATATGATATCTAAATTGCATAAAGGAAACTAATCACACTACTTCAACTCTTCTGATCCTTTACCCTTCAGCTCAATCTACCTTATGGGAAGCAATCATGAACAAGTTAAGCAATATGATATTTAAATTGCATAAAGGAAACTAATCACACTACTTCAACTCTTCTGATCCTTTACCCTTCAGCTCAATCTACAACAGTCATGAACAAGTTGAGTAATATGATATTTAAATTGCATGAAAGTAAATGAGCAAAACAAAACTGAAAGAAATAACAATGCTGGAATTAGAACTCAAAAAAAATAAATCAGCAGAAGGACAAGATGATTCCGTCATGTCATTAGTCATTAAAAAGCTATGTGCATTATTAACCTACAATCAACATAGAATGCAACAACCAAACAATGAGCTAGTGACTATGAGACCCAGTATCCTTGCTGCTTCAGCAGAAGGACAAGATGATTCTATCATGTCATTAGTCATTAAAAGGCTATGTGCATCACTAATCTACAATCAACCGGTTGAACACACTTGCATGAATTAAAATTGCATGAATGAAAAATCTAATCTATCAAACTTGAAAGCAATCAAATAACATAATGAAATCAAAGCAAAATTGAACACACTTGCATGAATTAAAATTGCATGAATGAAAAATCTAATCTATCAAACTTGAAAGCAATTAAATGACATAATGAAATCAAAGCAAAATTACAAAATGAAATCTACTCTACCTTACATTCTAATGTGCTCCATGACATCTACTTCACATCTCCTTCCATGTTGAAAACATCAAAGCTTTATTCAAATTCTTCAAAATTACAAAGTACAACAAAGTTCTCCAAAGCTTTCAAAAGCCATCAAGGAAGAACTACAAACTCCAAGCTAAAGAACTCACAAGCTAAAAGACTAACAAGCTAAGCTCTAAGCTAAAGAGGACTAACTAATGAAGGAGAGAGATCTCCTATTTATACAAAAAGATGAGAGCCATCTCATTAATGAGAATCCATGAATCTCTCCCTCTACCTCTAGAGTCCTAATCAAAATAGGAACTGATAAGACACATGTCTTCTTAGAGTTACAATACAATTAGGAGATGTGACACATATCCTCATGATCCCATGATTCTTTCCACTCAAATTCGAATTTGGCCTTAGAGTGCCACATAAGGGTCTTCTAGAAGCCTCCTTTCAACCTACACATGTCAACAATCTCAACCCATTTGTTAGGTATAAGCATATGCACATTATTTTCTAATGTTTAACCACAAATTCACTTAAAAAGCTTAGAAATAATAAAGATTGGAAAAACATAAAGGTGACCCAATGATAATGAAAGTGGGATGAATGTGGTGACATAGTAGTGAAATGGAGGTGAAATGGAGGTGATATAATGGACATAATAGTGAAAGTGTAATAGAAATGAATGACATTTTCAAGACTCAACATACCCCCCAACTGAAGCTATTGCATGTCCTCATGCAATATATATTACATTAACTCTTTTGATCCTTGAGCTTTGGCTTAACTTTGCATGATATCATTTGATAACTTCATATTTCTGCAAAGTGTTTCACTTGAATTGCAACATGGTTGGTTCTTGTGTTACAACCAAATTTTTTTTTTTTGTTGCCTTCTATTTTGATCTTTGAACTTTGCATAATGATATTTTGATTATTGTTGCAAAGTATATCTTTATTGGATTGCATGATGGTTGGTTCTTGTGTGACAACCATGATTTTGTTTGTATCCAATTTATCCTTTAAGCACTTTTTCAAAAGCCATTGTATGCTCATAATAGCAATGTAATAATTAATATATGTTGGAAGTATGTGAGCTCCTGAATATGATATAGACATGGCAAGATATGAATATGAATGTATTCCCCCCCCCCAACTGATGGTATTGGCAATTTTATGAAATGAGGAAGAGAAATGTTTTTCCAACAATTATCATTCTAGCTTTTTATGGAATTCTATGGTTAAAAGTTAGAAAATGCCGTACCTTCACTTACCATTTGGAATGGATGAGTTGTATGTGTAGTGGATGAAAATTTCTGATCATATTCTTCTTCAAGTGGCTGAACAAGAGGAGTCATGGATAGAGAGATAAGATGACTTTTTATTGCTTCTACTAAAACTTGTTGAATCTGCTCCAAAATGCTGAAAATAATAGTCTTCACGTCTTCAAAACTCATTGGCACAATTCTTACTATGTGAAAAGATGTTCTGATGTCGAACATAGTAGGAAATTGTTGGCTTAGTGGCCATTAATGGATGCCACTAGTCAACACGAGAACTCTCACCATTGATGACAATGAGAGTCAAGATGCCCAAACACATCTTGCCAGGTACGAATGAATTTGCTGATGTCGAGTCACCTAGAAGATCTAACGAATAAGGGACATTAATGTATTCCCATTGTTTGTTAGCATGAGGACTTGCCATTGAGGCATGCAAGCCTCAAGGTGTTTTTACAAAGAACTTAGACTCAAAGGACTATGGACTCAATAATTTGCATTGAAGCAGGGATTATTTGCGGAATGAAAATGACAGGAAATGGAAGATGAAAATGGAAGATGGCAATGGAGAGTAGAAATGACAATGGGAAATAAGCATATGAATGAGCCTCTTGCTTTTATTTGTGGGTTATGAATGGAAAAAAAAGAGATGGAAAGTGTATGTGAATGTCAGTGGAAAGTATAGAGTGGAATGAGGTGAATGGTTTATTATGAAGTATGGATGTGATGGAGACAATAATATCTGAAAGTTTTTCAAGTGTTTGGATCTGATTTTGCATCAGCATATTTCCTCTTTGTTGTTGATCATCCTCTTATGAAACAAATTGGTCTCTTAGAGAGACACCATTCTCTTGTAGTCATTTGTCCTTCCTCCTGGAACCTGCAAAAAAACTAATACTTCTTCTGCAATGGAATGTAAGATTATCAAAGGAGAGAGATGGCCAATCTCTCTAGTTATGATATTTACACACAGAAACTAAGAATTTGTATTAGTGAAACAAGTTCTCAAAGGAAAGATCAAAAGAATTTATACCTGATTTGGAATTAGTGCCTCAAGTTGATGTTGCTTCTTTTCAGCAATTTATTTCATTATTTGCCATTTCAAACTCAGATGATAGATTTCTCTTTCTGTAGATCTTGTTGAGATCTTTCCAATGGTACTTAAATCATCAAAATCTGATTTTGTATGAAAAAGTTAGGTTGATTTGAACAATGAGGTTTTTTTCTGGTTGCGGAATTGGAGAACAGCTGCGGAATTGGACTTTAGCTGCGGAATGTGCACAGTTCTGTAGCTAAAAATCTTGAATACAAAATTAGCCATTCATCTTTCATCATCAGTCCAAAATTAATCAATACCTTCAGAAAAGTGAGCAAATAACTTATTCATTTCATTGATTCAAAATTATTATTTTTTCTTGACATGCAGCGACTTAGTGTGGCGACTTAGTGATAACACACAATTTGACTTCCTTTTGACCGGGGTCTTTTTCATCAAATTTGATCGAATGAATAGGACACCATCCATGTACTGACATTCCCCCAGCTACCCATGTGGCTTGTTTTGCTTGATGACACCTGCAACCTAGAGTTTAACAAAACAGCTGCGGAAAGTTGAGCCAGCTGCGGAAAGTTAAGCTAAAACAATCGATCATCAATTTTGAAAAAAAAATTCATTGTCTGCATGTAGGAACTCTGTGAATGGAGCAAAACAGTTTTATTGATGGACTTATAGTTTGATAAACAACCTATAACCATAACCATCCGGCCCTTCCACAAACTTGGGCCCTTCCGGTTCTGCCCTCAACAACAGACCCATTCTTTCCTTCTTGTTCTAACAATTCATCTGCGTGAATGATGGATGAAGAAGATTCATTATGTGTTAGCGGGGAATTGACATGGTTTTATGGAGAAAAATACAGTGATGGTAAATGGAGAAACAGAGAACAAGTGGCAGGAATGGAGCGGAGTAGTGAAGTTAGATAGAAATTGCCAGATCAGTTTGGACTGGTTCACGTAATGGAGAGCTGTCTTCAATTGGATTGATGTTAACAGGTGTTTTGTTTAATTGGAACTGTTATTAATCGAGAGGTGGCAGAGCAAGTGCTTAGACGGGTGGCAAAATCAACAAACGGTTTTTTTAATGACAGAGAGTCGTCTTGGATTGGAACTGTTGTTTAACGGGTTTTAATAAATTACAACGAGTGGCATATGGGCAGAGGACGTGGTGGCAAAGGGTGGAAGACGTGGTAGAGGCAGAGTAGGTGCCAGCACATAACCAAATTGGAATTCCCCTTCTTCAGGCACGCCGAATTCAATCACACTAGTTAATTAACTCAAATTCCGTTTTTCTTCACGCGGCGGCAAAAAAGAGGCTCTAAAGAACCGAGGATTTCTCCCAGACCGCCACAAATTTCTTCAAACGGTTTCTGGGTTATCTAATTAACCCACCTGGAAAAAAAACCCATGTTTTATTTTCTTGAAATTCGTCTCTGTTTTAGCAAATCGAACGTTTGAAGTTAGACGTTTTTCTGTGTTTTACGTTTTTCTTGAGTTACTGCTTTTCGGCTGTGAAATTGATTTCGGAGAGAAAAATTGTTTTGATACGTACTCACAGTATATGAATTTTGATGAGCTTGTTCCATTATTGAAATTCTATTTTCATGAAGAATTTCAGATGGTTGTGGTTTTAGGAATATCAAAGCTACTCCGAGCTATAAAACTGGCCATGGCTGAAGGACAAGCGCAGGGATGTAAGCAACTCTCTGTTTCTGACTGATAATGTAGCTATCCAAGGGTGAAATCAACTTCAGAAATCTACCAGTAAATGATGAATGCCTCCTACAGGAATCAACCTCCAAAAATGCACGATTCGGTCCTTAAACAAGGAGCTCAATCCACCTGAAATAAATTTCAGCGTCTAGAAAGAAATGTCGAGGCCCCTTGATGGAGTTAACATGGTTTCTACAAATTTTTATTCACCTCCTCATTATTACCTAATCATTTAACATTCAATCCCTTGGTTTTTTTTTTCATATATACAGTGCATTTTTTTTATTTTTTATTTTATTTTTATGTTGCAGGTTTGTTTCAAGCCAAAGCTTGAACAGGGAGGCAGATTTTTTTGTTGAAGCCACAATGGAAGCTAGGATTGAAGATAGCCATAGATTTTTTTTCTCCCTTTTTTTTTTCTTTGAAATTGTAAATTTTTATAAGAAGAATTAATGATTTTCAATTTCAGGCAGCAAAGTCTTCAAAGAAAAACATGCTAAAAACATGACTTTGACTGAGGTCTTAGGCTGGTTTTTCATCGATCTGAGCTGGGTGACTAGGATAGGATCCATGTCGGGACAATTCTGGAGATGCCCATGTGGTCGGTTTTTTCATTGGATGCCTGTAACCTGCTAAACCTTGAAACAACTGCGGAATTCTCAACTAGCTGCGGAATCAGGGCACTTTCCGCAGCTAAGTTGCAAAACCTTATTAAAACAGGATACAGTGTTTTGGGGACCACTACAAACCATAACCAGTCAATTTTGGACAATTTGAACCTATCAAAGCAGTTGAGTTCCATTTTTTACTTTTTATTTTTTATTTTTTTATTTTTTTTATTGAATCAATTGAAATGATGAAGTTTATTTTGTCTCCTTTTTATTTTTATTTTTTATTTTTTATTTTTTTTTTACATAACAATTCTTTTTCTGATCCTCCAGATCACACAAAGTGCAAGAGGAGAGCATACTCAAGAATTATTAATTTTTTTTATTTTTTATTTTTTACATAACAATCCTTTTTCTGATCCTCCAGATCACACAAAGTGCAGGAGGAGAGCATACTCAAGAATTGTTAATTTTTTTTAGATGTAAGAAATAAGGTCTCCTAATTACACTTCCCCGGCAACGGCGCCAAAATGTCTAGTCAATTTAACGTCTTAAATTTCTCTACATAAATTATCAATCCGGGTATCGTAAACTGATGAAGTGTGGTGCACCATATGTGCTTAGTTAACCTTTTTCTTACTTCGTTGTTTTATAGATTTTATTTTGTTTTGGGTTTTTGTTTTTGTTGGTTTCCTAAAGTTTCTAATGCAAATGGAAATCCTATTCTAAGGTCTTAAGAATACTTTTAAAGGACAAGTATGGATAGAGATTTCAAGACAAGGCCTATGTCCCTAATGGTAACTTCCAGAACTTAGCACTTCAAAAGATTAAACAAAAGGGTAAATATGCAGCTACTTCAATAAAATGCAATAACCAATCAATGAGCTAGTGACTATGAGACCCAGTATCCTTGCTGCTGTATAAAAAGAAAACTGAAGAAAGTAAAAACTGAACTTAAAGCAACTCAAAGACTGAAAGCAAAGCAACTAATTCACACTACTTCAACTCTTCTGATCCTTTACCCTTTAGCTCAATCTACCTTATGGGAAGCAATCATGAACAAGTTAAGCAATATGATATCTAAATTGCATAAAGGAAACTAATCACACTACTTCAACTCTTCTGATCCTTTACCCTTCAGCTCAATCTACCTTATGGGAAGCAATCATGAACAAGTTAAGCAATATGATATCTAAATTGCATAAAGGAAACTAATCACACTACTTCAACTGTTCTGATCCTTTACCCTTCAGCTCAATCTACCTTATGGGAAGCAATCATGAACAAGTTAAGCAATATGATATCTAAATTGCATAAAGGAAACTAATCACACTACTTCAACTCTTCTGATCCTTTACCCTTTAGCTCAATCTACCTTATGGGAAGCAATCATGAACAAGTTGAGTAATATGATATCTAAATTGCATGAAAGTAAATGAGCAAAACAAAACTGAAAGAAATAACAATGCTGGAATTAGAACTCAAAAAAAATAAATCAGCAGAAGGACAAGATGATTCCGTCATGTCATTAGTTATTAAAAAGCTATGTGCATTATTAACCTACAATCAACATAGAATGAAACAATCAAACAATGAGCTAGTGACTATGAGACCCAGTATCCTTGCTGCTTCAGCAGAAGGACAAGATGATTCTATCATGTCATTAGTCATTAAAAGGCTATGTGCATCACTAATTTACAATCAACCGGTTGAACACACTTGCATAAATTAAAATTGCATGAATGAAAAATCTAATCTATCAAACTTGAAAGCAATCAAATAACATAATGAAATCAAAGCAAAATTGAACACACTTGCATGAATTAAAATTGCATGAATGAAAAATCTAATCTATCAAACTTGAAAGAAATTAAATGACATAAAGAAATCAAAGCAAAATTACAAAATGAAATCTACTCTACCTTACATTCTAATGTGCTCCATGACATCTACTTCACATCTCCTTCCATGTTGAGAACATCAAAGCTTTATTCAAATTCTTCAAAATTACAAAGTACAACAAAGTTCTCCAAAGCTTTCAAAAGCCATCAAGGAAGAACTACAAACTCCAAGCTAAAGAACTCACAAGCTAAAAGACTAACAAGCTAAGCTCTAAGCTAAAGAGGACTAACTAATGAAGGAGAGAGATCTCCTATTTATACAAAAAGATTAGAGCCATGTCATTAATGAGAATCCATGAATCTCTCCCTCTACCTCTAGAGTCCTAATCAAAATAGGAACTGAGAATCCATGAATCTCTCCCTCTACCTCTAGAGTCCTAATCAAAATAGGAACTGATAAGACACATGTCTTCTTAGAGTTACAATACAATTAGGAGATGTGACACATATCCTCATGATCCCATGATTCTTTCCACTCAAATTCGAATTTGGCCTTAGAGTGCCACATCAGGGTCTTCTAGAAGCCTCCTTTCAACCTACACATGTCAACAATCTCAACCCATTTGTTAGGTATAAGCATATGCACATTATTTTCTAATGTTTAACCACAAATCCACTTAAAAGACTTAGAAATAATAAAGATTGGAAAAACATAAAGGTGGCCCAATGATAATGAAAGTGGGATGAATGTGGTGACATAGTAGTGAAATGGAGGTGAAATGGAGGTGATATAATGGACATAATAGTGAAAGTGTAATGGAAATGAATGACATTTTCAAGACTCAACAGACGGTTGGTCCGGAGAGCAGCAAATCAAAATCAGCAGAACAATCACAGCAGCAAGCTGCATCAAAGGAAAAAGAAAAGAAAGAAATCTCAATCAAAGAAGTAGAAAAGACTCCTGCCTTTAGCTTAGAAAATGAGATTTCTAAGTTAAAGGTATCCATCCCCTTGAATGAAATAATGAAGAACAACATAGAGGACAAGTATCTAAGATGTTGAATTTGGACCCAATGTCCGACATGGTAAATGTAGGATATGATCAGCCGGAAATGATTTTTGGGCCAGCATCGAATGGTGAGTCTCCTGACAGCGATGTGCCACCCTTTTATATCAGTTTACAATTGCATGATTTTGTGTTACATAATGCCATGTTCGATTTTGGAGCTTCTCACAATCTCATGACCAAGGCTATCATGGATAAGCTCGGTCTGGACATCACCCGACAGTACCACTATCTCTATTCATTTGATTCCGGCAGAGTGAGACGTATAGGACTCATCAAAGACTTGGTTGTGAGTCTAGATCAGATCCCAATGAAAAATGTTTTGATGGATGTGGAGGTAGCAAATATTCCTCCAAGGTTTGGCATGCTTCTTTCCAGGTCTTGGGTAGCGAAATTGAAAGGGAAACTACAGCTAGATTTCTCCTATGCAACGATTCCAATGTTTGGACAAATGAGGAAATTATATCGGGAACAAAAAATGAAATATATGATCACAAGCAAGGAGAAACCCATAAATCATCCAATTAACTATGTACATACAGATTTAGAGTCGTTTGTTTTGTATTCAGATAGTTTAAATTATATAGATAGTCAGGTAGTAGAAGCAGATGATATTCCGGAAATAATAGAAAATTTTAGAGAAATTCTAAAGAAAGAAGGACAAGAACAGTAGAAAAATGTTGGGCAATGAGCCGAAAGTAATGGACAACAAGCAGACAAGGCATAGCAAACAGATTTCCAGCACTTGCAAGAGGATGAAGAAGTTTTGTGGACCATGGATTTTGATGGAGCAGTGGGAAATGATGGCACTGGAATTGGAATTTGGGTACGCAGTCCTTTCTCCGCCCCGAACAAAGTGCCTAGCAATGTGTGGGTATGCTCTTACAAGTTGGCTTTTGAGTGTTCAAACAATGAAGTTGAATATGAAGCTCTGATTGTTGGCCTGAAGATTTTAAGAAAGTTGAATGCTAAAAGGATTTCGGTATATGGCAACTCCGAATTGGTAATAAAGAAGGTCAAAGGCGAGTATCAAGCAACGCACCCTAGGATGTGGGCCTATTATACTGCAGTTTTAGACATCTTAAAATTATTTTCAGAATACACCTTGACATGTGTACCTCGTATACAAAATAGTATTGCTGACGCTCTTGCCAAGGCAGCAAGTAGTTTGAAAATCCCAATGAACTCCAGCAATAAATTTGAAATCCATGTCAAGCATCATCCAACCATTCCAGACAATCAGAGATATTGGCAAGTGTTTCAAGATGATGAGGAAATTAATGATTTTCTGCAAAACAAAGGCAAGTTCAAAGAAACCTCAATTGATGTAGAAAATGACGATGGTAAAGGGAATGGTACAGATGAAGTGCAGATCAATGAAATGGACGTGTTGCAGCTGAAGAATAACATTATTCCTAAAGGCTTGATACCTCTAGAAGAACTTTTTGATCAAGATGATGTAGCCCGCAAGCCAACATTGCAGCCAACAGAGAAGGGTGTAGAAGAGGTCAACATAGGAATAGCTGCCAATCCTAAGTTGGTAAAATTGTCCAAAGCATTGCCGCCAAAGATCAAGGACAAATATATCAGTTTGATGGCTTCATTTGCAGATGTGTTTGCTTGGGATTATTCTGACTTAAAGACCTATGATACCAATATAATTCAGCACACTATACCCATCAAGCCCAATAAAAAACCATTCAAACAGAAGATAAGAAGGATAAATCCAAAGTTGCTACCATCTATTGAAAAGGAGGTAAACAGGTTGTACAAGTCAAGTATCATTTTACCCATCATATTTTCAGATTGGATCTCTAACTTGGTGCTCGTACGAAAGAAGACAGGTGAGATTCACTTATGCATTGATTTCAGAAATCTCAATAAAGTTTCATTGAAGGACAACTATCCACTGCCCAAGATGGACCATATACTTCAGCGAGTAGTGGGGGCATCTCGTATGTCACTACTTGATGGTTATTCTGGATATAACCAAATTTCTGTCCATGAGGATGACCGAGACAAGACAGCATTCACCACTCCATGGGGAACCTTTCATTATGCCAAAATGCCTTTCGGTTTAAAAAATGCAGGTGCCACATTTCAGCGTGCAATGGACTTGGCTTTTGCGAATGAGAAGGATGTGTTTTTGGTGGTGTACCTGGATGATTTGACAGTGTTTTCTAGATCTGATGAAGAACACATGCACCATCTAAAAATTGTCTTTCAAAAGTGCAGAAAATATGGTTTATCGCTGAATCCTAAGAAGAGCTTGTTCACCATGGAGGAAGGAAAATTGCTTGGGCACATTATTTCAAAGGATGGCATTCGTATTGACCCAGCACATGTGCAAGAAATTCAGCAAATCGATCTGCCCCAGAATAAAAAAGAGATACAATCGTTCAATGGTAAGATGAATTTTTTGCGTCGCTTTGTGCCTAATCTTGTTGAACACTTAAGAGAGATGACCAACATGCTCAAGAAGGACAGCCAAGTGAAATGGACAGAGGAGGTTGTAAAATCTTTCAATTTGGTTAAATTGGCCCTTTCTTCAGCTCCAGTTCTAGTCATCCCGGACTACACTAAGGATTTCACATTGTTTTCATTTGCTTCAGAGCACACTATGGCAGCAGTATTATTGCAGAAAAGAGATGATCATGAAAGACCCATTGCATTCTTCAGCAGAGCCATAAGAGATGTAGCTTTAAAGTACAACATCATTGAGAAGCAAGCCCTGGCACTGGTGAAGGCATTGAAGGATTTCCGGGTATATATTCTACATTCTCATATTTTGGCCTATTTTCCTAACGCTGTTGTAAAAGATGTTCTAGTGCAGACTGATCTGGAAGGAAGAAGAGGAAAATGGATTGCAGCCCTGCTGGAATATGATGTGGAAATAAAGCCCACAAAGCTGGTCAAAGGACAGGGGTTGGCAAAGTTAATGGTTGAATCAAACTTGCATGCCTTGGACATAAATCTGATCGCTGCTATGTCCGATGAGAACGAGGAAATATCATCCATTCAGGTATCTGAAATGTTTGCTCTGTCCCCATGGTATTCAGATATAATATATGTGCTAAAAAATCTATCACCACCGCCCGACATGACTAGAAATAAAGCGAGAACACTCAAGTTGAAGGCCGCCAATTTTTGCATTCTAAATTTTGCGCTGTATTGGAAAGATCCCGGTGGCATTTTGTTAAATTGTTTGGTGGAAGAGGAGGCAAAGAAATTCATGGAGGATTTCCACGGAGGAGAGTGTGGTGGTCACCTTTTTTGGAAGTCAACAACAAATAAAATTTTGAGAGCAGGGTACTATTGGCCCACATTGTTTGCTGATGTGTGCAAGATGGTCAAGCGCTATCATAAATGTCAGATTTTCGAAGGAAATTAGTAATTATAACCTTTTCCACTTAAGCCTATTGAGGTGAGCGCTCCTTTCCAGCAGTGGGGTTTGGATTTCATTGGGGAAATTCATCCCACTTCTTCCGGTCAACATAGATGGATCCTCACAGCCACAGATTATTTCACAAAATGGATTGAGGCAACTCCCACCAAACAAGCTACAAATACGGTAATCATTTCATTTCTCTAAAATAACATCTTGTCTCGCTTTGGTTGTCCGAATAAGTTAATCACCGATAATGCAGCAACTTTCAAATCAAAGAGGATGGTAGAATTTTGTCATAAATATCACATCATTTTGGGTCACTCAACTGCCTATCATCCGCAAGGCAATGGATTAGCGGAATCTTCGAATAAATCATTGGTCAACATCATCAAGAAGCTGCTGGAAATAAATAAAAAGAGCTCGAATTAGAGGTTGGTCCATGCGCTTTGGGCAGATCGGATCAGTCAGAAAAAATCCATTGGTATGTCACCGTTTGAGCTTGTTTATGGAGTTGACACAGTATTTCCCACCTCTCTCGCTGCCCCGGTAGTCAGACTTCTTTAGGAGGCAGGCAGTGAAGAAGATCCCATGCAGAGAAGGTTGAATCAAATGGTCCACTTGCAGCAAACAAGAGAAGAATTTTTCAAGAACACATCCAAATTGCAGGAGAAAATAAAGAAAATTTATGACAGAAAAGCAAACGCAGATAAATTTCAATTGGATGATGTGGTGCTGAAGTGGGATGGAAGGAATGAAGAGAAAGGTAAGCACAAAAATTTCAAGAACCTTTGGAAAGGCCCTTTCAAGATTGCAGCATGTAGGGGTCAGAATGCCTTTCTTCTGAAGGAAATGAATGGGGAAGATTGTCCAGGAGGGCTGATCAATGGTCGGCTACTGAAGCAGCACCACTGCTGAGTTATTAACACTGCTTCCACTATCATTGTAAATACCATTTTTATTTCAGTTTGGTTTCAGTCTGTCAAGTTAGTTTTTGAGTCATTTCAATGTTAAGTTTGAGTCAATTTCTTGGTCATTTCAGTTTCATAAATAAGTCAGAGTCCTGTGCTGTAGTCAAAATGATGACTCCATAGCCCAATGGACAAAAGGCACTATCTAGCTCCTCCAGAGATATGCTGTTCTTGGCACCTCCAAGGAGCTACCATCCCCCATTGGAGTCAATGTTAGAGTCTTTCTGGTCAGTCCTTCGTCAAAGATCAAAACTCTTTATGCATTTCATTTTCAGGTGTCCGGCTCCATTTATTCAGCTGCATTCCACTAGGGGCATGCCATAATCTGACAGAGAAGGTCATGCTAGTCATATCCCCTCATGTCTGGCTCCTGCTGGCTTAGGTCTTGTGTCAATAATCACCAAAGTCCATGACAGTCAAGGTCTGCTCCTTCAACGGACAAAGGTCATTTTTGGTCATTTGGTCTAGGAATTAAACAATTTGGTCTTTAATATGTCTAGTAAAGCCATGCAAGCCAGAGTGATGCTCTTGCAAAGTAATGATCCGCAGAGTTTCATCATCATATCGATAGACTTCGACTGTTCTTCAAAACTCTGTTTTGAAGAAAAGTCAAACAGTGTCATTTGTGACAAAATTTTAAAAAAGGGTCGACAATTGATTTCTTCAGGTGCAATCATGGTTTCCACGACCAAATGCTCTGTCATGCATTCCCTGCAAAAAATGTCAAAAATTTCATCGTTTGAGCCAAAATTTCAGAGGAAAAGTGAAAATCAGGGTTGTTTTAAAGTCAGTGAAAAAAGTGCCAAACATGACATTAGAAAGGTGGGTATTTTTAAAAAGTAAATTTAATCATGACCTCCAAGTCTTATACACAAGTTTGCATCACAAATCAAACTCATTGTGCAATCAAGGCATAGGAAAAATGTTGCAAGGTCGAGGAGTGAGAAATTGTGTGGTTTGGAGAAATTTGGAGGTGATTACAGGGGCGCGGCGCACACAGGCAGGGGTACGGCACACACAGGCAGGGGCGCGGAGCACACAGAACTAGCCCACAGTTCAAACTTATAACCAGCGCGGTGCACACACAGCACGCGGCGCACTGGGATTTGCGTGCGGCGCACAGAGACAAAGCGCCCAGAACGTGCCAAAACTCCCTCAAATCTTTGGTGAAGCCCCTCTAATTGCAAGGTAGGCTCTCAAACTCACTTTTTCATCAAATTGGATAAAGATATAGTGGTTTTTATGCCCATGATTGAAATGAAACAAAACTCTTAAAGCAACCATAAAAAGACACCAAGAAACCATCTTTCTAGGGTTGTGTAACAATGTTATTGCTGCCAAGGCTTATTTTTCCTACCCTACCCCTGTTCCTTATTCCCCTATGCCATTTTTTCCTACTATCACTACCCTAAATTCTACCAAACTCGTATTCCCTTACCCCTCCTCCTATTACTCAATACAAACCCTAAAACCCTACCTTACCAAAATACCCAAAACCCCCTACATATCCCCAAACAAAATTCTCCTATAACCCCTATTCCCATTTCATTAGTCCCCTCCTAATACTCCCTTGTTCCATGGTCCCCCTTGGTGGTAGATATCAAAACAACACCCAGCTTCACCATCATCAAAGGGGCAGCCTAAATACAGTTTATAAATAGCAGTCATGGCATCCGAGGTTTCATCAGAGTATGAGGTGGAGACCCAGAGTGATACAGCTTTAGGAGAACAGGCCCCTAGGAGACATCACCGGAGTGGCAAACATGTTAGAGATGAGCCAAACACCCTCACTGAGTTGCAGACATGCCCTCTTGCTATGTCATGTTTCCAACACCTAGCATGTTTTGAATTTTGTCAAAGGGTGGCAAATGTCAGAGTTCATCATGAGTTGGCTCGTCTTTTTGTGCTTCACCTACATGGAGGTCTGTCTATCTTGGCTGGGGTCACTTTCACATTGACACCCGAAGCCATATTAGTGGCAACAGGCATACCAAATGTTGGAGAACAGTGGCATAAGAAGAGGAAGGTGGAGAGGCATCATTATGAACCTTACATTAAGGCCAGTTGTTTGAGTCAGCTCACGAGAGTTTTCCCATTCAGATTTTTGAGAGATGAGTATGCTCCACTCATGAAATTGATCATGAAGTACTTCAGTTGTGAGGGGAGGTTTTCTCGCCTTTATGCCTATCACATTAGGTTGCTCATGCACTTTACCAGGGTGCGGATGATGAACCTCCCATTTTTCATTTGCGGGAACATAGAGAGGATGAAAAATTTCATGCAGCATAAGACCCCTCGGCAGCAACTCAACAGTGTTTATCACTTTGCTCTTATCCGGATTTTGGTGGATCATCAGTTGGGATTGTAGGGTATTTCTTGGGAGGAATTCATCTCTCGTGACTTCTTCCATGAGGCAGAGCATGAGATAGGTGGTCCATCACATCAGTATGAGCGCCATGAGACTACTACTATGCCAGTATTCATCACCTATCAGAGAGGCAGTAGACATTTGTTTGCAGTGGCAAAATGAGTGTTATCTCCACCTGGGGTGGAAGGGGCCTTGCTTCCTACATCAGCATCACATGAGAAGGGCAGAGGTAAGGAGCCAGTGTAGGAGGAAGGGCCATCAGGTGAACGAGAGACCGAATTCATTCTCCTCCATGATGATGAGACAGATACAAAACCAACGAATGCAGAGCTTACAGAGATAATCCAGGAGCAGCAATCAGTGATTGGGGCCTTATCCCTTGACTTGGAGAGGGCCAAGTGGAACATGAAGTACCTAGAGCAGAGAAACAAATAGCTAGAGGATCGGAAGGCGATTATGGAGCTGCAAAACATTCATGAGCATCGCCAAGCTGCTCAAAGGAGAAGAGTTGAGCTCACATCATTGGAGCAAGAGATCAATGAGGATCGGGAGGCCCATCTTGATAGCGTGAACATGCACTTGGATGTAGGAATTTACAGGGTAAGTTCCTCAGACAGAACACCAAAAGGACACCACTCACAACCAGATCACAGATCAATACACTAGTATTTTGACGTGGTTAAAACCCTCAAAGAGGGAAACAGTCCACGGCCTGAGCCAACGCGGCCACTTCAGGCAATTTATTAATAAAAGAATGCAAATTTACATATGTTTCTCTCATGCACGGATTACCCTACAAATGACCCTCCATGCGATTTAAATAGAATTCATGGACCAATCGGGTGTCAAGCCACGAATCAAGTGTGGGTAATACCGAGGAGAGAATGAACCGTCGGATCACTACATATCGTGACCGTCGGATTGTAAGTTACAAAATGTACAACGGTAAAGAAACACACTTTACCTAACTCTATACCTAACTCTACACTAGACCAAGTTGTACTTAACTATTTCCTATGTGTCGGAATATCCTAACATCCCCCCTTAAGAACAACTTGGGATAGGATTGAAGGATTTACAAATATGACACAATAGGAGAAGGAAGGAGGCACTAGAGCCTATCCCCCCTTAGTGACAACTTCCTGAACTCCAACCAAAAATCGAAGTTTAGTGAACTTCACCTCTGTTAGAGCCTTTGTAAAGATGTCTACCACTTGATCATCTATTGAACAATATTGCACTTCAAGAACATGGTCATGAATGAGCTTTCTGATGAAGTGCATGTGCAGTTCAATGTGTTTTCTGCACTGATGTTGGACTGGATCTTTGCATAGCTGAATGGCACTTTGATTATCACACCAAAGTGTAGTCAGATGCTGCTGCTAAAAGCCAAACTCTGACAGGATCTGACGAAGCCACAAGGCTTCCTTACTAGCTTCTACGGCACCACGATACTCTGCTTCTGCTGATGAAAGAGAAATGGTAGCTTGTTTCTTACAAGCCCATGTAATAGGTCCTGAACCAAGAGTGAACACATAACCGGCAGTAGACTTCCGATCATCAGGGTCACCAGCCCAATCGGAATCAGTGAAACTAACCAATAGAGGAGCTGCTTCGGCACTATAATGAATCCCAAACTGAACTGTACCTCGAACATAACGAAGTATTCTTTTAGCTGCTTTCCAATGACTTTCATGGGGGTTTTGCATGAACCGAGCAACAAGGCCAACAACAAAGGAAAGGTCAGGACGAGTATGGGTTAGATACAAAGGTTTTCCTACAAGTTGACGGTATAAGGTAGCATCAACTTCAGGAGAATTACAAGTGACTGAAAATTTGACTCCAGACTGAAAGGGAGAAGCGGCTGGCTTACAGTCTTCCATGTGAAAATGACGTAGAATATCACAAGCATACTTGGACTGGGAAAGGGAAATACCCTCTTTGGATTGCAAGACTTGAAGACCGAGAAAATAGTGTAATTGTCCTAAGTCTGCCATTTCAAATTTCCTTTTAAGGCTAGACTTCACATGGTTTATAAGGTTGGGATCACTACGAGTAAGGATAAGATCATCAACATAAAGAACAAGGATGATAAGAGAGTTGCCCACTTTCTTGGTGTAGACAGTTTTGTCAAAATGACACCTAGAAAAGCTAGATTCTAAAAGAAAGCTATCCATTTTGGCATACCAAGCCCGAGGAGCTTGCTTGAGACCATAAAGGGATTTCTTAAGTCGACATACAAGGCTGGAGTCTGTTTGTATGAAGCCAATGGGTTGTTCCATATATATTTCTTCATGCAAGTCTCCATGCAAGAAGGCAGATTTAACATCCATCTGATGGACTTCCCATTTGAAAGAGGCAGCAAGGGAAAGAACAAGGTGGATAGAGTTCATTTTGGCAACAAGGGAGAAGGTTTCAGTGTAGTCAATGCCTTCAACCTGTGAAAAACCCTTAGCAACAAGACAAGCTTTATGTTTATCAACTTTCCCATCTGGTCCATACTTGGTTCTGTAAATCCATTTGCATCTAACAAGTTTTCGTCCCTTTGGTAGAGGAACAAGATCCCATGTATCATTTGCCAACAATGAATGATATTCTTCATTCATAGCTGCTTCCCAATCTAGATGGCTTGAAGCTTCTGCAAAGGTGTCAGGATCATAATTTACTGGAGCTTGAGCCAGTAAAGAAGAGGCTCTCTCGAACTGAGAACGTGTACGTCGTTGATCTATAGGATCACTGGCAAGATCACCTGTTGCATCTTGAGTAGCACGAACCCATTTTGGAAGCTCAGGAGCTGAAGGAGGATCCTGAGATGGTGGGGGAGGATTGTCATCCTCACTTTCATCATCTCAAGAAGAAATGTTTTCAAAGGTAGAAGAGATAGGGAGAGGTGGCACATCCGCCAGACTAGGCTCACAAGTCGATATATTTTCATCAAATTTTACATCTCTTCTAATGATAACATTTTTGGACTTAAATGGAATAAGTCTATAGCCTTTGACATCTTCAAAATATCCAACAAAAGTACATTTTTCACTCTTAGGTTCTAAAGCTTTATGCTTTTCATCTGGAATATGGGCCCACGCTTCACTTCCAAAAACACGAAAGTGACTTACATCTGGTTTGATTGAGCTCCATGCGTCTTCTGGAGTGATATTCTTTAAAGCCTTAGTAGGAGTGCGATTTATTATGTAATTTTCACAGTTAATTGCTTCTGCCCAAAAACTAAGACCAAGTCCTTTAGATTGTAGCATACAATTAGCCATTTCCTTTAAGGTGCGATTCTTCCTTTCAGCTACACCATTTTGTTGTGGAGTATATGGAAGAGTATGTTGCATTTGAATTCCATTCTTAGTGAAATAGTTGATGAATGTGTTTTTAACATATTCTCCGCCATTATTAGATCTTAACTTAAGAATTTGATGTCCAGATTGTTTTTCAACAAAGGCCTTGAAGGCCAAAAAAGTGTTAAATACTTCACTCTTGAGTTTTAAGAAGTATACCCAAGTGCGTCTGGAGAAATCATCAATGAAAGTTAAGAAATACTTGCAGCCAGAGAATGACACAACTGGAAGTGGACCACATAAATCACTATGCACAAGCTGTAAAGGGGCTGAGGCGTGCCAAGAGGCACGTTTTTCAAAACTATCCCGATGATGTTTTCCGAGTACACATCCAGAACAAACACCATCTCTGCAAGATACCATAGGAAGACCTGTCACCATATTTTCTTTACATAGATGCTGAAGGGAGCGATAGTTTAAGTGACCAAATCGCTCATGCCAAAGTTTGCTCACTTCATCGTTATGAGCAACAAATACTGAGGGAAGATTTGATGACTCAAAGTTGTGAAACTTATACAACCTTGTAGAATCATCAGCAATGCCAGTAGCCAAAATCTGTTTAGGATCTCTTAAGTCCTTGATTACAACATCATGAGCTGAAAATTCAACGATTTTACCTTCACCTGAATGAGTTATCTGATATACAGATAGAAGGTTGCAGGATAAGGTTGGAACACATAATACATCATGAAACTAACCATTGTCTAGATGAACAGTTCCAGTCCCTACAACATTAAGAGATCTATCATCACCAACATATATATTTTTGGTGTTACAATCATTTAAAGAAGAAAACATGGCTTTGTTTTTGGCCATGTGATAAGAAGCTCCAGAATCAATGAGCCACTCATGAGAATGAGAAGAAGAAGATACATTTAATGCATAGCCAGACCGAGATGCTTGACAACCACATGCAGAAAGTGCCATTCCTGAAGATGAAGTTGAAGTTGAAGATTGACCCAAATGGATGTTATGCTTCTTCATTGCTGCTTCCAAGGCTTCCATCTTCTTAAAGCATTTTGATTCTAAGTGGCCATCTCGATTACAAAAATTGCAATGTCTATCAGTCTTGTTCCCTTTGTTTTTATTTGTCTTATCATTTTGTTGAAATGATTTTTCATTTTGGGGCTGAAATTGCTTAGGACCCTTGTTTGGTTTAGGACCATTCTTTTTAGGATATGACTTCTTAGGATTCTTTGAATTTGGTTGCTGCTGGGCGGCTAACGCTTTCTTGGAAGAGTTTCCAAGATTAAGAAGACCAAGGTGTAAGAGTTTTTCTTGTTCTCTTATTAAAGAATCAAAAAAAGAGTCAAAGGAAGGGGACCTGTAGTCTGTTCCTTGAGAAATGAAGGCTTCTCTTGTAGAATGGAAGGTGGAAACAAACACAGAGTAGGCTGGTCCCAACTTTGTAAGAATGGAATAGATAAGGTTACTATCTTATTTCTTAACTTTAACACCTTCCAAAACATATCTAAGGTCTTGAACTTGGACAAGAAATCTTCAATGCAAGAAAAATTATTAGGGTCCAATGTAAGCAACTCATTTTCAAGTTGATGGGCTCTAATTTCATTTTTAATCCCAAAAACTTTATTGATTTGTTTCATTGCTTCATCAGGAGTATCAATTTCTGCAATATGGAATCTAAGATCTGGAGAAATAGACATCCCTATCAATCCACATGCGTGATCTTGCCTATTTTCCCATTTAGCAGCCTTATCCTCATCCTTCGGTTTCTTTTCTTGGCCTGAGGCTATTCTGTAGAGACCTTTACTTCTAAGTGAATCCTCAATGTAAGCCAACCATTGGAAGTAGTTGGTGCTGTCAAGGGTAACTTGGTATTGACTTTCCATTTCAATGGAAACTGAAGCTAAAGATGCTGAAAATAAGTGTTCCAATGGATAGATCTCGAAAAATTAGGCTGGTTTAAAAAAACGGCTCTGAAAATGGCTTCCGGATGAAGAAGTTATGGCTTTTTGAAAAAAAGTTGTTGAAATTGCCGACGAAGTGCGGGAATGTGCGGAAATGAAAAAGTCTGCCCCCACAAAATGGAGACTTGAACCCAAGACCTCTACTCTCTTAAAATAGCTTTGAACCAATTGATCTATACAAAAAAATTAAGAGAGAGAGAGGGGGGGGGGTGCTTTGGGTTGCGTGCTTGCTTTGAGAAAGCTCTTTTTCCCTACAAAACAAAAAACACAAAACCCAACACGGACATGCAAAGAAAACGAACCTTATGGCTCGAAGTTAGCTTTAGCCGAAAAACTAAATATTTTCAAAAATGAACCTTACGTCTCAAAGTTAGCTTTGGCTGGAAACTAAATATTTTCCTCAATGTTTCTGATTTTCCGAGATCACCCTAAGGTGCAAGGAAAAGAGCATACGCATGAGAAAAATCCTTCCTTTCTGTTTCTGATTTGCCCAGATCGCATAGAGTCACAGGGCAAAGAGCATACGCATAAATGAAAGGTATAGATCCGGTAATAAAAAGGCTAAATAAACCGAAACCAAAATAAACAGAGAGAAAATAACAGTAAACTGCAAATAAACACTGTATACCTCTAGATCTTAAAAATGACGCAGCTAGGGCTACCGGAAACCTTTTCGCGTGCAAAGAAAGGGGTTCCCCACTGGAACAGATGCTCCCAACACAACAGAGCAGTCCTCTCGGCCCGAAAGCAGCCAGAAACAACAGATCTAGGAAACGACAGTCGGATGCAGTTGTACCGGCTTCAGATTTGGATCACCAACGGACGCGGCCCTCAAATAGCTCTGATACCATGTAGGAATTTACAGGGTAAGTTCCTCAGACAGAAAACCAAAAGGACACCGCTCACATCCAGATCGCAGATCAATACACCAGTTTTTTGACGTGGTTAAAACCCTCAAAGAGGGAAACAGTCCACGGCCTGAGCCAACGCGGCCACTTCAGGCAATTTATTAATAAAAGAATGAAAATTTACATATGTTTCTCTCATGCACGGATTACCCTACAAATGACCCTCCATGTGCTTTAAATAGAATTCATGGACCAATTGGGTGTCAAGCCACGGATCAAGTGTCGGTAATACAGAGGAGAGAATGAACCGTCGGATCACTACATATCGTGACCGTCGGATTGTAAGTTACAAAATGTACAACGGTAAAGAAACACACTTTACCTAACTCTATACCTAACTCTACACTAGACCAAGTTGTACTTAACTATTTCCTATGTGTCGGAATATCCTAACATTGGAGAGGCTGCTGGACAAGGCTGATCAGGACCTTGCCTTGCTGAGACACATGGCTTATCATTACAGGACACGAAATATGAGTGCAAAGGCCCGAATAAGGAGCTTGAAGGAAAAATTGAGGAAAGCAACAACAAAGGAAAAAGAGGCAAAAGAGCAAGATCGGCTTTGAATCTTGGCTGAGGCTTCATTGGACCATCATAACACCCCATAGAGAACCTCCAGCCCAAATTTCAAGAAATTTGGGGAATTTTTGGTCACATGACAAATTTTTGCGCAAAACACAGGGTTTTTCTCCCTGCGTGCCACGCCACTGGCACGGTGCTAAAAATCGGGAGCTCCAAATGAGGAATGGTTTGCATTTTTGGATTTGGCATGGAAAATCATGACTACTGGTGCTCGGACAAGAAATTTGGGCAAGATATGAGTCTCCAAAAGGTCAAAAACACCCAAAAATGGCCTCTTTGCCCCTTTTTTGACACACAGGAAACAGTCTTGGGAGAATCGAGATTTGGAGGGGAAAATGAGCACCAAATTCAAAAATTCTAGTGGGGTTAGAAGGTAGACAGGACAACCTTTCCAAAAAGCCCACTTGGGCACATTTTGGACACCTGCAAGTGCCCCAAAACAGGCCCCAAAGTAGCGTGGCGCACAGAGAAAATGGCGCAGCACACAGAGGAAAAATTGCCCAATTTGCTTCCGTTTCACGAATTTTCGACTCGCGACTTCTCCAAGTGGGCCCGCTCATCTACACTTCAGTTTTTTGGCACCAAAGGCAGCATTTAAATCATTTTACTTCCAGATGGACTTCTATCCAAGTGGCGAAGGAAGGCAAATGGTCACACAAGCCAAATGTCATGTTTGTAGCGCTGCACCTATAGCTGATGGTTGGCTCTTCATCTCCATTTTGTAATGATTCGAGTAACTCCCCAACCCTTGGGCATTCTATCTATTCATGGCACATTCTATATATTGTATGTAAGCTATTTGCAAAGGGTTGGTTGGCTTGTAACTTCTGGGAGACTGTGGGAAAGAAACTCTGTTTCTTCACTGTGTATATTTGATAGAGAATTAATGAAAGGCAGTGGCTCTGTTTCATGAGATTCTTATGGTTGTGAGTGTAGCAAATGTGTCTCTTATGTTTTCATATGTATTTCGTTATGTTTTATAATTCAATTCATGTTCATTTCCAGTGAAATATTTTGAGTGAGATTAGGTAGAATTCAATTTTATTGCTCTGCCTGTGGGAAAATTTCATGTTCAGTGTTCTTCTTCTGTTGAAAAGGATTCATGTTCCTATGCCCTTTTCACACTCCTCAGCAATCTCTTTGTTCCGTGTTATTCCAAACTAAATTGCTACACTTTTCGCCTGCCTTGCCTCACGAAGTAATCTGTGCCTTTGTATCAAATTCTCTGTTCTTTGCTGACCGTTGGTCCCATACCATCCCAGAAGCTTGGTCATTCATAAAAATTATTTCTTGTATCCATATTCACTTACTAGCCTACGATCAATATTTCACTGTAAGTCATCTCAGACCGTTTTTTTCTTATCTATTCACTGAGCGTGACTCAAAGTGAGCCCTCTCCTGTTCTGGTAGGGCTAGCTACCAGACTGAGCGTGGTTTGTGGTTACCCTGAATTTTGTCTTCCTTCAGCCTAAGGTAGATTTAGGTGCTAACAGATGGTACGGAGGACCAATGGTGATGTGACCAGTGAATGGAATAACCCAACCTGACTCAATCATGGTGATGGAGTGAAAGTTTCATGTTCAAGAGCGACCTGCTACCAATGAAGTTCTTCAGGTTTTCCTCCCTTTTTCCCCAATCATTGCTGACCAGTACCTCTTTATTTTTGTCAAGGTTGAGGAGGATAACATATGCTTGTTCTATAATTTTCCCTTCGGGCAAACCTGTCGCTACATTTTAGCGAACCTAGCGACAATGAAACTTGCACTTGTCCGTATGGACAAATTTGTCGCTATTGTTTTAATGAGTTTAACGACAAAGATAACTCAGTCCTTTTCAGTTTTAGAGAGTCTGAAAAGAGACGGAAAGGAAACTCCAGTAATCCTTTTTCGTAGTATAATATCTTAAGTCCGAAAAAGTATAAAATAATACGAAAGGGATGATTTTCCGATCGCTTTAGCGAGCCGAAAAAGACAAGCGCTTGATCTTTTTGTATAATGATCCCTCAGGTCCAAAAATATTAAAATATAGAGGAGGGATGGCACTTCCAATCACTTTAACAAGCTGGAGAGGCCAATTTCTCAGCAATCTTTTCATATTTTATGAGTCTAAAAAGAGCTTAAAGGAGACTCATTTTTTGAGGAATGAGTGATGTTTTTGGAGAGAAACTGGTTCTAGGTAAGTTTGGAAATTTTCAATTACGGCAGTGTAAAGAAGGTGGCTAATAGAATCACTCGTTGCAACTGTTCCTCAAGAGGGTAAACAATCAAGTGGAGGCATATGATCAGCTAAAAAAGAGTGGAGGTGATGGTAAGAACACAACCAAGGTTCAAAAGCTGATAGCTATGCAATCACAAAGGTTATTTACTGAAGGTGGGTTCATTTTTTAATGAGCTTGAACTCTGGGGGAACATATGCTCATTGCTAGGTTTATTTTTTAACGAGCTTGAACTTCACATAAACCTGCTCGTGCCAGTCGTATAATAAGGATGTCTCTCATTAGTAGGTTCATTTTTTAGGGAGCTTGCCCCATGCGAAACTTTGCTTCAGAGCCTTTTGTATGCAAGCTAGGAACGACCAACTACTGTCCTAGGGGTTAAAGAACTACTAAGGTTAGGTAGGATAGATTGTTGGTGGGAAAGATCTCCTTTACTTTGCTGGTGCCATTTGGCCCTTGCAAAGGTGAATGGTTGACCAGAACAATCACCTAACTTAAGCAGTTGAAGTTAGTAAAAACTACAGGGTTAGAGTTACGCTGGTCGCTTTTCACTTGCATAAAAAAAGGTTTGCATGCCCCCAGGTATAAAGAGAAGTAGAGTTTCCAGGTTATCGTATGGAAGTTCTTGCATCAAAGCAAGATTGTTTCATCTGTGGGGCAGAGAAAACACTTCCTCAGCTCTGTCCATCAAAATAGACAAAGGTGAATGGTGGGAGCTTCCAATCACATAACCTTTGATGAGGGAATCCTTTTCTAGTCTAATCCAATTTTCCTAAATGGATGGGTGTGTCAGACTAGTCATATATCCTACGTGGAAACCTACCTTATATCTAGGGTTTTCTTGCCGAAGCAGACCAGGGTGCATGCCCCCTGGGTTTAGTCACATTCACCGAATCATTCGTGATCATCAGGTGGATGGACTGGAGGTTGATGAGACATTCCTTGTCCAAAAGACCATTTAGGGATGGCATTTGACTAGTAGCCATGTTTGAACTAGGGAATGAAAGCTGGTCTATGAGCTAGACCATTCTGCCTTCATACGGGAAACACATCACCCGAAACAGTGAGGAAACAATAACTTCCATGCTATAAATGTAGTCACGTCCAAGGAGTAGATTGTAATCTAGAGGTCCTTGGACTACCATCACGTTTAGATGAATGATTTTCCTTCTCAAAGTTATAGGCAAATTTGGAAGGATCCCTAACGGTTTACTGGTTCCTTTATTGAATGCTAACAAATTTTGAATCTCAGGCAGAAGTGATGGCGAACCAAGCGCTTTCCAAGCAGTTAAGGAAAGGATACTCACAGAAGCCCCTTCATCTATGATAGTACCAACCATGATCATTCTGTAAGCTTGTACTATGATTCGGAATGGTACATTAGATGGTAGGTGGGGTCTCGCTAGTAGATTCCAATCAAAGGAAACGACTAGATTGCTTGGAGGAGGGACCGAATAAATGGCCAGATGAATCTCTGATGAACTTCCTTCCTGTGGTAAAGGAACGGGTAGATTGCCCCCATGTTCATCTGACTCTATGTTAACAAAAATAATTTGAATGGTGTCATTCTCATTCTCTTTGGAGACTGTATCATCCGAAGATGGACCTTCTGAAGACAAGACTGGGTCGACTATCGTCTCGACCTGTTGACTTTGGTCCGGTGTGGACTCAGAGGGTTTATATTCAATGATAGATGCTTCAATCGACAACAAAGGTGTGTCAGTTAGATTTTCAACTAGCAATGGACTTGGCAAGAGTTTCTTGTATCCAAGAGGAAGTCACTGTAGTGAAGCAGGATAGTTATCCAAGACTCTTTTAGCTTCATCTAGAAAAGGACAATGGTGGAGGGCATGATCGCCTTCACACAGCCTACAAGGAAATTTAGATCTTCCTTTCTGTCCATTGACTTCATTTTCACTAGTTGACAACGTACTCTAAACATGATCGACAGAGGTTAAAGACACTGGATTGTGCAAGTGGGGAGACCAATCCCTCAGGATCCGTGGGATGCAGGGACAATCTCGATGATAGTGGTCTCCCTTGCAAATGACACATGGAGATTTAGGTTTGGAAGGTGCAGTGTGTGGAATTTCACCAGACAATGCATGGTTTCCCCCTTTCATTGTTAGCTTCTTCTTCTTCTTCTCTTTTCCTTTCTTCTTATTCTTAGTTACTTGGTTTTTAGTGTTACTAGTTTCACTAAGTGAAGCGGAAGAAGGAGAGGAAGAAACCAACAAAGTAGAAGGTGGGGGAGCAACTTCAACATCATCTGGTTGCTGATTTGATTGCTGAGGATTTATGGTGTTTTGAATGACAGAGGTCGAGAAAAACCATACTGGCAGGTCAACTGTGAGTCCTGGAAGGGACAATGTAGCCATGTGTGGAGCACCAACATCTCCCCAAGAGGAGAAAGGACTAGGATTCCCCCCAAGGGGAAATCCTTGATTTTTAGACTCCATTTTCTCAACCTAAGAACAATGAGGGAATAGTGATGTTATTCCAAATAAAATAAATTTTATGACACTTTGACACAACTTTATTTTTCAATTTTTAAGAGTCAAGAAAAAGCTAAAGGTGACTAGTCACTTTTGATTTTTAATGAGCTTGAAGTGACATGTGCTTAGATGGACCTTTTCTTTTAAGGATTTTGAAAAGCAACAAAAGTGACTGCTCTAGAAATCTAGACAGAGGGATTACCAAACCAATTGCAAAACTACAATATACTTTTACGTACGGCAGTCAATCTTCCCGAATGTTGTGTTAAGTGCATTGTGATCGATACAGTGGCAAACACAGCTTCCTAAGGATAAAGGATATAGCCTATTGTGGTCTCCCAATATATACTCGATGGTACGTGGGAGCACAAGTCCATAATAGAGCTTGTCGTATCAAAGAGGAGGAATCACCTAACCTATGATGAAAACGATAGTTACCAGGCTTTATGATGCCAGAATACATCTCTAGCCTAGACTTCTAGATGTTGTGCGTTAGGTTCCAAAGCATTTTTATGTTCATTGAGGTTAATTTTATAGTTGATCTTTCTTAAGAAGTTTTCCTTTAAGGTTCACCACATGATGTAGATATACAATTCCTAAACATGCAATCTAAGATGATAAACAGTCATTTACTTTCTTTTAGCAATGAAAATCCTAGCTACTAAGGAAAGAGAAATAAAAAATTTTCAACATAGAGCAGATAGCACACACTAGATGCACTTTTCCTAAATCAATTTATGCATTCATTCTAAATGCAAATGCACATGCATGTATTTGTTTTTTAGTTTCCTTAATGTGAGAATGACAAAAAGAAAACTAAGTATAGATCTAAACTATCTTTCCTCAAAGCGATACTTTAGCAATTTCTGTTAAAAATGAAATGAAGACTAAGATGACACTTTCAATTTTGACTTTAAAACTGCTTTCGACACTTCAAAGAATTGATGATTCAAATCAAATACAATAGCAAAAGTGTAATCGACTATATAAAATAGGAAGACTTTACGACACTTTTTTTCTTGACTAAAAATGACAGTTGTGACACTTTCAAATCAAAAGATGACAATTTAAGCTACTTTTTGCAAAGGAGAACTGTAAATGATGAAAAATATATAAAAAACATTCACAATTCTTTATCAATGGAGGCTGAATAATGCAAAGGAAGAAGGTTTCAACAGTGATAACCTAATCATAGACAGCAAAACTACTAAATAAAGCTGAAGACAATGAAGAAAATACCAAAATCTGGAGGAAAAAAAAGTCTCACTCAATCATCGCACCTATAACACAGGGAAACAGGGATGCATCTCACCTGCAACACATAGGAGGCGAGATGCATCTAGGTTGCCAATGAGAGACAGTGCAATTGTCCAAGGATGAGACTGAGCTTGGTTTTCAATCACAGTTTGCAGCCAAGTTTAGGGGTTTAGGCTGAGTTTTGGATAGGCAGTAAACACAATGTATAGGGACTGATCTAATGAGGTTATTTGAGCTACCACCAGGGCACTTAAGATGTTTGAGGGTCATATGTTTAGTTCATAAACCAACCCGGAGATTGACTGAAACAACGTTGATCTACTTTGCAGTTGCATAGAAAAAGCAGTTCGAAGGCTAGCTAGCTTAACTTCAAGCTCCGTCTGTAGTTTATAAAGCAATTAATAGTAATAAAAAAAAAAACTATTCACTCCCTAGCGGAGTCGCCATTTTGTTATTGGGAAAACTAGTGTCTATTCAGAGCTGCTAATCCCACTAAGACGGGTAGCTATCATAGAAACAAACAATTCAAAGTAACTTGTGTTTTCCTTTATGAGAGATAGATGAGAGAGAAGTAGAGAGTACCAACCTCAGTCTTTCACTTGGCTCCTTACTTGTTTCCTCTCTCCTTTGATAGAGATTCTCCACTCCTTTCTCACTTGTCCCGCTTCAAAGAACACCTGTAGAATCAAAGCAGAAAAATACCAGCAAAGCATAGAGATATATAACCATAAACAATGCAGAATCAGATGTACATTAACCATACAAATGCATACACAAATACAATATTCAGAAATATACAATTATATGGAGGAAAACTCAAATAGCTTTATTGATAGAAGTAGTAGAAAAGAGGATTACAACCTAGCTTTTTGATCCAGCGTTATCCTCCCAGCATGAAAGCCCTCTTCACCTCATAAAAAGTAAGATCACCCAACAATACAATGTCTCAAAGAGAAACCAACAACACTTCCTTACAAATTACAAAATTCCAGCCTTTGGATCTAGGATCCATATATAGATGTTTGCAGGGGAGTGAGTCAGCTTCTGGGATTTTGATTAGTGTCATTTCACTGATAGTTCTTGGTTCCACTTGGAGATTTCATGATCTCTTACTCATCCAGTGGTGAATTCAGAGAGGCAAGTGTCAAATGAGCAGTTTCTAGAAGATTCTCTGAGTTTCCAGCTAGTAAACTTCTTCTGCCATTTGTCTACTCTCGCTCATCGCACCCCACAAAAGGGATTTTCAGTATGCATTGCACCCTTTGTGTGCTATAGGTGACATGCATCACACCCTCAACATGGAGCAGTCTGTATGGTTCATTTTTGACCAGTTTTGAGCAGTTTTTCAAGGAGAACTTTTGGGAAATTATGTAATCAATTGACCTTGATTCTTTAGGGTATGAAACAACACTTTTAGGGGTTTGAGAGCCCTTGTTTTATTGACATATGTGATGGGGGTTGCAGTGCCCAATTATGTCTATAACAAGGTGAAATTCGAATTTGCAATACATACTTCAAGATCAACATATGGCATTCTACGGTTTGTGGCTCGAGTATGCCTTGGAAGGTAGATCAAATTATATAGCCTAGAAGGACATAGTGGAGGATGTGTTGGAGGATAATGGCTTGAAGGAATTCACTGATCAAGATATTCTTGAGCCAACAACATCAAGTGCATAGAATCTGGCTGAATGGAAGAAGTGTGTGGTGAAGGCAAGGCAGATAATCCTTGAGGGAGTTCAAGACCACATTGTCTCAAGTCTCCATGGGAAGGAAACTCCATATGCTATGTGGAAATCATTGACATACCTATTCTAGAACAATAGTGACCATAGGAAGTTGGCACTGAAAGACAAACTTCATAAAATAAATATGGAGAAAGGCGAGAGCATTCCAAAATACTTGGCCAAGTTCACTCACTGTCTTGATGAGCTTGGAAGTGTTGGAATAACCGTTGCTGAGGATGATATGGTGAGCCTATCTTTCCTAGGCCTTCCCAAGAGTTGTAATAGCTATCAAGACTCTCTCTTTAGGAGGGATAAGCTGCTAGATTGGGAACGACTATGGTCAGACTTGATGTAGGAGGAGATCAGAAGGAACACCAGAGATGGTTCCTCATCAAAGACTGATGATGAGGAAAACTATGTGTTAGCGAGTAAGGCAAGGAAAGGGAAAGGGAAGGCTTCCCATTCCAAATCATATTCTTGCCATGGAGGTAAGAAGAAATACATAATGAAAGTTAAGTGCTTTCATTTTCATGAGTTGGGCCATTTTACTAGAAATTGTCTACTCAAGAAGTCTAAGAAGAAGTCCTCAGGAGGAGCGATGGGTGAGGCTTTGGCCTCTCAATTCGAATTGGAATTTACTCTCATTACATACATGGTGTCCATCAACGATGGGTAGTGTATGGTACTATTAGGACCCTACATTGTCCCTTTTTGCTCATATATTTTGCTATCATTCCATCCTTTTTCAACCTATATTTAAAGTCTATGTTATCACTTTAATCCATTTTCCAAAGGTATATAACATTTATTCTCATTACTATATGTTTAATTTGTTTTACATATAATTTTACATTACTTTCATAATTAACCATTGATCAGAAATATATAGTTGCTGAAACAGTCTGAAGACTGCAGGTTTATCATTGCAGTCTACGTTGCTGAAACAGTTAGAACAGTGCGCAAATCCCGTTGCTGAAATAGCCCGTGATTTGCATTTCAGATTCAACAGCAACAAGAAGAGATCATCGAAGGAGCTATTACACTAGCTGCAACAAATACATTCCAAAGTTGGCATTGTCACAACCATTGTAACAACATTTTGTTAATGGAAGAACCAATTATCCTATTTTAGCATATCGGGTTAAGAATAGGATTTATAATGTAATCAAATGTATAATAGATGTCTCCTCTTTAAATAGAGGAGACATCAGCATTAGAGGGGGATGAACATACTATGGGAAGGTCTAGCTAGAAGTAAAGGAACTTGAATCTTTTTGTAATATGATACATTGACAGATGAATAAAATATTGTTCTGAGCATTCCTTCTTAGTTCCTTTTTCTGGGGAATCTTGTGAGAAGGAAAGGGCCCACCTTCCTCACAAGATTCACCCATTAATTCCTACAGTGTGTTAAGTATTATTTTTTCATTCATACCTTGTTAAACTCTATTTGCTGAAATTGCTTATGCGTTATTGGAACTCTGTATTTATTGCTGAAACTCTGTTTCTATTTGATTATTGCATTGTTTCCATAAATTCATTCATAGGTAATCAGTGATTATTTTAATCGGTTTTCCAGAGTGAGTTTGTGAAGCATGGTAATCAAAAATAGGTGTTGAAGATTCCTGCTTGGGGAATAGGGTCCTGTTCTCTGTTATAGCACAACTAGTCTTTTCCTCTGCAGATTAATTTCTTTTCCTAGATTGTTCTTTTTAATGTAATCCAGGATTCTTTTGATAATTGTCTGCAATAGAGAGATTGTTCCTATTGTAACTCAGAGTAGAGCTTCAGTTTGTTTAAAGCAAGGTGTGATTAGTGTAATTGTTACTACAACTTTTCATTTCTTTTGAGATTGAGCATATACAATGTGTGATTGCCTTTGAAATACACAAACTTCCCTGGGTTGACAATTCATGTAGCACTTCGTTGTTTAAATTAATAAGCAATTAAAGTGACCAACATTTTGGTTCCATTGCTGAGGAAGGAAATTGTAGATTTCAAAAGCATTGATGTTTTTCTTTTAGATATGCAGAATGCATGAGAAGACGCCAGAAAACTAACCATACAGGTGGCAAGGGCACAGGGAAAGGAGGAAGAAAGACCTTTATTGATGAGATTATATCAAAGGTTGAAACTTTTTTAGAGGCTAAGCTCTCGAAAGCCAAAGCCTTAGCTCTCCCTTCAAACAAACTATGAAACAGAGGAAGTTGTGAGCCCTGAAATATTTGAGGAACTGGTAGAAGACATTAGGAACCAATCGAAGACGTTAAGGATCCAACAGAAAACATTGAAGATAGAGTGAATGCAGTAGGAGAACAACCAATGGAAGAGAACAATGAGGGATTCTTTGGTGGAGGACAGGCAGAACAGGAAGGAAGAGATGAGAATTCTCTCTCTACCTTGGGATTTCCTATTGGTGATCTTCTCAAAGGAGAAACTCCCATGAAGAATATCCCACTTTCGGCCTTACCTAACTTCCATGGTTTATCTTCTGAAGACCCTGATGAGTTTCTTTTTGAGTTTGATATATTATGCATAAGCTATGATTATGTTACTAACGCTAAAAAACTGAAGCTATTTCCAGCAACACTAAAAGGAAATGCACTAAGATGGTTCATGAGTCTGGGAGGCCATGTAATCACAACATGGGAATAGATCAAACAGAAGTTTCTGCTTGAATATCAAGACTACTACTGGACGAGAGAAAAAAGAGAGGAACTATTTAAGATGGTACAAAAGGAGGACAAAAATCTGGAGGACATTGTGGAAAGGCTACAATATAATCTGCAGAGATCCAATCATCCTGATGTAAGTAAAGATATTCTTAAAACAATATTATTGAAAGGGGTGAGGGATGATTGTCTAAACATGCTAAATATGCTTGGTAAAGGGGACATATCTAAATAATCATATGATGAAATTGTTAACCTCTGTAAAATATGTTCAAGAGGAGCTGCAAGGAATAGATCAAATAGCAGGGATAATACATATTCAAGAGTTCAAAAATCAGCCAGCGGAGGAGCAAGAAGAGCTGAAATAGGTAATTTACTTAAGGAATTTAAAACTGAAAAGTTAAGTTGTTTTGCTTCACAGATTGACACCTTGCAGGTTAAGAAGAAACAAGCAGAAGTAGAAGCTGTGTTGGTTAGCCCCAAGGGATAGCTCAAATGGTCGAGTTCCCATTGCTAAAGAACTTTCCCAGTTTGGGAGGTCACGGGGTCAAATCTCCTCGACGCCCTCGGGGTTAGGCCTGTTAAGATTGACCGACGGGAAGATCCATTTAGGTGGATCTGCCCCGATATTTTCCCGTGGATGTAGCGGCCACTCAGTGACCATGAACCACAGCTTAAAAAAAAGAAGCTGTGTTGGATATCTTTTGCCCCAAATGCAGAGATAAACACCCACTAAGGGAATGCCCATTGGACAAAGTGCCAATTTGCACCCTTTGTGAGAAGGATCATGAAACACAACAATGCCCTTCTTTACCAGGAATAAAAGTAGCATTGCAACCAACCAAAGAAGAAGCTGAAGCAGTCTATCTGTTGACACAGAGAAGGCAATGGCAACCGTGAGGACAAGGTATAAACTCTAATATGCCATTTACGTCTTCTAGTTGTTGGAACAATTATCCTTCTTTTAATCAAGAAAATTACCCTCCCTTTAACCAGATGCAATACCCGCCCTTCAATCAAATGAATTACCCACCCATGCAACAAACAAACCCTCCCTTTTTAGACCCAACGATGTGGACTCCTTGGCCTCCATAACAACAATCTTACTTTAACCAATGGAATCCAAACTGGAGGGGTCAATAACTCCCAATTCCAAATCAATTTCCTCAGCTTCAGCAACCACTCCCTCTACCATCTGGTGCTCCACCACATAATCAAATGATGAGACCCTAGCTACCTGTACAACCAAACGCTAACCCCAATAATAAAGCTGTGCAAGTTATTGATATTCAGAACCAACCTATACTTCCTATTTTCCCTGCGCAGTGTAATGATATTCATTTATGATCTGGGAAAATAGTTGAACCCATTATTGATGATGTTATCTCTTCTGATTCTGATAAAGAAGAGACAGAGAAAAATGATTCACGTAAGGAGGTACAACCACCCTTTAATAAGGGTGTTGAAACAACAGAGCCACCATTCCCTGAGCGTTTAGCTTTGACTAAAACACCTGAGCCACCTGCTTTCAATCTTTTAGGGGAATTATAGAATCTTTATGTTAAAATTCCACTTTTACAAGCACTAAGAGATGTACCAATTTATGCCAGAACTATGAGAGATATTTGTGTCAAGAAACCTGGTAGGAAAGCTAAAGATCCCCTTACAGTTCATGTTATGGGAGATCTATCTGCCTTAATGACCGGTAAAGCCCCTCCTATTAAATATGGTGATCCCGGCCATCCTACTATTACAGTACAAATTGGAAAAACAATCATTCCGTGAGTTCTGGTAGATCTAGGTGCTGCTATAAATATTATGACTCTTGAAACTTCACAACTGTTACAGCTAAAGAATGTAATCAGAGAGACACCAACCATTCTAGAGTTAGCTAACCGTTCTACAATCAAATAGGAAGGAGTCATTGAAGACCTAATCATCTCAGTTGAATCTTGGAATTACCCAGCTGACTTTGTGGTATTACAGACTAAAACAAAGTTGGGGGGGCATCCTCTAATTCTGGGAAGGCCCTGGTTGGCCACAGCCGATGCCTTTATCAGCTGTAGATCTGGTTCAATGACAATTTCTAATGGATATGAAACCAAGCAGCTTACTCTCTACCCTCACGCCACACCCATGATTAATAATGATAATTCTGTATGGTTGGACTATGATGATAATGCCACTCAACCTATTTTGACTATCGGACAAGCTCTAAGCCTTAAAGATACCACTGAGGATGAAGTAATTAATAATTTTATTTGTGAACCCTCCTCAGTGACTTCTGAAACACATAATCAATTGGTTTTAATTTTGAAATTTGATACCCAGGAAAAGCTTAAATCTGAAGATCTACCTCAAACATCAACTACCATCTCCTCCAAAAGCATAACAGTGGAAATCGAACCTGGCAAGACATTGAATATAAACCCCAACTTGACAGATGCTGAAACATAGAAATTAATGAAGTTACTTCTTGAAAATAAGGAAGCATTCGCATGGGACTATACAGATATGAAGGGAATCTCTCCTGAATTATGTACTCATCACGTCTATATCAAGGAGGGTTGCTGACCAATCTGTCAACCCCTGTGATGAATGAATCCTAATTTAAGGGAAATTGTCAAAGAGGAACTTCAAAAATTGCTTAATGCAGGGTTCATATATCCCATATCTGACAATGAATTGGTTTCTCCGTTGGTAATAGTCCCTAAGAAAAACGGGAAATGGAGAGTGTCTGTAGATTATAGAGCCTTAAATAAAGCCACTCAAAAGGATCACTTTCCCTTTCCATTCATTGATTAGGTGTTAGACAGTTTGTCAGGGAAGAGATTCTTCTTCTTTTTAGATGGTTTTAGTGGGTATAATCAATTCAAAATTGCACCCCAAGACCAAGACAAGACCACTTTTACTAGTCCCTAGGGAACTTTTGCCTATAGAGTTCTCCCATTTGGACAATGTAATGCACCAACAACTTTTCAAAGAGCAGTTATAGGAATCTTCTGTAATATGCTTAATGACTCTATGGAGATATTTATGAATGACTTTACCCCTTATGGTGTGTCTCTTGAGGATGCATTACAAAACCTTGAGAAAGTACTTAAACGTTGTGTACAAGCTCACCTTTCCTTAAGTACTGAAAAATTTCATATGATGATGAATGAAGGAATTGTACTTGGACACTTTATTTCATTTCAAGGAATTCAGGTAGATCCATCCAAAATACAGGTAATTCATAACCTTCCTATTCCTAGAACACAAACTGATGTGAGAAGTTTTTTAGGACATGCAGGATACTATAGAAGATTTATCAAATTTTTTTCCAAAATAGCTTCTCCTTTGTTTGTGTTACTTATGAAAAATGTTAAATTCAAGTGGACTAATCTTTGCCAGGAAGCATTTGTTGAACTCAAGCGTCAGTTATCTACAACTCCTATTTTAAGGGGACCTGATTGGGCACTTCCCTTCCATATATCCTCTGATGCTTCAGATACTACAATTGGAGCTATCTTGGGACAAGAGGAAAACCATCTTCCTTATGCTATCTACTTCATTAGTAAGAATACGGCTCCTGCTGAGCTTAATTGCATAATTACTAAAAAGTAATTTTCAGCAGTCATTTCTGCCATTAATAAATTTCGACATTACATTACTGGTTACTCTACTTTTGTCCACACTGACCACTCGACTATTAAGTATTTAATGAACAAATCTATCACAAATGCTCGAGTCACCAGGTGGTTATTGTTATTACAAGAGTTGGATATTACAATTGTAGATCGACCAGGTAAAGAAAATGTAGTTGATGATTTCCTTTCTCAGTTAAAAGCTGATGATAATACTCCAGTAGATGATTCCTTTCCTGATGAATATTTATTCGTAGTATCTACTCACTCACCTTGGTATGCAAACATTGCCAATTATCTGGTTGTAGGGAAGTTACCATCACACCTATCACATCAAGAGAAAAGAAAGATCATTCAACAAACTTCTCGATGTAGCTGGATAAGTGGGTGTATTTTCTACACAGGACTTGACCATGAAATCTGGAGATGCATTAGAGAAGATGAGATTTATTATATACTGAAAGCTTGTCATGATGGCCCTTATGGAGGGCATTTTGCTGATAAGAGAACGGCACATAAAATTCTCAGAATGGGTTATTATTGGCCCTCACTCTTCAAGGATGCAAAGAAATATGTGTGGGCGTACGATACGTGTCAGAGAATGGGTCAACCTAATCATAGAAATGAAATGCCATTGAATCCCCAGGTAATACTTGAACCATTTGAAAGATAGGCCTTAGACTTTCTAGGGCCTATTAATCCTCCATCCAATCAAAGAGTTTACATATTGGTTTGCACAGATTATATGACAAAATGGGTGGAGGCTAAAGCACTCCTTAGAGTTAATGAAGAAATTATTTTATCTTTTCTATTTGAAGAAATCTTTGTTAGCTTTGGAGTGCCTAGAGAGCTAGTTACAGATGGAGGACCTCCTTTCAATTCTCATGGTTTTAAAACCACCCTTCAAAAATATCATATTCATCATAGAATGACTACACCATACCACCCCCAAGCCAATGGACAAGTGGAGAGTACAAAAAAAGTTATAGAAGACATTCTAACAAAAACAGTGAAGGAAAATAGGAAGGATTGGTCTCAAAGGCTCCCTGAAGCACTGTGGGCTTACAGAACTACTTGGAGGAATACTACAGGATTTTCTTCCTATGAATTGGTTTATGGTAAAAGTGTTTTTTTTCCTATGGAATTTGAAATTAAAACCTTAAGAACTGCTTTAGCTGTTAACCTTGATTTGACTGATGCACAGACAGCCAGGTTGCAGCAGCTTCAGGAATTGGATGAAAAAAGGTTAGATGCCATTCATCAAACAACTATGATCCAACAACAAAGAAAAAAATGGCATGATAAAACCATCAAGCATAAGCAGTTCCAAAAAGGTAATTGGGCTTTATTGTATGATTCTCGGTTTGAAAATTTTCAAGGGAAACTACGTACAAGATGGTTGGGACCTTATGAAATAGATACTATTTTTCCTAATGGAACAGTAAGGCTCCTAACAATTGATGACTCTAGAACACTGTTCTTAGTAAATGGTCATCAGCTCTGTCTGTACCAGCGACCCATTTCCAAAGAGGATTTTAAGGCCACTTGCATGGTAGATTCACATTATCTCTTTTTGGGGGAGCCTTCTGCCCCTAATTGCATTTAATTTTCCTGCATTTAATTTTTAGCATTAGATTAGATTTCTTAACTAATAATCCCTGTCAAGGGCTGGCATGTTACAATTGATTATTTTGCAGATTCCAGATTTAGGAAAGGCTTATCAGAAAGGACAATCCTACTACAAACAGATCCAAGCTTCATCTTGTGAAGCATTGTTCATCTCATTTCAATCCATCCATAGTTCATTTCCCCATCCTCCAGTAACATTTCCATCATTAATTCCCCTTATTTCTTTTCCCCATTTTTCCCATCACTCTTCAACAACATTTTCCCTATTTTTCCCATTCCTGGAACAGTACTCTTCAGTAAACATTTTCTCTATCTTTCCCGTTGCTGAAACACCACCTTTACCCATTTTCCCGTTGCTGAAACACCATTTCTTTTCAAAGACATCACCATACAACACTTTCCGTCATGAAAATCACTTTCTTCCATTATCTTTATGCTAATCCTGTCCTTTCACTGCCTTCTCCTACGATTATACAGACCTCTAATATAATCTCCCTCATGTTTCAAAAGCTTCTTCCATGACTATTGCTGATCTATTATGAACAAGCACTATATTTTTTGAAATATGAATTAAAGGTAAACATGAGGTATGTAAATATTATGTGTAAGTACAATTAAACTATGGTTAAATGAGAAGATTATGTTCATCATTACCACAATCCCCGTACATTTAAAGTCATTATTTTAGCCGTAGTTGGGGGGAATACCGAAAATTTTACGCCATCATTTCACAACAAGCCAATTACCATCATTTTTCTTACCATTATTCTGTCTTATTACCTCGCCTCTTCACTATTACTCCATGTTCTCATTCGCAAAATTTACTCTATCCGAATTGCGGTAACTTGGTTTTTAACTATGCATTTTACCGAAGCTGGTTAACTATGGCAGGACATGCTATTCGACACGAGCCCGGCTTGATAGCTTTGCTTGAATTATATCCAGAGGCGTATCAAATTTTTCACCAGGCAAGCTGGATAGGATATTTTTAGAGGCTTTAGGAATTTGATCCACAACAGGTCCTTGAATTTGCACGAAATCTACAAGAAGATCATTCTACTATCTAGGGGGTTCGAATTCTAGTCTCAGAGAGTGACATAGCACAGGTTTCAGGTCTTCCGGTCAATAGCACTCGATGGTTTAGTCACAAGCATATTATTTTGAATGCACAACAAGATTTTCTTCTACCAGGAGAACAAGTCGAGCCCAAAGGTTGGGGTGTCCGACTTCACTCATTACTGCCTTCGTGGCCGAAGGTTGCTGAATTCGTCAAACATTACCTTACTTGTGAAGGACACTACCAGGTAGTCTATTAGCATGATTTTGTCTTATTGAATCATTTGAGGCATGGTTGACTGTTAAATATTCCTTATTATTTACTTGGGTGTCTAAAGAATATGTCACATTATTGTAGACAGGTAAAATTCCCACTCCTTTCCCTCACCCATCACCGTCTTGTTCAGCTATTGATTTAGAGGGGTTTTTCTCAGCAAAACCCTCCTCTAAATAATCCACCCCTAAACCCTAAGCAAGCTGCTGAAATTCCTCAAGAAGCTGCTGAAATTCCTCAGCAAGTTGCTGAAAATCCACAAGAAATCCTTGAAAATCTCCATGAGCAACAACCAGAGAACATCCCTGACCCCCCAGAAATTCCACCAGCAAAGCCAATTGATCCAATTAACCCTCCCACCATATCAACTCCATCCCACAATTTAGCAGAATCATCTAATCCTACTGTTCATATCCCTAGTGATGATTCTGAGGATAACCTTCCCCTCTCTATGCTAAAAAGAAAAAGGCAAGCTAAGACTGTTTTCCTACCAAAAAAGCAAACGAGGGCCTCAACCAGAGTAGCTACCATCTCTGATAGCCCTCCCCCTCAGAAAAAACCCACTCATAAAAGGAAAATTACCACTTTCCCTGCCTCTTTACCCCGAAGACGAATGAGGGCATCAACTGAAGTGGCAACTGTTGCCACTATCCTAAATTCTCAACCTATTCGTCTAAAAGCCCATACCCCACCACAGTCCCAAATCCTGGAATCTTTACCTGTCTCACCCTCGGGCACTGAAACACAAGAACCAAATGCCCAGGATTTTACAACATTATTTCTTTTAGAACAAGTAGTTGTTACACAAGAACCAGCTACTCATTCAGTAGTTGCCACACAAGAACCAGCTATAACTGCCACACAAGAACCAGCTACAGCTATACCACAAGAACCAACTGCTGATATACAAAATCTAGACGCCTAGGATGTTGCACATCACGTAGCTGTTACACAAGAACCAGCTACTCATTCAGTAGCTGCCACACGAGAACCAGCTGCTGATATACAAAATCTGGATGCCCAATATGCTACACATCACATAGCTATTACACAACAACTAGCTACTCATTCAGCAACTGCCACACAAGAACCAGCTGCTGATATACAAAATCTAGATGCCCAGGATGCTGCACATCCCATAGCTGTTACACAAGAACCGGCGACTCATTCAGTAGCTACCACACAAGAACCAGCTGCTGATATACAAAATCTAGATGCCCAGGATGCTGCACATCACGTAGCTGTTACACAAGAACCAACTACTCATTTAGTAGCTACCACACAAAAGCCAGCTACTGAGACCGTGACTATTACACAAAGCCCAGTCACCCTGGCTTCCCTTTTACAGGAAAACGAGTTTCTAAAATTAGAACTTGAAGCTTATAAGTAGGAATTAATAAGGGCAAGGGAAGCCTATGACAAAGAGCTTAATTTGTACACTTTAACCCATGCAACATCCATGACTGACAAAAATACAGAGAAAGATCAGTACAAGGAATATATGTGCAGCCAATGCGGTAACATTTGTCATCAAGCAGGGGATAAAATAGTGAAAATCCCACTGCTTGGAGTCTCCCCTACATCCACGTCTTCTGCAATCAAAGAGGAATGCCCTACTGTCACACAAGTATCAGTAGGGCCTTAAAATTTTTTTACATCCACAACTTCTAAAATCAAAGAGGAATGCCCCACTATCACACAAGAACTAGTAGGGCCTTCAAAAATTTCTGAAAAAGAAGCTAAACCACAAGTACCTCGGCCTACTGTAACTGTTTTTACTCAGACTGAACCTCGGCCTACTGTAACGGTTTTCACTCAGACTATACCTCAGCCTACCACTTGCAGTACTGAAAAACAAACTGAATCTCAGGATAAGCACCAAATAATGGACAAGTGGAAGAAAGAATATGTTATTTCACAAGATAAGATCTTGCAGGAGCATAAATTACTCTGGAAAAATCATATATACTCAAACTGGGAAGCCTTGGAGCAAGTACTCCAACATTCTCGCGCCCAGAAGAAAGAGAATAAAGAGCTAAAAGGAAAACTGCTCCTTATGTTTGATTTGGTTCAGAAATTATTAGCTGCCAGGAAACCATCTTCCAATTATTCTCTTTTTCTTGCAGAATGCTTAGCATTCTTTCAAATAAAGGCAATAAAAAATGGGAGACCTCATGAAGTATTTACACCCGAGCAGTTTGTGGAAACTTTCACAGAAGCATCCACCAGTGATCAACATTTGCTCTATGAGTTGTATCTCCACAATGAAGCTATCCCTGAAGATAGGAAGATAAATCTTAACCCTTTAGTTGGTGATTTTTAGATCAGGGCATTTGCCTCCTTCCTTGCTAATCAGATCACATCACAAACTACCCTTCTTGCAGCAAGGCATAATGAGGACAATCATCTCCTGTGGATTCGACCAGAGCCACAAAATCCTGCCATTTTTATTTGGCAGTATCATCAATTTTTGAAAGAACCAGGGATGGTTGAACACATCAAGCAACTACAAGCAACAGTGCTACAAGACTGCCAACACTTTGTTAAGACCAGGGAAGCTGCTGCCTTAAAAGCAAACAACTTATTCTAGCAATAGTCCTCTAAGGAAAGGCAGGAGTATAACCCCTTCAGTCCCCCTAATTTTGAAGCAGCAATCTCAAGGGTACCTAATTATATTAGATGTGTTCAGCAATGTGCTGAAAATTGGATAGGGTATCATTTTCGTTTTCCTCTTCTATGGATGCCAGCACAAGAATATAAGGCTCATTACAGGTTGACTAAAAAGGAAGAAGCAGCAGCATGGCAGAGGCTACAAAATGTGCATGGGTTTAGAGATCTAACTGACAGTACCTTCTATAGTTACTGCTTAAGTAATTTTCACTCTAAGGCCCAGTACCCGGACTTGGATTCAGAGTAAAGTTGCATGAGGACATGCAACCCTTTCAGTTGGGGGGGATGTTAGGACCCTACATTGTCCCTTTTTGCTCATATATTTTGCTATCATTCCATCCTTTTTCAACCTATATTTAAAGTCTATGTTATCACTTTAATCCATTTTCCAAAGGTATATAACATTTCTTCTCGTTACTATATGTTTAATTTGTTTTACATATAATTTTACATTACTTTCATAATTAACCATTGATCAGAAATATATAGTTGTTGAAACAGTCTGAAGACTGCAAGTTTATCATTGCGGTCTACTTTGCCGAAACAGTTAGAACAACGAAAATCCTGTTGCTGAAACAACTCGTGATTTGCATTTCAGATTTAGCAGCAACAAGAAGAGATCATCGAAGGAGCTGTTACACTGGCCGCAACAAATACATTCCAAAGTCGGCATTGTCACAACCATTGTAACAACATTTTGTTAATGGAAGAACCAATTATCCTATTTTAGCATATCAGGTTAAGAATAGGATTTATAATGTAATAAAATGTATAATAGATATCTCCTCTTTAAATAGAGGAGACATCAGCAATATAGGGGGACGAACATATTATGGGAATGTCTAGCTGGAAGTAAAGGAACTTGACTCTTTTTGTAATATGATACATTGACAGATGAATAAAATATTGTTCTGAGCATTCCTTCTTAGTTCCTTTTTCTGGGGAATCTTGTGAGGAGGAAAGTGCCCATCTTCCTCAGAAGATTCACCCATTAATTCCTGCAATGTGTTAAGTATTATTTTTTCATTCATACCTTGTTAAACTCTATTTGCTAAAATTGCTTATGTGTTATTGGAACTCTGTATTTATTGCTGAAACTCTGTTTCTATTTGATTATTGCATTGTTTCCATAAATTCATTCATAGGTAATCAATGATTATTTTAATCGGTTTTCCAGAGTGAGTTTGTGAAGCATGGTAATCAGAAACAGGTGCTGAAGATTCCTGCTTTGGGAATAGGGTCCTATTCTCTGTTATAACACAACTAGTATTCTCCTCTACAGATTAATTTGTTTTCCTAGATTGTTCTTTTTAATGTAATCCAGCATTCTTTTGATAATTGTCTGTAATAGAGAGATTGTTCCTGTTGTAACTTAGAGTAGAACTTCAATTTGTTTAAAGCAAGGTGTGATTAGTGTAATTGTTACTACAACTTTTCATTGCTTTTGAGATTGAGCATATACAATGTGTGATTGCCTTTGAAATACACAAACTTCCCTGGGTTGACAATCCATGTAGCACTTGGTTCTTTGAATTATTAAGCAATTAAAGTGACCAATAGGTACCTTGACAGTGGAGCTTTGTTATGAAACCAGCTCAAGAAAAGATAGAAAAGAAAGATCAACGCCTTAGAATTCAGCCTCTTCGAGGGGGCAACCTCCTTTACATGACATAAATGAACAATTCTTAGATGATACAAATGACAAAACCTCCTTTCTATATATAGGAGTCTAAGGAGTCACAATATAATCCAGCCGACCTAACAATAATAATATAAATCCACAAAAATAATAATAGAGGGATTCTATGGGGCACAGAAATAACAATATGGGGGTAATAGGGGCACAACAATATAAATAAGGGGTATAACTACAATAGTAATGGGGTAATCACTAGTATTATAGGGACCCAACATGCCCCTCTCCTTCAAAAAAGTGTTGTCCTCAACGCTTGAGTAGTTCTGGATACTTCTGCATAAAATTCTCATCCTCCCATGTGGAATCTTCAGCGGATAAGTTCTTCCACTTGATAAGATACTCTGAAATTGATCGATTTCGTAGCTGTCGAGTTCTTGTTTCTGTGACTGCTTCCGGTTCCAATATAATTTTTCCTTCCTCGTCAAGTTCTGGCAATATTGTTTGAACTGGGAGCTTGTCGCCTATAACCTTCTTTAAACATGAAACATGGAAAACTGGGTGCAATCGAGAAGCTGCAGGAAGCTCCAATTTGTATGCCATAGTACCAATCTTTTGCAACACCTTGTACGGACCATAATACTTTGGTGATAATTTATTATCCTTCTTAGCTTGCTTTAGGGACATTTGCTTATATGGTTGTAGCCGTAGGAATACCCAATCACCTACATCAAAACTTCTTTCACTGCGATGTTGATCTGCCTGTTGTTTCATTCTATTTTGTGCCAACACGAGGTTATCCTTTAAGAGTTGGAGGACTTGTTGTTGATGTTCGATGTGATGTTCCACTGCCTGAACCTTAGAATTTTCTCTTAAATATGATGTGATGGATGGTGGTTGATACCCATAAAGTGCCATAAATGGGGTCATTTTTGTTGCTGTATGGAAGGAAGTGTTATACCACCATTCAGCCAGAGGCAACCATTTGACCCATTGTGTCTGTTTATCAGATACAAAGCAACGAAGATATCCTTCCAAACATTTGTTTACTATCTCAGTTTGCCCATCAGATTGAGGATGATAAGATGAGCTATGAGCTAACTGAGTACCAAGACAAGAAAATAATTTTGTCCAAAAATTTCCAGTGAAAATGGGATCTCTGTCACTTACAATAATCTTTGGGTTTCCATGTAGCTTTTGAACTGTTTCCATAAATGCAGTAGAAACTGTACTGGCTTTAAATGGATGTGATAATGCACAAAAGTGTGCATACTTGGTAAGTCTGTCAACTACCACCATGATGACACTCTTTCCCTCAGACTTGGGTAAACCTGTGATAAAATCCATTGAAACCTCCTCCCAACGTTGGCTTGGAATGGATAAAGGTTGTAATAGACCCGGTGTCTTAATTGTTTCAACTTTATTTTGTTGGCAAACCAAACATTCCGCCACAAACTTTTGAATATCTGATTTAAGGCCATCCCAAAAAAATTCCTTCTTAACCCTGTGGTAAGTTTTTAAAAATCCTGAGTGCCCTCCTAAGGGAGAAGTGTGCAATTCCATAAGAATCTTTTGTTTTAGCTGGGAATTCTTACAGAGGTATAAGCGATCTTTGTACCATAACGAATCATTTTCCAGCTAAATGTATCAGAAGTACTGGAATCTTGTTGTAGCTTTCGAATAAGTGCCCACACTTCTTCGTCATTCTTCCATTCCTCCCTTGCTTCGTTTATCCAATCTGGTTGGATAATAGAAATGGCACACAACAATGCTTCCACATCCTCATCCTTTCTTGAGAGTGCATCTGCCACCACATTTTGCTTCCCTTTTTTGTAGATGATTTCAAAGTCATAACCCAACATCTTTGTGACCCACTTTTGTTGCTCTTCAGAGGATAATCTTTGTTCTAAAAAGTATTTAAGGCTATCATGATCCGTTTTTACCTTGAAGTGTCTTCCCATTAGGTAGGGTCGCCATTTCTTAAGTGCATGGAGTATTGCCAACATTTCCTTCTCATAAATAGCTTTGCTTAAAAACTTTCCCTTGATTGGACGACTTTCAAAAGCAATGGGTCTTTCATCTTGCATTAGAACAACACCAATTCCATTTCCTGAAGCATCACATTCCACAATAAAGGTTTTTGTGAAGTCCGGTGTAGCTAAGACCGGTGCTTGGCACATTGCCTCTTTAAGATGTTCAAAGGCCTTTGTTGCTTCCGGAGTCCATGAAAATGAATCTTTCTTCAATAATGTTGTTAGAGGTGCTGCTATTCTCCCATAATTCTTAACAAACTTGCGATAATACCCTGTCAACCCAAGAAATCCTCGCAGATGCTTTATGGATGTGGGGATTTTCCATTCCTTAATGGCTTTAATTTTGCTAGGGTCTACCTTAACTCCTTCATGAGATACAATATGACCCAAATATTCCACCTCCTGGACTCCAAAGAAACATTTGGATCTTTTTGCATATAATTGTTTCTCCTCCAATAGTTGTAGCACCTTGTCAACATGTTCAACATGATCCTTCCAAGACTTGCTGTAGATTAGTATATCATCAAAAAATACTAACACAAATTTTCTAAGGAATGGTTTGAAAATTGAATTCATCAAACCTTGAAATGTTGAAGGTGCATTGGTAAGGCCAAAAGGCATGACCAAAAATTCATAATGACCCTCATGAGTTCTAAATGCCGTTTTCGGAATGTCTTCAATCTTCATTCTGATTTGATGATATCCCGAACGAAGATCCAACTTGGTGAAGTAAATTGATCCATGCAATTCATCCAGTAATTCATCAATGACAGGAATGGGGAACTTATCTTTAATAGTGAGCTTGTTGAGCTCCCTATAATCTGGACACATGCGCCATGATCCATCCTTCTTGTGCACCAATACTACTGGAGCTGAGAAAGAACTTTGACTCGGTTGAATTATACCAGCCTCTAGCATTTCTGCAACCATACGTTCAATTTCACTTTTTTGGACATATGGATATCTGTACGGCCTGATGTTTGGAGGAACACTTCCTGGAATCAGATGAATAGCATGATCATGATCACGCATAGGTGGGAGACCTTTGGGAGTCTCAAATACCTTGGAATGATTGTCCAGGACTTTTTGGAGATCTGGAGAAATAGATGATTCCAATGTGGAAACATCTAGCGAACATAATTGTGCAATTACACCTCTTTGCTCCTTTTTTAGAAGCTTTGTCATGCCATTAGAGCTGATTATCTTTCCTGGTTTCCCTGCAATACCCCTTAATTCAACTTCCTTTCCTTCCACAGAAAATTTCATGAAAAGTTCTTGAAAATTAAAAGCTATTGTACCCAAGGATTGTAGCCATTGGACTCCTAGTACAACATCAGCACCTCCCATTGGAATGGAAAGCATTGGGCTAGTCAATACATATTCTCCCATGGATAGCTTGATATTATGGCACTTTCCAGAAAAATTTATTGTTCCTCCATTTGCAATCATCACTTGACACTCTGGTGCTGGATATAGGAAGCAATTCAATTCTTTTGCTACCCTACAATGAATAAAATTGTGGGTGCTTCCTGAATCAATCAACACTATTACCTTTTTCTTCTTGATTTGTCCTTCTATCTTGATGGTTTGAGGAGTGGTAATTCCCGCCAATGCATTACAAGATATGGTCGGATTTATTTGTTCTTCATCTAGGCTTTGTTCCTGGAATATATCCTCTTCTTTTGACCTTTCTTGCTCCTTTTCTTCTTCCTCTTCACAATCTATGTAGAATAATTTCTTCTCAGCACACTTATGACCTTTTGTGTATTTGCTATCACAATTGTAACAAAGCCCTTTTGCTCTTTTTTCTTCCAATTGTTGTGGTGTCAACCTTGTAGGTTGTGGAAGACTATGGGCAACAACACTTCCGTCTTTATAGTTGTGAATGGTATGCTTCCTAGTTGCCATAATTTTGCTTTCCATTTTTCTTGCTAACCTGAATGCCTTCTCTAATGAATCAGGTTCCCAAAGGCGCACATCATGTTGGATATTATCCTTTAAAGACCCTATGAACACATCAATCCTATGCTCCTCTGGAATATCTTTTACCCTTATGTTCAATTTTTGGAACTCCTCAATGTGCTCCATTATTGAACCCTTTTGTTTGAGACTTATCAATTGGCTAAAAAAAGTGTTGCTTTTTGTATCCTCATAATGTGCTATCAATTCTTCCGTAAAAATTGCCCAAGTGATAAATTTTTACGAGAACAAAGCCATTGATACCATACAAACTGATTTGGTTCCAAATATAAAGTTGCCATACGTACCTTTTGTGTGTTTTGCACATTATTGAGATCGAAGAATTGCTCCATCTGTAATATCCATGTGGCGGGATCCTTGCCATCAAACTTCCTCATATCGATTTTTGGAACATGGTGAGTCTTCGATCGAACATTAGAGTCTATGGAATCATGATTAACATTTCTTTTGTTCTCATCATGAGTTTCCTTTACTACTCTTTCACCATTAGTGACCATTTCTTGTAGCAACTTATCCATCTTATCATCCATGCCATCAATTTTAGCGTCCATGCCATTCACCTTAGCTTCCATGCCATCCATCTTAGCTTCTACACCTTTCTTTAAACTGTCCATGTTAGCTTTTATATCTTTCCTTAAACCATCCATTTAGATTCTGTTGCTTTTTGTGCAAGTGACATTTGTTGCACTTGTTCTTGTAATTTTGATATATCATATAGCATTTCTTCTTCTTCTTCATGAGTCATGCTAGAGCTTTCAGGTTCCTTACTAGGTGTTTGCATTTTCTTTCCTCGGGGCATCCGTTTCTGATAATAATGCTCTACTAGCCCTTGGAATTCCTTCAAAATAAATTTTCAAACCAAGCTTAAGCAAAAATTTAAGAATATCTACACACCTTTTTTCACTTTGTAGGAGCTCGATATTGCCTCTGATGTATCTTTGTACTTTCTGATCATCTAGTTCTGAATTTGTGACCTGTAGTAGCCCTCTATGTCCTCTTTCCAATGCCACAAGTCTGACCAAATTGGATTCTCCAAGGAAGAGTTATGCGAAATCTCCCACAGTGACTTGATTATAGACTAGTTCAGTAGAGCGAACTTGTACGACGTGCCACGTGTCACTGTTTCAACCTTTGACTCTGAAAAATATATAAAAGAAAACTACAGTCCGTCCTCTTTCTGTAACTTCTTACGAAATTTCAATCCGATGCTCAGAAAAAAAGTTATGACGATTTTCCCCAGGTCACCTGTTTTGAATGTAATTCAGGAGTCTGCAAAAAGACCAACTTCCTCAGATCATATCTCCGAAAATATCGCATGAAAAACTCTGAAATTCGGACCCAAGGTTCAGCGCGATTTCTTCTCAAATGGGTTTTTTTTAAACTTCTGAAACGTCACAGAAAAAAGTTATAGCGAAAATTCCACGATGACCTGTTTGGAGCAGCGAAACCCTAGAATCCAAAGCTCTGATACCAAATGTTATGAAACCAGCTCAAGAAAAGATAGAAAAGAAAGATCAACGCCTTAGAATTCAGCCTCTTCGAGGGGGAAACCTCCTTTACATTACATAAATGAACAATTCTTGGATGATACAAATGACAAAACCTCCTTTCTATATATAGGAGTCTAAGGAGTCACAATATAATCCAGCCGACCTAACAATAATAATATAAAGCCACAAAAATAACAATAGAGGGATTCTATGGGGCACAGAAATAACAATATGGGGGTAATAGGGGCACAACAATATAAATAAGGGGTATAACTACAATAGTAATGGGGTAATCACTAGTATTATAGGGACCCAACAAGCTTCATTCCACATGACTGGTGACAAGGAGTTGTTCAGTAACCTGGAGGAGAAATATCTCTAGCTACATATTGAGATGGGTGATGATGGGAGGTATAGTGCTACTAGATTGGGCACGACTATGTTTAGAGGGAGAAGGGTGCTCCTATGACCTTAAGATATGTTATGTATGTGCCTGGGTTGAAGAAGAACTTAGTATCAGTCACCATGCTTGAGGATAGAGGCTATGATGCGATATTCTTGAAAGGAAAGGTGTTCCTTTGACACATAGCCATGGTTCAAGTAAAGAAGATTATGGTTCAAGTTAAGAATCTCTATAAGATGGAAGTAGAGGATTTTTCTTCTTTGAGCATGAAAGAAGAGAAGATGCAGAGTCGAGATGTTGGTGAGTTGCGGCACAAGCGATTGGGTCTCTTGTGTCATGGGGCTTTGAAAATCATGCAGCAGATCTATACTGGTCTTGCCAAAGGTATGCTAGAGTAAGTTGATACATGTAAGGGGTGTACTTTGGGAAAATATACGAAGGCTTCCTTTCACGACAAAGACAGTCGAGCAAAGGCGATTTTAGAGTTAGTCCATTCAGATGCATGTGGACCATTCTCGACAACATCCACGACTAAACACAAGTATTATGTTATATTTGTTGACGAATTTTCTCGTAAATGTTGGATATTTTTCATGCAGAAGAAGGATCAAACTTTCACAAAGTTTTGTGAATTTAAAGCACTGGTTGAGAAAGAGTTTGGAAAGAAGGTTAAATCTATGAGGAGTGATAATGGTGGTGAGTATGTCTCAAATGAGCTTAAGAACTTTTGTGTAGCAGAAGGGATTAAACGGGAGTCGACGACACCCTATAACCTACAGCAGAATGGTGGCTGAGAGGAAGAATAGAATCATCATAGGGAAAGCATGGTTGATGCTGCATGATTAGAGCCTACCACTACACTTATGGGTTGAGGCATGCAACGCAGTGGTTTATGTGCAGAACCATAGCCCGCATCAGATACTTGGGATAAAGACACCAAAGGAGGCTTGTTGGTCACTTCAGGATTTTTGGGTCATCCGTATATTTTCATGTGACCAAAGATGCATGGAAGAAGCTTGAGCCGACAACAAAGTTGGGTATATTTGTGGGGTACAAGGATACACCTCACAACTATCGATCATACTTTCCAACTACCAGGATGACAGTGGTTTGTAGGGAGGTCATATTCGATGAGGAGAAGGCCATGCGAGTTTCCTGTGAGAGAGAGCTTGAGCTACATGCAGTTGAGGAGCTATTAGCTCCTAAGGTTGAGGAGCCTTAGATTGATGTGGAACAGCCACATGTAAAGGTTCTGGGTGGAGACATCCACTCAGTCAGAGTCTTCTAGAGATGGGATAAAGCGCACTAGAGATCCGGACAAGTTATTGCATGATGCATGGGAGAATGTGGGATAACCCACATCTCAGCATAGGTAGAGGAGGTCACCTAAGAGGTACACTGGATACATGGCTCTAACAAGTGGATGTGTTGAGATAGAGCCATCTTCATTTGAGGAAGCAGTGTAACAAATGGTTTGGATTGTAGGAATTTACAGGGTAAGTTCCTCAGACAGAACACCAAAGGACACCGCTCACATACAGATCACAGATCAATACACCAGTATTTTGACGTGTTTAAAACCCTCAAAGAGGGAAACAGTTCACGGCCTGAGCCAACGGGGCCACTTCAGGCAATTTATTAATAAAAGAATGAAATTTTACATAAGCTTCTCTCATGAATAGTTAACCTACAAATGACCCTCGATGCTCTTTAAATAGAGATCATGGACCAATCGGGTGTTAAGCCACGGATCAAGTGTCGGTAATACCAAGGAGAGAATGAACCGTCGGATCACTACATATCGTGACCATTGGATTGTAAGTTACAAAATGTACATAGTAAAGAAACACACTTTACCTAACTCTATACTAGACCAAGTTATACTTAACTATTTCCTATGTGTCGGAATATCCTAACATGGATCGATGCCATGGTGGAAGAGTATGAATCCATAGTTCGTAACAGTGTTTGGGATGTGGTCTCAAGACTAGAGGACATGTCAATGGTGAGTTCCCGATGGATTTACAAGGTAAAGCAAGTGGTAGATGGTAGTGTGGAGAAGCATAAGGCCAAGTTTGTGGCCCGTGGCTTTTCACAAGTAGAGGGGATTGACTATGATGAAACCTTTTCTCCTGTTGCAAGGTACTCATCGATCAGATCTATATTGGCATTATCAGCATAGATGGGTTGGAAGATACATCAGATGGATGTAAATACAACCTTGTTTAATGGTTCGAGTGAGGAAGAGGTGTACATAGAGTAACCTGGAGGTTTTGAGACCTTTGACCATGAGTCGCATGTGTGCCGACTCCATTATATGGGATAAAGCAAGCACCTCGTGCTTGGTTTACCAAGATCGATAGCTACTTCACCAGGTTGGACTTAAACAAGAGTGAATCAGATGCAAACTTGTACCACATATTGGTGGAAGTTAAATTGTTGATCATAGTTTTGTGTGTTGACGATTTGATTTTGACAAGTGATGATCAGCTGATCAAGTCTTGCAAGGAGGACCTTGCAAGAGAATTTGAGATGAAGGACATGGGGCTCATGCATTACTTTCTGGGCATGGAAGTATGGCAGGGTGATGGGGAATTGTTTGTTTCTTAGGGAAAATATGCCAACGAGATACTCAGGAGGTTCCGCATGGAGAGAAGCAAACCCATGAAGACTCCTCTAGTAGGTAATTGGAGGAAGGAGGATGCTACTTTAGGGGAAGTAGTGGAAGCTACTGTTTACATGCATCTTGTGCGTTCACTCATGTATTTGGTGAAAACGCGACCGGATATGTGTTATGTAGTTAACTAGCTTAGTTAAGCGATGGTTAGGCCTACCAAGATGTATTGGAAGGTGAAAAATCATGTGTTGAGATACCTCAAGGGTGCTACACATTATGGATTGTGGTACAGATGGACAGAGGGAGTGAAGCTTCAAGGCTTCATTAGTGAAGATTGGGCAGGAAATCCATATGATAGGAAGAGCACATCAGGAGGGCTCTTCAGTATTGGGTTAGCAATAATTTCTTGGTATAGCAGGAAACAGTGATCCAACTGTGATTTACTACAATAATCAGAGTTGTATCAAACTCTCTGAAAATCTACTTTTTCATGATTGGTCCAAGCATATTGATATCCAATATCATCATCTCAGAGATTGTGTATTGAGGTAGATTATGTTGTTGGAGTACATTCCCATGAAGGAGTAGGATGCTGACATTTTGACAAAGGCATTATCAATATGTAAATTTGAGTTTCATAGGGACAGGATTAAGGTAGCTAATAATCACTTTCTTGTTGAGAGGGAGTGTTGAGAAATGGAAACAAGAAATTCCAGTTTAATTTGTCCTTGAATCAAACTAGGAATTAAAATCAAATTCTATTCTCATAGCAACTTGTAAATAGTTAATTAAGTTTAATTAACTTAATTATCTTAGGAATTTCGAGTTGGAAGTATTTTTTTAGTCATGTATATGTTCTCCCTAAATTTTAGGGGTCCAGGATGAGTTTATTTGAGTTGTAATTAGATAACTCAGTTTGACTGAGTTATAGACATTTAGACTAGTTCTAATTGTTTGTGGAACTAGTAAAGGATCAGGAGTGAGTTGGTGCATTGGTGCATCCTCGGGTGCTACTTTAGCTAACTGAAGATTTCCTCATGAGAAACTCATGCATGTTAGGTCAAACAAAGACCCAGTTGAGACTAGAGTGCAAGGACAATGTACTATTAGTTGTAGAGTGATCTAAGTTTTACAGATAATGCATATAATCAGAAGAGGACCTAGATTTGGATTGTCCAGTTATGGAAGAAGGAATTCCAATTAAATATGGGCTATTCCTCTTAAGAATTGTGCAAGGAAATAGGGCCTCATAAGGCAGTAGAAATTGGCTAAGTGTTGGTCAGTGTGAGCTTGTGAGGCAGAGACTTAATCATAATTGTGCATAATTGTTCTTGTGAGAACAAGATTTGTATTATCACTTAGATTTATGATTAATGCAATAGATAGTCGATGTTTTGAGCAGTGGCTTTCCCCAAAGAAACAATTGTGTTATGTGTCTTTGATTATCTTCCTCTTGTCAATTATTGTTTTAGTGATCTATTGGTTTCTGCTATTTAAAGAGTAGAGTAGATTCGTATCTTGTGTTTTACTACATTACATGAGCTGTCAATCTACAAGAAAATATACATTCCACTTGGATCCCCACCATTGTTTCTTTTCAATTTCCTTAATTGTAGCACAACTTACCATTTTTGACATTTTTTTGGGTCCCAAACTTTCAGAGCCATTTTGAGGGACTAAAAGACCTTTTTAGGGAAAATGGAGAGACTAGAAGAGGCCTAACATAATTTACCATTTTTTCTTTGCCTCCTCTTTGAGATATTCAAAACAAGGTATTATGATAGACAAACAGAGATCATATGCCAAAGTCACAACCCTCGGGAAGTTGATGTACCAATTTAACCAAATGGGGCCCACAATTTTGGCACTTCATCTTCTACGGTTAGTTTTTTGGATGTTTAGGGTTTTCCATTTTTTCTCAATAATAATAGGCCTTTGAGCCTCATTGTAACACACTTTATAGGCATGTAGCCACTGTTACACAGTAATTTTTCACTCTCCTGTCACTCATCGTTCCTGGTCCTGGAGAACCCTAGTAGTGACTACTATGTTATACTTTCACCATGAAACCTATGATCTTGTATCCCTTGAAGTTTGAAGAAAGTAGTCCCCACTCCCTTCAGAACATTTCGAGAGAATCCTTCTTAAAACCCAGTTTTTAAGATCAACTCTCTTTCCCAGTGTCTCACCTGTGTCGATGATGTGATTTTTACACTGTGACCCATGCCGCTTGGCACTACTGTTAGTCCAATACCCGTGTTAGTCTACTTCTGGAAAGCTTTTATAAAATGAAACAAAGTTTCACATCTAGAAACTTCTAGTGGCAATGTGTTGGATGTTCGTTTGGTCGGATAAGGGCCAAGACCTCCATATAAGGTTCTTTCCCCCTTAAAAGTGGACCTTCCCAAGGATATAAGACCTTCTTCTCCCTTGAGTGGATCTCATTCTTATCCTCCTCTCCCTATATAAACCACTTCCTTTTACCCTTTTTGGTTACACACAATACAACACATAGTGAAGCTGCAAAATTCAGAAATCTTTAGATTTTGATAGAAGAAGTGTTATAGCACCATTTACCACTCTTGGTATATATGATGCTTTGTTTATGGCCTAGGGCAACCCCTCCTTCCAGACTTGATCCAAATATATAAAAAATAGTGTTTTATTCCCTCTACGCTACTTCGCCCTGAGCTAAAAGTACGTACACGGGGGCCAGTCAATACCCAACCTGCATATATGTATTAAAACACTTAAAAAATTAGCTGTTAGGCCCCTATACTACTAGTGTAACCCCCTATTGTTGTTAGCATAACCCACTTATTATATTGATGTACCCATGTAGTGCCCATATTGTTACTATTGTGCCACATAGAAGCCCACTATTGTTATTATTGTGCCCTTACATTATTATTGTTATGTCGGCTCTGATTATGTTATAACCCCTTAGACTCCTATATATAGAAAGGAGGTATTTTCATTTGTATCATCCAAGAATTGTTCATTTATGTAATGTAAAGGAGGTTTCCCCCTCGAAGAGGCTGAATTCTAATGCGTTGATCTATCTTTTCTATCTTTTCTTGAGCTTGTTTCATAACATTTGGTATCAAAGCTTTGGATTCTAGGGTTTCGCTGCTCCAAACAGGTCATCGTGGCATTTTCGCTATAACTTGTTTTCTGTGACGTTTTAGAAGTCACAAAAAAAACCCATTTGAGAAGAAATCGCACTGAACCTTGGGTCTGAATTTCAGAGCTGTTTGCTTGATATTTTCGGAGATATGATCTCAGGAAGTTGGTCTTTTTGCAGACTCTTGAATTACACTCAAAACAGGTGACCTGGGAAAAATCGTCATAACTTTCTTTCTGAGCATCGGATTGAAGTTTCGTAAGAAGTTACAAAAAGAGGACGGACTGTAGTTTCTTGTGAGTGTTTTTCAGATCCAAAGGTTGAAACACTGACTTGTGGCACGTCGTACAAGTTCACTCTACTGAACTAGTCTATAATCAAGTCACTGTGGGAGATTTCGCATAACTCTTCCTTGGAGAATCCAATTTGGGTCAGACTTGTGGCATTGGAAAGAGGACACAGAGGGCTACTGCAGGTCACAAATTTAGAACTAGGTGATTGAAAAGTACAGAGTTACAGTCGTTTCAATGTCGAGCTCCTAAAATCAAGAAAAAGCAAGATGAGGAAGTTTGATGGCAAGGATCCGGTAAATTGGATACTTCAAATGGAGCAATATTTTGATCTACATGGTGTACAACTGTTACAAAAGGTATGTATTGCATCTTCATATTTAGAACCAGATCAATTTTTATGGTATGAAGGGCTTTGTTCTCGTAAAAAACTTGTTATGTGGTCAATTTTCATGGAGGAAATGATAGCACATTATGAGGATACAAAGAGAAACACCTTCTTTAGAGCAACACCACAACAATTGGAAAGAGTAAAAGGGCTTTGTGACATAATGGAAAGAAAAATTATGGAAACCAGGAAGCATACCCCTCACAACTATAAAGATGGAAGTGTTGTTTCTCCCAGCCTTCCACAACCTACAAGGGTTACACCACAACAATTGGAAGAAAAAAGAGAAAAAGGGCTTTGTTACAATTGTGATAGAAAATGCACTAAAGGTCATAGGTGTGCTGAGAAGAAATTATTTTACATAGAATATGAAGAGGAGGAAGAAAAGGATCAAGAAACATCAAAAGAAGAGGATATACGCCAGGACACCACCCCAGAGAAAGAAGAAATGAATCAGACCATATCTTGTAAAGCATTGGAAAGAATTACCACTCCTCAAACTCTCAAGATAGAAGGACATATCAAGAAGAAAAAGGTGCAAGTAGTGAAAGATCACATCGAGAAAGAAGAAATGAATCCAACCATATCTTGTAATTCAATGGACGAAATTACCACTCCTCAAACTATCAAGATAGAAGGACACATCAAGAAGAAAAATGTTCAAGAAGTGAAAGATCACATTGAGCATCAAGAAATGAATCCGACCATATCTTGTAAAGGACGGGAAGAAATTACCACTCCTCAAAAGATAGAAGGACATATCAAGAAGAAAAAGGTTCAAGCAGAGAAAGATCACATCGAGCATCAACAACAAGTTCTCCAACTTTTAAAGGATAACGCCACTTCGGTGCAAAATCAAACGAAACAACAGGTAGATCAACATCGTAGTGAAAAATGTTTTGATGTAGGTGATTGGGTATTTTTACTGCTACATCTCAAGCAAGCTATTTATGAGAAGGAAATGTTTGCAATACTACATGCACTTAAAAAATGGCGACCTTACCGAATGAGAATACTCTTCAAGGATGAGGATGTGGAAGCATTGTTTTTTGCTATTTATATTATCCAACCAAATTGGATAAACGAAGCAAGGGATGAATGGAAGAAGGACGAAGAAGTATGGCCACTTATTCAAAAGTTGCAAAAGATCCCAATTCAAGCAATATTGTCAGAAATTGAAGAGGAAGGAAAAATCATATTGGAACCTGGAGCAGTCACAGAAACAAGAACCCGACAGCTACGAAATCGATCAATCTCAGAGTATTTCATCAAGTGGAAGAACTTACCCGCTGAATATTCCACATGGGAGGACAAGAATTTTATACAGAAGCATCAAGAACTACTCAAGCGTTGAGGACAACGCTTTTTGAAGGAGAGGGGCATGTTAGGCCCCTATACTACTAGTGTAACCCCCTATTGTTGTTAGCATAACCCACTTATTATATTGATGTACCCATGTAGTGCCCATATTGTTACTATTGTGCAACATAGAAGCCCACTATTGTTATTATTGTGCCCTTACATTATTATTATTATGTCGGCTCTGATTATGTTATAACCCCTTAGACTCCTATATATAGAAAGGAGGTATTTTCATTTGTATCATCCAAGAATTGTTTATTTATGTAATGTAAAGGAGGTTGCCCCCTCGAAGAGGCTGAATTCTAAGGCGTTGATCTATCTTTTCTATCTTTTCTTGAGCTTGTTTCATAACATTAAATTTCTTTAATTTTGGGTGGAGTTCACGGGTTTTACCTGTTGATTACCTCCTATTGACCATGGCCCAACTGTTTCCCAACTAAAAAACTAATTGCGAGAGGCATAAATAGACCTCTATGGGAAGGCCTTAAGGAGAGAAGAAGAGATAGAGTTATATACTGAGATTATCCCTCACTGAGTCTAATGAATCCTCGTGCCTCATGCACTTCCCCAAGCTTCAGGAAACCCTTGTTTACTTGATTATAGATATCCTTCCTTTTGATTGATATATCTTGGTCTTAGTGATGGAAGAAGATTGTTGAAGGCTGGGATAGGAAGAATCTGGAGGACGGTTCCGCTTGGAGCCAGAGAAAGACTCAGGTGAATTCTCTCCATGTTATTTATAGCTTACTGCAATAAAAGAAATGTTGTCTTGTTTCCAAAATTAACTATGTCTATGCATAAAATTATTTTTTAATTCATGTATGAATATTGTTTTGATGTATTATCAATCATTTGTTTATATGATATAAATTCAATTTCATGAATATGATTTACTTCTATACTGCTATGTATGTTCAAATTGAATGATTTTCAGGTTTGAAGAACATCGGGAGTTGCAGAGGGTTTGAACGCTGTGGGACCTACTCGAATGAAGGAAATATGAGTATGGTCACTCTTACGTAGTTTGATAATATAAGCATCTTTCCTGAGCTGTTTGAGTATTTCTTGTTGTGGTTTTCTTCTGCTCTGTTAGGGTTCTAACCCTAAGCCCTAGGGTGCTTTCACCCGAAATAGAATTGATGACTCCGTAGGGGATAACAATCTTGTTATTCTTGGTTTCGGTTGTTCATTCTCAATCAGGGCTTAGTCTTTGGTTTGCTTGCAGTTACAATCTTATTTGGTCTACTATAGTCCTAGGCCTCAAGTCTGATCTTTTGGACCAGACTTTGTTTTTTTATTTTTTCTTGTAAATCTTTGTATACGCTCTTTACTTTGTTTATTGTAGCATATACATGCTTGTTTCTGTAAAGTTAACTCGTGTATACGTGAGTTTCCTGTGTCAGGAGTGCGTGTGCATTCCTTTGTGTTTGAGCATAGTCGTGTATGCAAATTTTTATATTGTTTTTTCAAATATTTCAGCCCGGATAGATTTGTTGCCTGGTATTTTCAGTATTTGTGTGATCAATTATTGTCTGAAGAATTTAATTATTCTGCAAGCTTACTGTTTCGAAGTCTTTTCCTCATTGAAAAGATTTGGCCTAGGTTTGCTTCTTTAACGAGTTTGTAATTTGTGTTTTTGCACACAAGACTTCGTCCTAAAGTTCTTGATTATTCTGGTCCTCCAAAACATGAGATTGTTTTCAGTTTCAGTGTCAAGCCCAAATTTCAAATCTACTTTCTTTTCTCTCCTTTGTTTTGTGGCCTCATAGATTTTCTTGCTTTTTGAAAGCCTTTTTGACAAATTTGGAATTATTTCTTTCCTGGCTTCTTGGTCAGTTTTTCAAACTCTTTGCTGCTATTTGGGTCGTTTTGTACAAGTTGAAGTCTTTTTGCTCAAGTTTTCATTCATTTTCAAGTTTGTAATTTTCAAAGACTCCTTGTGCTCTTTTTTCGATCTTTTGAGTTTTAGCAGCATTTTGGTGATTTCAAAAAGTTGTTTTGGTTGCTTCTTTAAAAAAGAAAAGATCTCAAAAAATGTGTTTTTGTTTTTCTTTTGCCAAGTTTGGTTTATGGTTTCCTTTTGTTGTTGAAAGTGAATTGCGATCTTTTACAATTTTTCCTTCTTGTTTGGAGAGAATTTTGTGTTCAAAATTTGTATCCTCTTCAGTACTTAAGTTGCCTCATTGCTAGTTATAAACATTTTCTTTTTCTTTTTGAGCGTTATTTAGCATCTTGCATCTCCATTATATCTTGCAGTAGGGTAGTTTGCATTGTTAAAGCATTCATAGTCTTTTAGTTTTGGGTGTGTGAAGTGTGTTTCAAGAAAAGAAGAGAAAAAATACTTTGATTTGTAGAAGTTCCATAGAACCCGTTTAGAGATCTCTTTTCACGAAGAAAAAATGACTACATTCATGTAGTTAGTTTTTCATTTATTTCTGTTGCGTCATACAAACATCATTGGTTTCACTCCCATATTTACCCTTGACTTAAAGAACAACCATTAAAATCAAGTGATTAATTAAAATTAACTAGAACTTTTATGTTTTCATCAGAATACACCAACAAGTTTAGGCTTATTAGGGCCTTGGATTAGGAAAGAGGAGAGTTAACTCTCCAAGGCTGCCCAAAATTACAAAACATAGAAGCTTGATTAATGAGTGAAATCCAATAGCGTTAGGGAGACCAAGAAAGCTCTGTAATTGGGAGTAAAGCATGCGAGAGAGTGAAGATAAGGACAAGAGATACCCCCTCTCTTAGTTATCAGATCCCCCCTCATGACTGTTCCGCCTGACTTTTGATACGAGTTGGTGACCATAGTTGCTTATCCTAGGGATCACACAGGTGGCTGCAGAGGGGAATCTCATGGCACCTGGGGCTAACGTTGTATCACGTTCAGTAATACTTATGGAGGGTACCCTTGCGAAGCTTGGGTGCTTGCACCAGCAAAGGCTGTTGTTTGGAGGTCGGCATAACTGCCTTTGATACCTTTGCTAGTAAGTCTGGGGCGTAATTACCCCAATCTATTTCCGGAAGGCCCTTGTTATTAACTTTCATGTATTTTGGTGTCCAGTCCTAATTACCCAGAGTGGAAATACTCGAGAGTTGTTTGATTGCTAATATCTTTAGGGACTTCTTAGTGAGTGTTCTTTGCTCCTAGTCAGCCTAGATTTATAATTTTTTGAGTCTTTAAGTAGATATTTTAAATAATTCAAATTGGTTGATTGACCATCTCAACGGTCTAGGAGACTTCGTAGGCTATCACCTACGAGTCCTAAGCCTTCTCCTAAAAGGCATAGGAGCAATTCTGCTAGTGGTTTTCAACCAGTAGCAACATGTGCATCAGAGATTGATCCTTCGCTTTGGGTCATTAATTCACAAGATAGACCTGGCACCAGTAAAGAGTTAGAGAGGAGCACACCAGTTCTTTCTCAAGTACTTTTTCAGTCAAAAGATAATATCGAAGTTGAAGAGCTTTTAGAGTTGGTTGCAGCTCTGAATTCTCCTCTTCCTCCTAATCATCCAGACGTTCTATTGTATGTCAGAAACCTGACTCATAGGCCTTCGAGCCCAGGTTTACACCCATATATTCCTTCGATGACCACTGCTTAAATCATGGCATCTACGATGAGTGTTGAGAGTGTGCAAACTCCCATATCTGTACAAGGAGGAGGAGCTATTTCCATCCCTTCTATTACTCCCAGCATGACTATATTTGGATCTACTTCCATTCCATCAACGAGTGGAAGTTCTCAGGCTACTCCATCTGGTTTTGGATTTATCCCTTATGGAATGCCGTCTGTTGGACACCTAATCCTCTATGGGTTAGTGTGGAAGCTGAATAGACTAAGGAAGTCCAAGAGACCTTGGAATACGAAACCAAGAGTCACACCATGTACTATAAATGTATATGATTTGTTAATAATAAATGAACTCTCATGCTTATCTTTCATATTATGTTGTTGCCCATGTGTGTGTTTAACATGGTATCAGAGCAAAAGGCGTATTCCTGCCCCTGCATAATTACTGTGAGCCAAGTTTAGGCCTGGGCATTTTCAGATTTTCCAGAATTTGTCTTCCATCTCCCTATTTATAGAAATATTCTAATATATATAATGCCTTCCATAATACTGCATGAAAATATGTTGTTGCATTAGGCACAACATAACAGTTACGTTGTCCATTGTTTGTTGTCATAACAATTATGTTGTACGCCTCCTCTTGATGATCTTTTGATGGCAGGAACATTCTCCTCCATGAATGATGCGCTGACATTTCTAGATCTATGAATGCTCTGTCAGAGGTCGAAGTCGAAGGATCTATTTTCTCCGTTCAATTAATGTCCTGCCATGAATTTGGAGCCTTGGAGCAGCGTTGAACATCTTCAGTGAGTGCAGGTCCAAAATTGATTTGTGGTCAAAACCTGCGAGCTTGTGTACACATGTGGTGAACTAGACGTGAAGGTGAAATCTGGAATTGATTGAAATATTGCTGGAAGATTGAAGGACTTTGTGTTGAATATGTTGGTCGAAATCATTGTCGTGGTGAACGTTGGTCTAAATTATGCATATTGTTGTGTGTTGGAATACTGAATGAGGTGAAGAAATGAATGTTGCCTAACATTGAGATGATCGATATATATATATGCGTTGAACATGTTGTACTGCGTTTGCATGGTTGGAGACTGGTGAGTGGTGCGTTGAACCTTCATTCACATGTTGTTTTGCATTATTTGAGGTCATGCCATACATTATATATGGAGACTGATCATGGTATGTAAATCCAAATCGATGTTGCATTAAGGGTTTTTAAAAGGTTGAATGTTTTTAAAAGGTTGAATGGTATCATATAATTGTTCCAATTGACTTTGATGTGCCACCGGTAAGTTATCAGATATTTGAATTATTTCAAATCTGTCAATGATTAAATTAGAGCAACCCTCCACATCTAGATACTTGAGCTTCTTTAAATTCCTGAAGTTATATTGAATCCTTTCCAAATCGTGGCAATTTGAGAGATTGATATACTCAAGGTTCATCAAATCACCAAAGGTAGTCGGCAGGTCCTCCAAATTGTGACAGCCCTGTAGATCAATGTGTTGGAGATATTTACCAAAGGAATCAGGCAGGCAACCTGAGAGATTGATATGTCAGAGGTCCCTCAAATCACCAAAGGAATCTGGTTGGAGATATGTGGTATGTGTTACTGCTGCGGTTAGTTGCTTGGACAGAGATTGGAGTGTCGACTCATTGAACTGGTCGAAAAGGAGTATGCGCAGCTAACGAAGCTCAGGGATAGGGACAGTTACCTGGAGGCTACCATTTTTCTCCTTAAGCCGTTTCTCTAATTTCGCATGAAATTTTTACCAAACGCTCATGATTTTTGAACATTCTCCATAGCCTCTTTGCTCTTCATGCCACTTGACTACTTAACTACATGTTGCTTGAGCATTTATTTACCTACCCATTTGTCTATTGTATCTGTGGTCATCCATTTTACGATTGAAAGACCGAAAGAGATAAAGGTTTGAGCATCACCCTCAATTGACCAACATAGATACCAATTTCGAATAACTTACAGATGCGTGGGCTCCTTTTCCTATGAATTTATCATGTTTAAGCTGCGTCCGAGTAAAGAAGGAAATGAAAGATAAGCGGTTGGATACGTGACCAACATTTGAGACTTGGATACTCTTGGCACTTGTGGGGATTAATGGCGACATACCCAACTGTGTGAGGTGGACAGAAGTGGCCATTTGCTATGTCTGCAGGCAGCCTGGTTCGCCCAAATTTGTCCTCCATGTGAGTTGAAGCTTGCCAAGGCTGTTGCTTCCTTCAACTTCCACTAATCTAGAGTCAACAGAAGGTTGTCTCAATTGATATAGAATTATCACCATCATCTGTCAAAGTAGTTGCAGTCCAAGGTTGAACAGGCTCAAATTGGACCTAATCCATGTAAAGATGTGACTTTGTGTGATTTTCAATGCAAGCTTCCAAAAATGTGCTTTCCTTGATAGAGCGCACCTTTGTTCTCACTGAAAGTGGATTAGCCACCACAAATTTGAAAAACTGAGGAAGATGCTTCCGCTCCCCATCTGCATCAGTGTACACCGCCATACAAACCAGCGTGTGTGCTCCTAATTCTTTAATGTCATGTTCTATTATGAAATCATAGCGTCCCCCTGCTCTTATGGACTCAACGAGTGACTTTGAAGTGTCTAAAAGTACCAACCGTTGTCGTTTTGTTTGCATTTATGCCTTAATGACCACGTCTCTAACTTCATAGTTAGAGTGATTATGGTGATGCGTCTCTGCAGGCCCTCATTCCAGATAGACCATCCATTGAGATGCAACCCATTTGATCTCCAGAGAAGCTAAACCCAGGAATAGAAGGAAAGGAAAGGCATATTAGTCCTTGTTGTTTGGATTCTATTCACTATAAGTGCGCGACAAGGCCTTTGATGATTGAAAATTCATTAATGGACCTCCCAAACCACCATGAGTCAATGGCTACCTAATTAAGTTCTGGCTCAAAATCAAAATATAGGGTTGCAAAATTCTTCATGCTGCAAAAGTGTCGATGTTGGTGGTGGACAAAAGAGCGCCTGGAACCTAATTCTTCTCCACCTCCTTATAAAGAGTGACATCTGCCTTTTTCTTCATTTTAACTGCTTTGCATATTTCAATCCATTTCATAATCAAGGTTCTACATGGCTATTTTCCTTTTCAGATAGAATGGGAGAACACATGTAACAATGGTTCTAATTCTTCTCATCTTCAGAAAGAGAGAGATCTACATTATGGCGATTTGAAATGTGTTACTTATTTCAAGTTATCATTCAAAAAAAAAAGCAAGTTATAGTGATTACAGTTATAGCCCATTTGGTCTGCAAACTTGCAAATTCTCATTTAATCAACCAGTTTTGTGTAAATTATAACCTAAGTTATTAATAGTATAGTTGGAGAAAATGGCTAGATTTGATGATGCATTAAAGTTACTGAATACACTAATACATTCCACTATTGGTGGGATGGTAAACATCAATAAAGACATTCTCTGTGACATTCAGACCTGCCTGCATAATGCACAAGAAAAGATCGATTTTTTGCAGCTTGAATCACAGCTACAGTAAGAAGAGCTACATCAAAATAGACATCATTTTGAACCTGTTTTTGTTCAGAACATTGAGACAACCACCCATCAGTAGCAAGTCAATAATGTTACAGTTCATTCAGATTTAGTACCCAATAAAGCAGCAGTTGTACATGCAGATGCAGAAATTCAACCTGCTCTTCTCAAGCCCATCATCAGACCTTGGGAAGAGCTTGTCTACAACAAGCGCAAAACAGGTCTTGGATATGAGAAGGACGTGTCCTTTCATATTCCAGACTACTCAAAGCCCATTCAGTTTCAAAGTGTTGGATTTCTTCAGGACGGTTCATCTTCACCTGCTCCTCATGACAGTTCACCTTCAGTTGTTTCAGATTCTGGTTCTCTTCCACAACAGCCACAACATATTGTGAAATGCCAACACTCTGACCAAGTTGGCCATTTGAAAGATCATTGTTTTGATCTTCATCCATGTAAGCACTATCATAAAACCATTCATTCTTCAAACAGATGCTTTAGAAACAAACCTCCTATAAGAACAAAGATTCATCTTGGATGGATCACTTCTTGGCAATGGGCATCAACAGCCAAGAAGATATTTCAGTCACATGTCAGAACTTGTTCAAGAGTATTGAACAATCTTTCAGTTGAGTTTTCTCCATCATCTCACCTTGTATCTGATGGGGGGGGGGAAATGATGGTCATCTACAAGATTCAAAGCCACATCAAGCGAGCTTGAGCCACAACTTGCCATACCAGATTTAGAGTGTAGCCAGAGACAAAGATGCCCCTAATCCTCTATGGGTTCGGGACACTTCCTCTAGCAGAAGACTTCAACTTCTTGCTAGTTTCGAAAGAGTTCTAGGAATAGAGTTGGGGACACTTCCCTCTAGTAGAAGACTTCATCTTCTTGCCAGACTTGGAAGAGTTCCAAGAATTGCATTAAGCATTCCAGAGTTGTTGGTCATCCTTAAACCATCACAGATTGAGACTTCCCTTTTCAGGTTGAAGTTCTCCCTTTTATGCAGGGTGAGACCTCCCTTTCATGGTTGAAGGTTTCCCTCTTCAAAACAATAGGAGCACTTTTTCTAGCAGAAGACTTCAGCTTCTTGCCAGTTTTGGAAGAGTACTAGGAATTGCACTAAGCATTCCAGTGTTGGTGGTCATCCTTAAACCACTACCCTTTATACCAAAATTTCAAAGATCACATTCAGCCTAGTCAACGTTGCCATGCATTTTTGCACATTTTGTATTATAGCTCTCTTCTTGGACTCATACATAACCCTTCGGATTAAGGGGGGGAATGTTGGACACCTTATCCTCTATGGGTTAGTGTGGAAGTCGAATAGACTAAGGAAGTCCAAGAGACATTGGAATACGAAACCAAGAGTCACACCATGTACTATAAATGTATATGATTTGTTAATAATAAATGACTCTCATGCTTATCTTTCATATTATGTTGCTTCCCATGCGCGTGTTAAATCTCATGGGATTCCTTCAATTCCTTTGAACATACCATTGACCAGCTCCATGTCCATGATGAGTGGATCGGCTTCTTTTCAGGGTTTCCCATTTGGAAGTGGTCATATACCACACTCCAATCCAGCAGTAGGGTTAATGGCTTTTTCCTTTATAGGTCAAGGTAATAACCCATTCCAGAGTTGGACAAACCCTGTGGTTAGTGGGATAGGAGCTTGGAATCAATTTTATTCCAGCCAACAAGGGAATGTGCCATATTCTTCAGTTAATTTGTTTTAGAATTTTCCACCCTTTGCTAACACATGGAATCCTTATCAGGGGTTATCAACTCCTTTTAACACTTTGTTAGGGGGTAACTTCACTGGTTATGGAGGATTTATGGTAGGAGTTAGTCAAACTCCGAATTTTACTGGACCACAAGGAGCACCTTTTCATTCAGTAGGCTCTATGAGTTACTTTGACCAAATGGTATATAGAGTTGCCAAGGGGAACCTATACTTCCTTTTGTGATTTGGATAATCTCTTTTTGAATGATTTTCAGTTGCTTGTTCGATATGAAGTCGGAACTGAACTTCTAGCTAACTTTCAACAAGACACCGCAACTCACATTTCGGATCACATCTAGGAATGGAGGAGGAGGAAAAGGCTTATGAAAGCTGAAATCCCAGCAGAGTTCCTTCGCGAATGGTTTCTCAAATCATTACAACCTGAGATCTCAAAGGATGTGTCTATCTCCGATGTTTATATGGAAGAGCAGGCCATTTTCAGAGCCCAACAATTGGAATTGATATATTCTCAGTCTGGGGTTCTTCAAAAAATTCTACCCGATTCTCCTAGATCTAAGGTTGATTTAGCCAAACCAAAACTAGGTCACCATGCCGATGGTATAATTAGTTTGATTGATGTTAACATAGTGAACCTATTGAATCATTACAACAGTTGTCTCTATAAACTGCTTCTTCTACCCTGGCAGCACCATCTGTACCTACACCTTCCAAACCTAACTTTATAAACATCGTCCATAACACTAACCCCAAAGGAAATCAATAATCCGATGGGAAGAGGAAGGGACAAGGTAAGATGAAGAACCAGGAAGGAAAAGGTAATGCAAACAAACCCGACAATGATGCCGGAGAGGGTAGGAAAGAGTCCAAGAAAAAGGTAAAATTTCCATGCAAGTTATGCAATGGAGATCATCTGACTCGCCTCTGCCCTAAGATGCAAGATGCTCAGTGCTTATTAGTATAGCAAGGTGTTGGAAATAATACTGAGAGGGGGGGCTGAATCAATATTTGCAAATCAATATATTTTTCATTTCCATAATCAGATTTACATACGCTACTTCAGTGAAGGGAACTCACGTGTGCACACAACTATTCTTAAGGAAACCAATGTATATCTAGTGAACTTATGATTCAGTTAATTCATCATATGTTGATCTTTAATCTGTGCATCAGTACTTTATTAAACATTAAACAGTAACCATGTGTAGTTAATAACAGAATGAACCATCACACATAAGAAACACACATGAACACCAAGATTTAAGGTGGAAACCCAATGTGGGTGATAACCACCTGCTGCTATCATCTCTGTCTTATTTTAATAACAAGAAAATCCGTTTACAACATTGTACGAGTGCAGACTCATACTAGTATGCAGGCTTCTACCTGTAGAAGGTCACAACCTTCTCTCGTTCTCCATCTTCTACTGGAAAGGAGCTACAACCCCTTAGCTCTTGTACTAGCCGATATGTTTACTAGTACATAGGTGTCGACCCATAGAAGGCTATGACCTTCTTTCTTCGTCCACGTTTCATAAATTTTTAGACTGGATGCTCTTGGTACACAACAATACACATGAAGGCCTTGTTTCATCCAATTTTCATACTGGACCCATCAACAACATTGAAGCTTAGAATCAATCATCATTGCAATACAACCATCAACTACATCTGCATCAACCAATCACTGAAACTCAATCAATCACTGACCACCTCTGAACCTCTGAACCTTTGACACAACTGAATCAACCATTCATTCATACTTAATCAAATTCAAAAAAACCATTGGAACAGATAGATCATTGTAACCAGTAAACAGATCTGAACCCAGAATACTGCATCATCATTCAGAACCAATTGTAACCTCAAAAAACATGCATCAAAGTGTATACACAACTTGGAATAGCTGAACCAGCGTGTATACAAAACTTCATCAAAGCAAACCAGCGTATAGATCTGCAAATATTTACTTATAACTTTGTTGCACTTCTCGACTTCAGGCATACCCAGATCATTAAATATAAAGGATAAAACATGTGTTAGCAATTAGATCTAGCCCATCATATCACATAATGAATAGTCATTATGATCCTGATCCATCATTGGATCTCATCCATCATCACTGAAGCAAATCACAATCAATCAATCTGAACATTGTCACCAGAATGAAGTCACCAGAACATAAAGCAAAACCCAGAACTCTGCACCAACAACCAAAACCAACTGTAACTTCAAACATCATAGTTCATAAGGTATACGCTACTTCGATGTATTGAACCAGCGTGTATACGCATTTTTACCAAAGCGAAACAACGTACATATTTGCAAATATTAACTTGAAACTTCACAGACATTCCAGACTTCAGTCATACCCAGATCATATCATTTACAGAATAAAACATGCGTCAGTATTCAGATCTAGATTGTCCATGATCAAACCACATAATGATAATACATTTAAGGCTTTATGATCCCAGTCCATCAACCATCATCAACCACATGGGTGCATCCTTAGATCAGATCAAGCAATGCATCAAAAGCTCATAACCTGCATATATGATCTAACACTTCAGAAGATATTCAATACTAGCACACTTGGCCTAATGATCTTCTCCTCATATATATTTTTAGGCTTTTCTCAATACCTTGGACCAAAACCACTTAGGACCAATACCTTGGCCCAAATACCTAGGGCCAATACCTCGGACCAAGTACCTTGGATCAATACCTTGGACTAAATAACTTGGTCCAAAACTTTGGTTTTCCAATATGTATGCACTTTTCCTTTTGTGAAATTGCATGTATACGTTATACGCTTCTTTGGTTCTGTTAACCCGTGTGTATATGCTCCTTGGACAAAGTGAACCAACGTGTACCTCTCTTTATTCATTCTTTGGAGTCTGATCTGTAATCCTTTGTTGTTAACTTGCTGCACTGTGAACTATCATCTGAGAGAGTTTCCATTGTACATTACTTCTGAACTAGTTCCTTTAAACTGCCCTGCATTTTGTCACATCTGTAAACACAACTGCCATGCATTCTATCACATCTAATATCTCTTATGTATATTCATCTAGTTACCATATACAAGTGAGTTGTTTTGCTATAAGTGGGTTACCAACAAGTACAACACATGCTTCATAATGCCAACAATCTCCCCCTTTGGACTTGATGGCAACCATGTTGGTGTTGATTACCGCAAGCTATAGGAACAGTTAGAGATAACAAGAAACACCAAAACACTTTCCCCCTTTGACATCAAGGGAAAAGGGCGGACTGAGATATTCTCCCCTTTTGATATCAAGGGAAAAAGGCTGACCAAAAAGAAGACTTTCATATCTGAACAGCTGAATATAAACATTGATCATGCTCCCCCTAAGCACATGTTGAATTCTCTGATTAAACTCCCCCTTTGTACATGCTGAGATGCACTATATCATCCTTGCTCCCCCTATGCACATGCAGTGTCTGTAAATATTTTCAAAAGAATAACATGACTCTATAACTCAGCTAAGTGAGTTTGACATGCCTATCACCAATGACTCATACATATATCAATCTCCCAACCAAGTGGGGATATATCGAATTTGACTCATCCTCCCAACCAATTGGGGATATACCAATTTATACATGTAGAAATTTTGAATAATAAACACTTATTCACAGATTTTATCCCGATTATACACTATTGCGGAATACATGCACAATACATAATCTCCTCTATGTTGATCATCAATTTATCAGCATCAAAAACAATGAAACATCAATCGCATGCACACACTAACACAGTATGTAACCCGGGGAAAGCTTATAGTTGAAAACCCCACACTATCTGTATATTGATGATTGAGAACGTGTAACAATACATAGTACAATACTCCTTACAAGTATCCAACACTATCTCCACCTGTTACACACTTAACTAGCTCAGATCCAAACAAGTCACGGGTTCAAATCTCCTCCGCTGCTTTGCCTGCTTCTATTGCACAATACCAAGTGAAAATCACGTGAGCACAGGCTATTTCACTGGGCATATACTGCACAATCCTCATGGGCATACTCAATCCATGCTTGTGCAAATGTCATGCACAACTGATAGTCACAACTCACCCTTTCACTTACCTCTAACACCTGTCTCTGTTGAATTGTCCATGCACTGAGTTAACTGATGTATTCTTCAGTTACTTTATGAGTTAATAATTAGTGAATTAATTAACAATCAATTCACACAACTCATCACTAGTGTATTCTCCAGTTAGACTGAATACATCTAGTTCAACTGAACACAACTCCATCAACTCCACATCCAACTCCACAGAACTCACATGCATGAGTTCTAACTGAAGTCCTCCATGCAATAGCTCAAACAACACATAAGAAAAGCGTATTTCCTTCTGTCAGCTACATGTACCACATCCATAGCTCGAACTGAAGTGCTCCAAGAGAATAAGATAATGTTTAGAGTCCGAATATTACTAAGGGCTAATAATATTTGATTGTTTCTATTTTTAGCCTGGCAGTCTAAAAATAGACTTTGATCACTCTGCTGTGAACCAAAAATAGAAGTCCATCTATTTTTCCCAACATGACCAATCATCCATAAACAGAATTCTGCAACTCATAGACCATGATCCATATGTCTAAAAATAGACATAGTCTAAAAATAGACTTTGTGCCAAAAATACCCTGCGGGCCCACTTAGTGAAGGCAACTTCTTTCCACTAAGCTCCATCATCTTTTTCATTCTAAACACTCCCTCTCAATAAGATATGGATTATCAACAACCCCTATCCTGCCTTGGTGGTATTCGAATTTGCTCCTAGTGAGCGCCTTTGTCAAGATATCAGCATCCTGATCCTCCGTTGGAATGTATGAAAGTAACATGATTCTCCGCTGCACACAATCTCTGATATGATGGTACCTGATGTCAATGTTCTTAGATCTATCATCAAATACAGGATTAGCCAAGAGTTTAATGCAACTCTGGTTATAACAGTAAATCACAGTAGGCTCCAAGTAAGAACCAAACAAACCGACCAGGATCTTCCTCATCCATATAGCCTCGCATGCAGCCAAACTTGCTGCCATATACTCGGCCTCTGCTGAACTAAGTGCCACGGATCCCTACTTCCTGCTATACCAAGAAACTGTAGTCAACCCGATACTGAAGACCCCTGCTGATGTGCTCTTTCTGTCCGTTGGGCTCCCTGCCCAATCTGCATCCGTGAAGCCACATAGCTTCACCTCATCCTCCTGTCTGTACCACAATCCATATCCCGATGTGCCTCTCAAATAACACAATACATGCTTGCATGCCTTCCAGAAGGGATTGGTTGGTTTAACCATAGCTTGTGAAAGCTGGTTAATAGCATAGCATATATCGGGTCGTGTATTGACCAGATACATAAGCGACCCCACCAACTGTCGATAAACAGTGGCATCCACTTCTTCTGTCGAAGTGGCATCCTCCTTCCTCCAACCTCCAGGAAGAGGAGTATCAACAAGCTTGCAGCCATGCATGTTGAACTTCTCCAGTATCTCCCGAGCATACTTACCCTGAGAAACAAATAGTCCATCACTGCGCTGCCAAATTTCCAATGCTAGGAAATAATGAAGGAGGCCCAAGCCCTTCATCTCAAACTCCTTAGCAAGATCATCCTTGCATGAAAGTATCAATAGCTCATCACCCATTAGAATCAAATCATCTACATAAAGTACAATGATAAGCAACTTACCCTCCACCACAATCTGGTATAGGTTAGGATTTGCCTCACTCTTGGAGAATCCAAGTCCGGTGAAATAACTGTCTATCCGTGTGTACCAAGCATGTGGTGCTTGTTTCAACCCATACATTGATCTCTTAAGCTTGCACATGCAACTCGCTGCTGAAGATCTCAAAACCTTCGGGTTGTTCTATGTACACCTCCTCCTCAATGACTCCATTGAGGAACGCAGTCTTCACATCCATCTGATGAATGTGCCACCCCTTCTGCGCTGAGAGAGCAAGAATTGTCCGTATGGAAGAATACCTTGCGACAGGTGCAAAGGTCTCCTCATAATCGATCCCCTCTATCTGTGAAAAGCCTCTGGCAACAAATCTTGCCTTGTACTTCTCCACACTCCCATCAGCTGCCTGCTTAACTTTGAAGATCCATCTCGAACCCACCACTGATTTCCCTTCCGGTCTAGGAACAATCTTCCATGCACTGTTTCTGACAATCGAATCATACTCTTCCACCATGGCATTTACCCATGTGAGATCCTCCATAGCTTCCTTGAAAGAGGATGGCTCAGTCACAACACATTTGCTCATAAGAGCCATGTATCTAGTGTACCAATCAGGTGACTGTCTCTACCTGCGTTGGGCTATAGGTGGCCCTACAACTTTCTCTGCATCTTGAGCTAGTCGCTCAGCTTCTGTCAAGCGCTTTCGCCCTCTGATGGTTGGCGCTGCATGAGTGGTCTCTTCCACTCCATGAACTTCATCCTGTGGCTGATCCACATCCTGAAGCTCATATTTAGGAACTAATAACTCCTCATTTGCATGCAAGTGTGGCTCCATCTCAAGCGAACACTTCATGGCTTTCTCCTCCTGAAATTTTATATCCCGTCGCACAACAGTCTTACCACTGTCTGGAAAATACACACGATAGTTGTGGGGCGTATCAGTGTACCCCACAAATATCCCAACCTCTGCGGTCGGCTCCAACTTCTTCTTGGCATCCTTCGTCACATGCATGTAAACGTTAGCACCAAAAATCCTCAAATGATAAAGATCAGGCTTCTTACCAGAATAAGCCTCCTCAGGTGTACTCATGCCAAGTATCCTGTGAGGACAACGGTTCTACACATATACTGCAGTATTACATGCTTCTTCCCACAAGTGAAGGGGTAGGCCCTGATCATGCAACATCGCCTGTGCAGCACCCACGATCGTTCTGTTCTTCGGTTCAGCAACCCCGTTCTGCTATGGGTTATGGGGAGCTATGAGCTCTCTTTGAATCCCTTCTGCTTTGCAGAAATCCTTGAACTCGTCAGAGATGTATTCACCACCATTTTCGCTCCTAAGAGCCTTCACCTTCTTCCCCGACTCCTTCTCGACTAGTGCTTTGAACTCACAGAAATTTGAGTATGTCTCGCTCTTCTTCTGCATGAAGAAGATCCAGCACTTACGAGAGAAATCATCAACAAAAATCACATAATACCTGTGCTTTGCTGTCGAAGCTATTGAGAAAGGTCCACACAGGTTTGTGTGAATTCTCTCAAGGATCGTCATGGCATGACTATCCTTCTCGTGAAAGGTGGCTTTCACAAACTTTCCCAAAGTACACCCTTTGCACTGATCTGACTGTGCAAGAGTGCCTTTAGGAAGCCCTGTAGTGATCTGCTGTAGTATCTTCAAGGCTCCATGGTGAAGGTGACCCAATCTCCTATGCCACAGCTTGCCATCATCCTGGCTCACCAATCCTTCTGCCTTGCATGCCATTGTTGCACAGCCATCTACATGCAACTGATAAAGGTTCCTCACTCGAACCCCTATCTTTCGGGTTTCTCTAGTTGTCTTGTTGTGCAAGAAAGCCTTTCCCTTGCTGAAAACAACATCATATCCCTTGTCTTCTAACATTGCCACAGAGATAAGATTCTTCTTCAATCCTGGAACATGCATCACTTCCTTCAATACGAAGGGTTTACCAGACTCCCTCTCAAAGGAAATGGTACCGATACCAGTCGCACTGTATCTACCATCATCGCCCATCTCGATGTGCACTCCAAGATCTTTGTCCTCCGGATCAGAAAACAAATCTTGATCTCCTGTCATGTGAAAAGATGCACCACTATCCAAGAACCACACCGATCCCATCACACTTGAAACCAAGCATGCAATCAATGAAAAATCAAGCTCGAACTGTGAGGCTAGAGCCTCTCCTGCTGCAGATCCAGCAGCTTGCTTGTTCTTCTTCTTCTGGGGACAATTAGTGGCATAGTGTCCGTGCTGGTGACAGTGAAAGCACTTCACCTTGGACATGTCCTACTTCTTGCCTTTCACACCAGACTGAGAAGCTCACCAAGTCCTCATCATCGACACTCACCCCCACACTTCCCAGCTCATCCTTACATTGGGTGAACTTCGTGAGATACTTGGGCATACTGTCTCCCTTCTCACATCTGATGTTTCTGAGTTTATCCTTGAGCACCAGCTTCCTTTGATCACTCTTGCTTTGGAATAGATCTGTCAATGCTTTCCACATCAAGTATGGAGAAGCCTTTCCATGCAGGTTGGACACAATGTGATCCTTCACCCCCTCCAATAGAATCCTTCGACACTTTGTTGTCTTCTTTTGCCAAGCATCAACGTACACAGTATCATTAGGCTTTGGGACCTTAGCCTCTATGAACTCCTTTAGCCCATTATCATCCAACACTGCCTCCATCCTGTCCTTCCATGCACTATAGTTTGAGCTGCCCTCAAGGGCATACTCCAATCGCAATCCGTTGAAAGACATTGCCACGTTGATACCAAGAAAACACTACTGCAAATTCGAATTCCACCAGCTCCAAACTCAACCGCCTCTGATCTAGAATTCGTGAGAACAAAGTATTTTTCATACAGAGATTGAATGTATGGGATTTTACCAGATATCTCACCTTCCAAAGGAAGGATGAATCCAGAGGCTACTTGGCCTGATTACAGACTCTACCTGAAGAAATAAGATGTAAACACTTTCTGAATAATAGATCTGATGATCAACAACTCTGATACCATGTATAAATTTTGAATAATAAACACTTATTCATAGATATTATCCTGATTATACATTATTGCGGAATACATGCGCAATACATAATCTCCTCTACATTGATCATCAATTTAGCAGCATAAAAAACAATGAAACATCAATTGCATGCACACATTAACACAGTATGTAACCTGGGGAAAGCTTACAGTTGAAAACCCCACACTATCTATATATTAATGATTGAGAATATGTAATAATACATAGTACAATACTCCTCACAAGTATCCATCACTATCTCCACCTGTTACACACAAAACTAGCTCAGATCCAAACAAGTCACAGGTTCAAACCTCCTCCACTGCTTTGCGTGCCTCTATTGCACAATACCAAGTGAAAATCACGTGAGCACAGGCTATTTCACTGGGCATATACTGCGCAATCCTCATGGACATACTCAATCCATGCTTGTGCAAATCTCACGCACAACTGATAGTCACAACTCACCCTTTCACTTACCTCTAACACCTGTCTCTGTTGAACTGTCCATGCACTGAGTTAACTGATGTATTCTTCAGTTACTTTATGAGTTAATAATTAGTGAATTAATCAACAATCAATTCACAAAACTCATCACTAGTGTATTCTCCAGTTAGACTGAATACAACTAGTTCAACTGAACACAACTCCATCAACTCCACATTCAACTCCATAGAACTCACATGCATGAGTTCTAACTGAAGTCCTCCATGCAATAGCTCAACCAACACATAATAAAAGTGTATTTCCTTCTGTCAACTGCATGTGCCACATTCGTAGCTCAAACTGAAGTGCTCCAAGAGAATAAGATAATGTTTAGAGTCCAAATATTACTAAGGGCTAATAATATTTGACTGTTTCTATTTTTAGCCTGGCAGTCTAAAAATAGACTTTGATCACTCCACTGTGAACCAAAAATAGAATTCCATCTATTTTTCCCAACATGACCAATCATCCATAAACATCATTTTGCAACTCATAGACCATGATCCATATGTCCAAAAATAGACTTTGTGCCAAAAATACCCTGCGGGCCCACTTAGCGAAGGCGACTTCTTTCCACTAAGCTCCATCATCTTATTGCATTCTCAACAATACATGATTGAAATATAGCAATTATTACATCATCCTTCCTATGCATAGTGGGGGTAAAAATTACATCATATGACCAAAAAGGACTCATCACAAGACAGAGACAAATTATTACATCATGGGTCTTTATATGACCTTTACATCAAATGATATACATGATGTTTATAACAGAGACCAAATATCTAAACAAGACCACGATAGTCATTAGCAACTATCATACACCATGTATGATCTACACCATAAGCATCTGTCAACAGCATCTAGACCTGTAACCTGTGTATGTCCATCATCAGTTCCGAAGATATGACCAAGTAAATATCATCAACCTATGACTAAGTATGTTGTATATAGATATGAACTCATCCTCTTGATCTCATCAAGATCAACTTTCTTTGTTTCCTAAGTAGAAAGAGCCTTATCATAACCTTCCACGAATCAACTAAGCATATGTCATATCTCCAAGCAGTACCACAAAATCATTCACATCATATCATATGTGAAAACACCATAGTCATCAGGAACTGCATGATCTTTCACAAGAACCCTTAATATATCAACCATGTATCATCACTAGGGAGCATCCCACATCTAATAAGCAACAACCATGATAATCAACATATGTGAGTATCAACCTATCATCATAAGGTAAGAACTCATCATCATTATGTGTCTAAGTAAGCCATGTCTTCAAATAGCTATTTCTTCATGTGACCTGTAATAACATCATTCTCTTGGCCAACCAACAATATTTATCATACTGTATATCCATCAAAGAGATAGAAATAGGTATCTAGAAAACCATCATGGTCATTTGACAAAATTTCTTGATATCATCAATAGCAACAATCCTCAACCATGTGAGAGCCAAGAACTATAGGAATCCTGCATCATAATTGCACCATATGAACTTTATGCATCTTTGAAGGCATGATGACAACAACATAAAAGAAATAAGTGGCTTATCATCAAATAATGAAGTTGTGTACTCAAGCTTTGTACTTCTCCTTGTCCTTATGAAGATCACCATGTAAGAAACATATATGTACTATATGCATCATCAAAAAGTCATTGACAATCATCCATAAATCTGATCTAAATTCCAACTATGTGACCCCAAGTATCATCTGAGATTTTATCATGGGCAACTCATAACTGTAACATAGCAAGATGTATCATTTAGCCACATAAGCATCATCATCATTGATTAGGTACCAAATACTTCTAAACATAATGCCAACAATGATTTATTAGAAGCATAGCATGTTCTCACCCTGAACCTGTTCCACCTGTTCACTATTAGATCTGATTATTACATATATCAGTAAGAAGTATCAAGGAATTATCATCAATCAGATATACATCAAGTTATCAACAACTTGTGAGGATCAAAAGCACTTCTAAATAACATCCACAGACTATAGTCATCTATCATCATGATAGAAAAGATAACTGATAATTGTCTGAATCATATCAAATCAATTTTTCTGAGTCCGTCCCACTACATTTTTTTCTCAAACCAACATATACGTGACTGTGTAGCTTCGAACTCGCATACATACATGACTTGTCTTCATGGAACTTGCATATGAGAGTTAGAACATTGAAGTTTCACACTTTCAACTCCCCCTGAATTTTTTTTGTCTGTACATTGCGCCATGCCAAATTTTTCTGACTGTACTTCCTTCTTCTTCCATATCTTCGATGATGATGTTTTCTCCGTTTGGTATGGTGTCGGAAATTTTCTCCTGCATACCTTTTCTATATGTCTAGACTTGTTACATGCATAACATCTTACATGTTTCATATTTCTTCTATAGCAGTCAATGGCTTTGTGACCAAACATATTGCAAGAAAAACAATATCCCTTAATGTACCTGGAAGTTGATGATCTTTCTGTGATGGTCTTGAACCATTCTACTTCCACATCTTGCTGCAACATGTCCAAGATTATGACATATAAAACATTCAACATTATTCATTTGAGGAAATAACCGACTATCACTTCCACAGTTAGGAGTAAAAGATTTTCTTTGAAGAATTTCTTTCCTTGGTGGTTGATGGGGTTGACCTCTAATCTCCTTGTTGAGCATTTCAGATTTTTCATTAGAGTTCCTTACCTCAACTTGTGAGCTAGATTCACCTTCAATATATTCATGAAAACCAAGACTAGATTGATGGTAGGTGACCTTTAACTACTAAGAATATCATCCAAAATCTTAGTACTATCTTCAAATCGTAAAATCTTATCCTTTTCTTCTAATTTACCTTTTAGTATATTTACCTCAACTTGATATTGCTATTCCTTTTCAAGACACTTCTTCTTCATGATTTCTTTAGCTTTTCTTCCTTCTTCCACTTGTTGCCTTAATTTGAGAACTTCATTTTCTTGTTCTTCAAGAGCTTGGAGTAGTTCTTCATTCTGCCTATTTGATTTTTCAAGATCTTTTAGAGAGAGGATCTTAGCTTCAAGACCTTCATAATAACTGGATCTATCTTTAAGTTTCTTGATTGTTGTGATCCTTTTATTTACTTCATTTCTTAATGATGTCACTTCATCATGCAACTTTTGACATTGATCTTCATTTTCCCTGTACTGCTCCCTTACTTTGTTTCCTTCCTCCAGTTGAGCTTTTAGTCTGGTAGCTTCTTCTTTGGAGGCACATTCCCTTTTGTCCAATAGATCTTGTTGATCTCTAATTTTGTCTATGAGTTTTTTAAATTCTCCCTCTATTTGATATCTTTCTCTTTCACCCATAAGAGAAAATTCAGATGTTTCACTGTCACTTTCATCATCTTCAAATGGACAGAGAAATGTATCACCATAGGATAACAAATTCATACCTGATAGTTCTTTTGCTTGTTCATCTTCATTCTGAGGTGATTCTAAATCTAAAGAGTTGCTTCTACATAATCCCCAATCCACTCTCCCACTATCATAGTTCCTTTGAGATGCCTTCTTCTTTTGAGGTGCTTTGTTCTTTCCCATTGTTTCTACAGATCGCCTTCAAGTGATCAAGCTTCTGCCAAAGGACCTGCTTTGATACCAATTGTTGGAAATAATACTAAGAGGGGGGGTGAATCAATATTTGAAAATCAATATGTTCTTCATTTCCATAATCAGATTTACATACGCTACTTCAATGAACGGAACTTGCGTGTGCACACAATTGTTCTTAAGGCAACTAGCATATATCTAGTGAACTTATGATTCATTTATTTCATCATATGTTGATATTTAATCTGTGAATCAGTACTTTATTAAACATTAAACAGTAACCTTGTGCAGTTAATAACAGAATGAACCATCACACATAAGAAACACACATGAAAACCAATATTTAAGGTAGAAACCCAATGTGGTTGAAAACCACCTGTTGTTGTCATCTCTATCTTATTTTAATAATAAGAAAATATGTTTACAACATTGTACTCGTGCAGACTCATACTAGTAAGCAGGCTTCTACCTGTAGAAGGCTACAACCTTCTCTCATTCTCCAGCTTCTACTGTAAGGGAGCTACAACCCCCTAGCTCTTGTACTAGCCGATATGTTTACTAGTACGTAGGCATTGACCTACAGAAGGCGACGACCTTCTTTCTTTCTGCAGGGACCACATAAATTTTCAAACTGGATGTTCTTGGTACACAACAATACACATGAAGGCCTCATTTCATCCAATTTTCATACTGGACCCATCAACAAAATTGAAGCTTAGAATCAACCATCATTGCAATACAACCATCAACTACATCTGCATCAACCAATCACTGAAACTCAATCATCACTCTCTAAATCAACCAAACTCAATCAATCAATGACCACGTCTGAACCTCTAACACAACTGAATCAACCATTCATTCATACTTAATCAACTTCAACAAAACCACTAGAACAAATAGATCATTGTAACCAGTACACAAATCTAAACCCAAAATACTGCATCATCATTCAGAACCAGCTGTAACCTCAAAAAACATGCATCAGAGTGTATACGCAACTTGGAAAAACTAAACCAACATGTATATGCAACTTCATCAAAGAGAACCAACGTATAGATCTGCAAATATTTACTTATAACTTCGTTGCACTTCTCAACTTCATACATACCCAGATCATCAAATATAAAGGATAAAACATGTGTTAGCAATTAGATCTAGCCCATTAGATCACATAATGATTAGTCATTATGATCCTAATCCATCATTAGATCTCATCCATCATCACTGAAGAAAATCACAATCAATCAATTTGAACACTGTCACCAAAATGCAGTCACCAGAACATAAAGCAAAACCCAAAATTCTACATCAATGAACAAAACCAACTGTAACTTCAAAAATCATAGTTCATAAGGTATACGCAACTTCAATGTGTCGAACCAGCGTGTATATGCATTTTTACCAAAGCGAAGCACCGTACATATCTGCAAATATTAACTTAAAACTTCACAGACATTCCAGACTTTAGTCATACCCAGATCATATCATTTACAGAATAAAACATGTGTTAGTATTCAGATCTAGATTGTCCATGATCAAACCACATAATGATAATACATTTAAGGCTTTATGATCCCGATCCATCAACCATCATCAACCACATGGGTGCATCCTTAGATCAGATCAAGCAACACATCAGAAGCTCATAACCTGCATATATGATCTAACACTTCAGAAGATATTCAATACTTGCACACTTGGCCTAATGATCTTCTCCTCCTTATATAGTTTTAGGCTTTTCTCAATACCTTGGACCAAAACCACTTAGGACCAATACCTTGGTCCAAATACCTAGGGTCAATACCTCGAACCAATTACCTTGGATCAATACCTTGGACTAAATACCTTAGTCCAAAACTTTGGTTTTCCAATATGTACGCGCTTTTCCTTTTGTGAAACTGCATGTATACATTATACGCTTCTTTGGTTCTATTAACCCATGTGTATACACTCCTTGGACAAAGTGAACCAGCGTATACCTCTCTTTCTTCATTCTTTGGAGTCTGATCTGTAATCCTTTGTTGTTAACCTATTGCACTGTGAACTGTCATCTGAGAGAGTTGCCATTGTACATTACTTCTGAACTAATTCCTTTGAACTGCCCTACATTTTGTCACATCTGTAAACACAACTGCCATGCATTCTATCACATATGATATCTCTTATGTAGATTCATCTAGTTACCATATACAAGTTATTTGTTTTGCTAAAAGTGGGTTGCCATCAATTACAACACATGCATCATAATGCCAACACAAGGGATGTTATGAAACCAACTCAGAAAAAGATAGAAAAGATAGATCAACGCCTTAGAATTCAGCCTCTTCAAGGGGGCAACCTCTTTTAAATTACATAAATGAACAATTCTTGGACGATACAAATGAAAAGACCTCATTTCTATACATATGAGTCTAAGGGGTCATAATATAATAAGAGTGGACATAACAATAATAATGTGAGGGCACAATAATAACAATAGTGGGCTTCTATGGGGCACAATAGTAACAATATGGGCACTACATGGGTACATCAATATAATAAGGGGGTTGTACTAATAACAATAAGGGGTTACACTAGTAGTATAGTGGCCTAACAAGGGTCCTCTAGCTCCCAAGCTATTATGACTAACCCTTTTCCCCAAGGGCCGCAATTACTTGCTGGCACGAATTCTAACGCTGGTACCTCCAACGGGGGAAACTAGGAAGGGGAAAATTCGTCAAATGTTTATATGATGAGCTCTCATATCAATGTCGCTACGCTAGCACGTGATTATGGTGAATCAGAAACATCTAAGGCTAAATCTGTTCCTGAAGCCACAAAACCACTTCATATTGAGCGGCCCTCTGTTGAGTCTATACGTCGGATACCGAAAGGCTTTGCAAAGCACTTGACTATTAACCTGAATGCTAGGGAAGCCCAGAACTACTCAATTGTAGAAGATCTAGTTTAGATTCCCTCTGCTATGTCAGCATTGGAGGTACTCCAATCATGCCCTGCTTAGAGAAGTGCTTTGCTCTTGGTAATCGACGCAGTAGACCCAAATAATTCTTTAGTGCTCACTTTTGATATGTTGAATGTAAAAAAGAGACTTCCTCACCAGATGGCTTTCTAGATAAAGTCCACATACTGAAAGACCAATATTTTTCAGATTGTTATAGATGAGGGAGCTTCCACATGTGTGATGTCTATGTCATGTTGGAAGGCCATTAGATCACCTTCAATTGTTCCTTCACCGACTCTTTTGATGGCATTTGATGGACATTCTCGTAGGCCACACGAGATTATCCCGGTCTTTCCTATCTATGTTGGGGGAAAGGCAATGAATATTGAGGTATAAATCATCGATGCAAACCTAGATTATAACCTCCTCTTAGGCATGAATTGGATTTACAAGATGGATTCCATAGTTTCATCATTATTCCACATCCTCTATTTTACTCATGAGGGGAGGATTGTTAGAGTTGATCAGTTAGATTATTCTCCAGGTAACTCTCACGCAACTTCGGATTCTATCGTTCCATTGGTGGACAATCCCCGTCAACCTATTGAGAATTTAGGAGTTGGGATGTACTCTTCGTTAATGGGTATATTCGACCTCCCTGCTCCTATAGCTAGAATTAATGTGATTTCATCCTCTAGGGGACCTTCTCGGAAAGAGTTCTTTCAAACTCGTTATTTTTCATACCCTTGTCCCTTACCTTCATCTACCACCACATTAGATGGAGGGCGGGTAGGTGGAATGGCATTTCCCATGTCTGCAATGGAACTCGCTTATCAATCTATCATTAACTCTGCAGACAACCGTCCCACTCCTTTTTCACTAGAGGAGTTAGATGGTGATGTGGCTCTGGCTTGGACCCTCGATTCTACTTTAGCTCTGGATTGCTTGGATATAGTCTTACCATCTGAAGAAGCAATTTTGGAAGCAATGATGGGTGTGGATCAACCATGGGATGATTTACATCATCATTCATATTTTCTCCCTCCATTGCATGAAGTTGAATCTAGTTTGTCCAATCTGTCTACTAGTGATGTTTATATAGTTTCAAACCCTTTGGCTCCAGCACAATTTTCTGTCGAAGGTAACATGTCGGTTATCTCACGAACTATACCTGTGAACATCTCTAGGAATCCTAACGTAATTGAAAATTTCTTCATCGGAGCTGACTATTCCCCTGAAGAAATTCAAATCTACACCGATCTCTTCAAAGAATTTCAAGATGTGTTCACTTGGTCTTATGAGGAAATGCCTGGAATTGATCCATCTATAGTCCAGCATGAGATCAAGACATACGAAAATGCCAAACCTATTCGTCAAAAACTTCAACCGATCAATCCTCGGAAAGCGGAAACTATTAAAGTTGAAGTTGAAAAGTTGCTTAAGGCAGGTTTCATATAACCCGTTCCTCTAACTGAGTGGGTTTCCAACCCAGTCCCAGTAGATAAGAAGCAAGGAATGATCCGAGTATGTATTGACTTTAGGGATTTAAGTAAAGCTTATCAAAAGGACAATTACCCCACGCCTTTTATTGATCAAATTGTTGATGAATGTGCGGGTAATGAAATTTTTTCATTCATGGATGAATTCTCTGGTTACAATCAAATTACTATCTGTCCAGAGGATCAGCACAATACAACCTTTATTTGTCCTTGGGACACGTTTGCATACAAGAAGATGCCTTTTGGCCTTAAAAATGTTGGAGCTACTTTTTAGTGGGCCATGTCTTATGCTTTCCAAAACATCAAATATGTTATCAAAGCATACTTGGATGACTTAGCTTCTCGTTCTCAAAAGAGAATTGATCATCCCAGGTACCTTCGGTTAGTCTTTGAGAGATGTCATTTTTATAAAATCTGGTTGAATCCGAATAAGTGTGTTTTTGCGGTCACATTCACTCGGCTGTTAGGATTCATTGTATCAACTAAAGGGATTCGAGTTGATCCTTTCAGGGTTGAAGCAATAATTTAGTTGCCTCCCTTGTCTTCCATTCATCAACTTCAAAGTCTCCAAGGAAAGGCAAATTTCTTGAGGAGATTTATAACAAATTAAGCCAAGATTACCAAAGGATTTATGTGTTTTCTTAAGAAAGGAGTTCCATTTTTATGGGATGATTTCGTGCAACGATATTTTGATGCTTTGAAAAAAGCATTAACCTCTGCTCCATTATTGAGTCCACCAGACTATGGCAGAGATTTCCTTTTGTATCTCGTTGTGGTAGAATCAACCATCAGTATGGTTCTGGTTCAAGAGGATGATGCTCTCAGTGAGCATGAAATCTACTACCTGATTCGAGGCTTAGTAGGACTTGAGCTACGCTATTCTCCCATCGAGAAATTGGACTTGGTGGTTGTCCATGCTATTCAGTGGCTTCGACATTACATTCTGCTTCACAAAACGTTCGTCTTAGTAGTTGTCAATCCTTTTTAGTTTGTCCTCAGTAGGTGAGTGATTGGGGGCAAGTATAATCGATGGATTGTTATTTTGCAAGAGTTCAATCTCAAATTCTTGTTCGCTAAACCTAAGAAGTCATTAGTTTTTGTGGAATTGATTTCAGAGCTGCCTAGTGAGGAAGCTATTGTTTATGAGGAAAAATTTTCCGACAAACATTTATTCCTCATTTCTTCATAGGATCCCTAGTATGGAGATATCATTATATATCTCTAGACTTCAAAGTTTCCACCTGCTTTCTCCAAATATGAGCATTGAAAGTTACGTCACCTTGCCAAAAGATATGTTATTATTGGTAATACATTATATCGCAGAGGGGTTGACTCAATCCTTACGCATTTCTTAACTTTGGAAGAAGCCGAGTCAGTACTTAATGATTGCCACAGTGGATCTTGTGGTAGTCATCTATCAGGGCTTGCAACAGCACAAAAAATTTTGTGAGCAGGCTACTTTTGGCCTTCAATTTTCAAAGACTATATTGAAGTGGTCAAACGTTGCCATCCTTGTCAAGTTTATACTCGGAAAATGCACGTGCATCTAGCTCCACTTTTTCTTGTTATCACTATTGGTCCATTTACAAAGTGGGGCATTGATTTTACTACTTGTAATCTGCCTTTGGCAAGGAATCACAAGTACATCATTATGGCCATAGACTACTTTACGAAGTGGGCTGAGGCCATGCCTACTTTCAAAAACAATAGTGAGATAGCAGCCTTGTTTCTCTTCAACCAAGTTATTTCACGATTTGGTATCCCAAGAGAGATTGTCACTGACCATGGCAGTCACTTCCAAAATCAACTGATGACCGAATTGGCTCTCAAGTTGGGCTTCCAACAGGAGCATTCATCTCCATATTATCCTTAGGCCAATGGGTAGGTTGAAGCCATGAATAAGTCCCTTAAGACCATCCTACAAAGGACAATTGATAAAACTTGATCCAATTGGCACATAATGTTGTATCCGGCACTTTGGGCATACCGAACCTCAGTTAAGACTGCCACTAGTTTTACTCCTTTTCAACTAGTTTACGAGTTGGAATCTATCTTCCCTATTGAATGTGAAATTTTGTCCCTTAAGCTAGCATTAGAACTACTTCTGGAGACATCTAGTTTCAAAGAATTCCTCATTCATTTGGAACATATTGATGAGTAGCATCGAGATGCAGCCATCATAAATGAAGCCCATAAGAAGAGGATTAAAAGTCAATATTGTAAAGTTGTCTATCCTCAGGTTTTTTCTGAAGGCGACCTTGTCTTAGTCTATGACCAAGACAAAGACGCCCTGGGGGAAAGCAAGTTCAAATCTATGTGGAATGGTCTCTTTATAGTCAAGGGTGTTTTGAAAAAAGGGGCTTATGAATTAATTGACTTTGAAGGGAACAAGCTGGAAGAGCCTCGAAATGGGCTCTACCTTAAGAAGTATTTTTCTTAGGCTTTGGCCGAGCAATTTCTTGTTTGTATATATTGTATCTTTATACATATCTGTCTAGAATTTTGTGATAACGATATTTTTTTATCTGCTTTGAAGGTATTGATGGACAATTCGATATATTTCAGATTCACTGATGGTGCAAGTAGGTACACTCGGAATCTTGCTTCCACAGCTTGGGTGATTTATTATCCATATGGCCAGTTGATGGTGTCAAGGGGAGTATGTATTGGCCCTGCTTCAAACAATATTGCCGAATATACTGTTGTTCTTAATTTACTATCTGAAGTAATATCTTATGGGATTGATTCGTTGGTAGTTTATCTAAACTCACAACTGGTGGTGTCGCAGTTAAATAACACTTATCGGGTTCACAATCCTTATTTATATCACTAATTTTTGGGAGTGAGAGTGTTGCAACAATTATTTATTTATATGTTCATATTCCACAATCTGAGAATTCATTAGCAAACTCTATTGCTCATCAAGCATTAGGTTGGCACATTAATCATTCATCAAATTAAATAACATAAAAAAAATCGAATCTCTATATATATCATAAAATCTCCTGTATATAGATGGAGTGTTCAAAAATAATATACAAAATTCAGACAGGATGCCCTCAAAATTAGGGCTTATGCCCATAATCATGTCCAGTCATACATAGATCTATCTATTGAGCTGGCTTATAATGAGTCACTAAAAAGTTAACCACAATGTTGGCTACACGCTGAAGTATCCGGATCTAGTCTCGTGGTACCCCTACCACACAGTGCTGCATCTCCTCAGGCAGATCCTCTACAGCTATCATAGGTACCTGGTGAGTTAGTCTCACCAAGTTTCTCTGAACAACATAAAGGACTCTCTCTGTCTCAGCTGCCATCTCTTCAGCCCCTCTTCCGCGATGCCTGTGCCTCGGAAATCCATCAGGTCTCACTGGACCCACATCTAGCACATGGTCATTATATTTTGTCAATATTTTGTCTCATCAAAAATATTCTTTTAAGTTCATTTCATATTAAAAAATCCATTTTTTTTTTACCTATGTCTCCGTATGCCGCATTTGGTGGTAACACTAAGTCTAGATCTCCTCGGAAATCCATGTCAGCATATGGGTAGTCATCGACTATGATGATATGTTGATCCCACCAGGTGAAAAACTCATCATCAAAGGTCGTTCTAGGCATGTCACCGCCCCCAAGGCACTTCATTAGGTCCGCCCATCTACCCATTCGTGGATCTCTAGGGCTGCTAATGGACATTGACACTTTGGGACATAGCCTAGGTACCTTCTCGAAGAAGAATGAACACAAGATGGTTCCATGTCTAAAATTATTCCTTTGACCCTTTTGTATAGAGGTAAATTGACTCTTCATGTTAGTCAGAAGAGGTGTGCACCAGTCAAATACTATGCTAAGACATTCCACTGCAAGGCTCATAGATACTCGTGATGCCTGATGCAGGGACGCTGACCCATTTACACATGCAATGGTAAATATCAAAATCCTCAACGATAGACTTTCCACATGTTTGATTTGGATTTGACTCCCAATCTTCTCTGGATGTCTAGGATAATATATATGGACATAGTCTTCCACCAAAAGACTACCTCTCGTCCTGCCTGTCGAGTGCACAACCTCCCCTCTTCGAGAGAGATCGGTAATGAAATAGATATCTTTGACCTCAATCCGTAGAGGCATCTCGTCGATCATGAAAGCGTCGTCCTATACACTCCAGTAGTTGATCAACAGTTCTAGCAAGTGGGTATTGGCTTTCATATTTGGCATTTTGAAGAATTTGAGTAAGCCACAGCCTCTCAGAGCATCCAATGCATTTTGATCATTCATTACCTCATTATCTATGGTGGTATGCTCTCTTTCCCTCCAAGTGATAGTCATCCTGCAAAAAATTGAAGTTTCAACCGTTAATTTATATGTTAAAACTTTAACTCGTGTACACATGGGTTCCCTTTACACACAGTCGCGTGTAGGGCCGTTGTATACACAGGTTACTCACATCCAACCCACGTGTACGTAGAGTTGAAATTTTGGGCATAGTTTCCCATGGTCAAAACTTTGAAAAAACTTTTAAAAACTATCATAAAGCATTACAAGTAGGATTTGAGGATTACCTGGAGATTTTGGGGTGATTAAAAGGATCCAATTTTTCAAAGGAAAGCTTTCTTAGTTTTGCTCCACAGCTCTTTGCTCCAAACAAAAATGAAAAAATTGTGAGTCCAAAAGTCATTATATAACTTTGAAATTGCAAAATATTTTTTCAAAAATTGATTTTTGTCTCATGGATTTTTTGACCTTTGGGCTTGGATTGTCGAGAGTGGGTTGTTTTTATAGGATATTTTGGATACTTCTTCGAGATGTTGTTTCAGTCCCATGACTGCTGATCCATCATGGCAAGTATCGTTCTCTCATTAGCATTTAGGTTAGGGAAAACCATTTCCACTGCATCTTGCATACTAGCCTCCATTCAGTGATACATTAGCCGTAGGGTTGACCCCATCGTATCTTGGTCAGCAAATCATTTTCACTTGCCGATTTTTTTTTAAAATCATGATGCGATGGTAGAGCCATCCTTTACATGGGCATCTCAGATATTACCTTGTTGTCACTTGGAACCCATGCTGAATTTTTGTTCTTAGGCTCAGGAGTCCTCTTTAGTCCCACCATGACTGATGCGTTGAAGACACATTCTCCTTTCTTCTGCGCTAATTTCTGGCCTTATACCCTGTTGATGCCTCGAAAATCACTGCAACAACATCGGGGATAACCACCCGGTCTGGACCTTAGTACAACTCCTTTTCTGTTTGGAATAGTGGCTCCGACTGGGGATAATGGGACCAGTTTCCCAAAATGGATAAACGGGATGAATGGATGATTTATTAACTAAACTAACAGTGAGCGAATAACTAAACTATTAACAAGAATACATAAACTATAATCTATCCTGGGAACTTATTTGAGCTTTAAAGTGCAGCGCTTGATGATCTGTGTCTGTAAACAGGCATATAGATGACTCTATTTAACAGACATAGACATTACTTCATTCATGATTACTATGCTTAAATAGTTAAGCAAAGCGATTAAAGCGATATTACCACACTTATCATTTATATCATTGACATATACATGATTAAACAGAAACACATCATAAAACATCCAATAGTGGAATGAATATAGATCTGATGTTACAGCGCATGCATATAATCAATAATAGCAAGAATAATCACATAACAATTCATATGAAAGGAATGAATTCAGACATAGATAGAAATACCATATGAGCTACTTGACATTCCCAATATCAATCGCTACTTGTAGTTCTTCCTTCAATGCAAAAACATTCTCAACAAAGACAATAGTGCGCAATTGCATAAAAAGCTTCCTTGTTGAATTAAGAACAACTGGTCCAGTTTCATAAAAGAATATTGACTGAAGCACAATAGTGCAAACTTCAGCCTTTTAAGTCTGGTACAAAACTTTACGACCCTTTCCAAAACAATGAAAGGGTCTATAAATACTAAATTAATCTAAATATCTATTAAACTGAAATCCTACTAAATTGGTATCAATAAATTTTGATCCTATTTCCCTCAGTGATCTGGCAATCGGTGGCATGGTTCATCAAGTAGGCTGCTTGCCTTTAAATCTGAGTTGACTTATCGCAAGCATTGGCTCTACTTCAGGAGGTTTGTTGAGGCGTGAACTGAGCTGGGCGGCATAGGTGGCATCCTGAATATCGGGAATTATATACCCGATTGCATCTGTTAGGCACTTAAGGGCGGCTCTCTGTGTGTGCGGCTTAATCAGGAAGAGCCAATATGCTTCGAAGGTTAAACTGTTAATTCCGGCGATTAATCTCCCCTTTTCCTCTAAATCAGGGTAACATGATTGCTCCAATATGTTTGTTGTTGTCATCTTTCCTGGTGTACATTGGGAAATCATATTTGCTAAGTAGAGAGTGTTGTTAACTAGTTCAACTAGATTGCTGGAAGTTGACTTGCATCTTGAAGCCGCCCTCTCTGCTTTCATTACCTGAGTCTGCCACTCTGTGAAGAGTATATCTTTATGTGTTTCTAAGATCCTGGGAAAATTTGCTGCTCTCCCTTGATCAGAATCTTTCCAGTCAAGATATGCAGTTATGATCTCTTCGGCTTGGTCTAACTCATTTCTGGCCTTCTCTACTTGCTGATTTATGGATTTTGTTAACTCACACAGTGGCTCTGCCTGAGCGATTTGTTGACACAGGAGCCTAATTTGGGATATTAATGCAGTGTTTATTTGCAATGCTTCTGCTCTGAATTCATTCACTTGTGGAGCGCCCTTTATTCTTTCGAGCTGCGATGACAATTGAGCGATTTGCTCATCCTTTGTTTTCATCATTTGCTCGTTTGCCGCCCTTAATTGTGCCAATGCCTCTGATAATTCTTTCTGTTTCTGAATCGCGCTTTGGTCGATCCTTTGCTTTTCTGCCTGCAATTGCTGAGTTAATTGACTGTTCGCTTGTTGTTGTGTCAACAATTGCTGCTCCGCCTGTTCTGCCTTCTGCTTTGATTCAGCCAACTCTGCCTGTAATGCGAAAATTTCTTGGTCCTTGGTTTTTAGTAAAAGACTTACCTCCGATGCCTTATCGATTGTCGCTGCCGAATAGGCTCCCGCATATTGCGACAGTTTTGTCAGGTCATCGGAGGGGTCGAATTCCTCCTTCCAAACCACGCTGCCCGTAACAATTTGTTCTGGGAAAACGGAAGGTTGATCAATCTTCCTTCTTTTCCTTTGTCGTTTTACCACTTCTCTGTGCCTCGGGCTGTAGAAAACATCCAGGGGAGGAATATCTTCTACCTGGAGAATGATTTGGTCGGAGGGATCTTTTGGTATTACTTCAACATCCTTAGAAATGGGTGGGCCACTGGGTCCACTTAGAACCTGAGGTGAAGTGATGTCATGTGTATCGTTTGTCTTGGAAGTGTCTGTATCTTTGGAGCATTCCAACCCACTGATGATAGAGTCAAATTGCTTCCATTCCTGGAGCAATTTAGGGTCAATACGAGTATCTATATTGACATCAATGGTGGTTTGTTTCTGCTTTTCGGCTTCGGACTCCTTCCGCACTTCTTCCTGCTGTTTCTTCTGTTGCTCCTCTTGTTCTTTCCTTTGTCTTTCCTCTTGCTCTTTCATTTGCTGTTCCTCTGCCTCTTTCCTCTATCTTTCCTCCTGTGCTCTCTTCTGCTTTTCTTCCTGTTCTTTCCTCTGCCTTTCCTCTTGTTCCTTCTTATGATCCTTTGTTATAACAGGAGGTTCCTTTGACTGTTGTCGACCAGGCTCGCTTGATGATGCCGCTGGGGTTGTTGCTAGTAAATCTATAGGCAGAGTTTGCAACCTCTGTTCTCTAAGTTTATTGAATTCAGTCAACCCTTCATCATTATACTTTGCTATGGCAAATTGTCTAACCTGACTTATTGACTCAGCTGAGGAGAACAGGTCATCAAAGATATCTTCCTTATGATCAAATCTTGTCAGTTTGACCTTTTCTAATGCATTATAGGCAACTTTATTTGGATCAAAATGCCTATTTGGGAGAGTCGCTAGAGTCAAGGATTGAATTTTTGTGGCTTCCTTTTCTGCATGTTTGAGGTCATGCAGGGTATATACAACACACCTCAAAGGAAAGGAGGGCCAGCCTTGCTTCTTATTCTTCTTGAGCGTTTGTGTAACACTCTCTGCAATGATTTGGTAAGAAATTTCCCTCGCTAGCAGTTTATCCGGTATATATAAAGGGAGGACATGGGGTCTGGCTTGGCTGCCGAAAACTCTTACGTAGGTAAACCTCTCCTCTCCAAACCATCTACCTATTCCAGTTAAATCAATTCCGGCTTGATAGGAAATCTTGGGAGCAGGTCTATCAAAAATGGAATAATGAATAGGCAACATAAAGCCATTACAGACTTGGTATAGATGATGTTTATAAGAAGATTTCCACAATTTCTGGTGATATATATGAATAGGCGAGGGGTCTTGTGTAGTCCACCTCCAGCCGAGTACGGGGAATTCAGAGTTAAAACAGAGGGTATCTAGAATATAAGCGCTGTAATAAAATGGGGGAATTACCCTTTCAGAAATACGGGTCTTGTTTCTAAACTCAAGCACAGCTTGTGCTAATTTGTCAGAAAGGATAGTGGCCCAATCCATAATTACACTGTTCACTGCTGCTTCCATTAGAGGAACCATTTCTATGGTAAAATTAGCAGAGTCATGCAATCCCCATAATCTACACATCATTATTCCCGCATAGCAATAAGGAGAAGCCAGAGAATCAACCGAGTACTTACCAGAAGATTCGTGTTTGTGTTTGGCTGGATTTTGTCTCCAATCCTGGATGGGTTCGGATTCAACTTCATTGTCGTTTGTAAACTTCTCCAGGAACGCCTTATTATATATCTTCTCAGGCTCGGGCAAATGATACATTTGCCTTAGATCATCCGCCCTGAATGATCCGAAAATTCTCCCGTCTCTGGTGCTGAAAGTTCTATCCAAGATTGGGATTTCTTCAATCGCCCATCGCACGACGTCTGTGTATGGGAGAATTTTCTCCCTGGCCACTATCCTGTGAAGGAAAGAGTCGGCTAAATCCTTGAGAGTACTCTCAGACTTCCGAAGTAAATCCACACTAGCTTCTACTACTGTCTTTACTGGTTCTTCGGCTTCAATCAGGTTGTAAGTGCCTTGCCAAGTAACTCTGGTAAGACCCGTACATGTAGTATCAGATATCAAGCCCTTCTTTTTGTCCACGAGAGCTTGTCCTGCAGCTGGTGTAGCGGAAGCGCCTGTGGTCTTCTTGGATTTCTTCCCCATCTTGCTTGAGCTTTCTTCTATGGATAAATTCTGCACAGCGGCGAAAATAAACGTAACACAGAGGTATGATAATGAAAATCCAATACGGGAAAGATATATATTGATCAAAGCGTGCCGAGAGATTAACTCTTAAAAATGGCTGCGGATCCAATCCATGGGAAGATCTTACAGATACATTAAATGGCCGTTTAAGACCTGCCACCCCTTAAATGCTCATTACACCAATATTCGGCCGAATGGCCCGCTTAAGCGTGCTATGGATATTTTGGCGGTTGAGTGCAGGTGATCGATTATTTAAGAGATCAGGCTTTAAATATGAATAGATCGTAAAATCCCTCCATTTAACGGATTTTTTGAAATTCGCGCTAAATCATTATCGGGCGTCGGGAACACTTTAAATCCTTATGTTGACAATTTTGAAACCCCGATCGCTGATAGCGATATCGCATCGCATCGGGAGAATTGGTGTTATAGAAACATATGGATAGCATACCACCAATCGCCGATAGCGAAATCGCATCGCATCGGAGTGAATGGGCATAACAATGTGCATGGATAGTGTATCGCCAATTGCCGATTTCCGATTGCGCATCGCATCGGGGATATGACCTGGGCGCCTTATTATTGTGCATAGGATATTTCTGATTGCCGATTGTGATATCGCGTCGCATCGGGGTGAATGGCTCAAGGTGCTTAGACTGCATATAAGGTATTGCCGATAACCGATCGCCGATTGCGCATCGCATCGGGGCTAATGGCATGGGGGCGTTTTAAAATGTGCAATAGAGTATTGCCGATAGCCGATAGCGAAATCGCATCGGCGGAGACCAATGTGCCACTTATTTGTGTTTTCTATGTCATTGCGATATGCGATCTTGCGATCGCTTTATCGCAATAATAAAAGATTGTTTTATTTGATCAAAAATGAGTTTTTCCAAAGGTTTTATATAATGTCTTTATTTGATTTGCGGACCTTTTGCAATATTGATACCAATTAACTTCTAAAGGGACCCATTTCATAAAATAATTTTGTAAATATAAATGATATGAAATGGGGGGTTGTTGTAGGGCACAACAATTGGCGATTCACTGGAAGAACCAGTTATCTCTGAAAAGTACAGAACTACTTAAACTTTTGCAAAAATAGAGTTCTAATCAAAGGGGAAAATTCTAATATAATTAGGTATATAGGCATCCCAAGTAAAATGAATCTATTTTTTGCTAATTTCCTCTCTTTTTTAAGAAAATAGATACATTCTAAGTTCTAAATAGGCCTCTATAGGTTTATAATGATAAAACAGAAAACTTCTCCAATTCAGCTTTTTAAAGTGAACTCCTCTGTCATAGGTAGAGCCTCTGCTGCCAGCAAACGTTTATAGTTTCGACAGGGATACCATTTAACCATGCTATTGTTCATTGTTCCATTCAATTAAGAGTGTGATTAACAGAATGAATTCAAAACATGTTTTCATATTTTGTATTTCATTTCCCTTTTTCTGTTATTAATAAGATAAAAAGCCATTGTCCTGGTTTGGTGGCCAGCTGTTGACAATGCCATTCACTGGTAGTAATCTAACCGAACAAGCTGGCTCATGATGAGACCCCTTGTCTTATAATTTCAAGCCATTACCCTGTTTTGGTATGCAGTATTGGTAATGTCGGTTAAACTATTTCCCTATGAACATGGTAAGCAGGCTTGTAATAAGACCTCTTATCTTTAATATCAGATACTTTAGAATTACACTCTGAATAATCATAAACTTTAGTGAATGGGATGAACAAGCTCCTCCTTAAGAGTAAATGGATGACAGGGTAAGAGTTGAAGATGCTGAAATTAGATTAGCTTCTATCTTAATATTGATAACCTTTTGAGACCGATTTGAAAACAGAAAATGATTTACAATACTTTTAAACTTCTGAGAGGAGTTCACAAAACTTGAAATGTGGTTTCAGAATACAATGATACCTAATTTCCTAGAAATCATCCCTTTTGGTTAAGAGTTCTATTATTTTAAAAGCAAATATCACTGTACTCCTGTAGATCAAATTTTCAAACACAACAAAAGTCAATAGTAGATACCTTACAACATTATTTTCTGCAAATCCTACAAACTACAAAAATCTATCAAACTAAAAAGGAGAAAGGGTTACCTCCTCAATTAAAGAATTTCTTCAAGATAAGGCCATTAATGGGGAGAGAATCTCTCAACCCTGATAAATCTTGTAATATAAAGGTCGAATGACCTACCTTTTCACAGATCTGGAATGGTCCAAGCCACATCTTCTGGAACTTGGTGTGTTTTCCCTTATCCTCATGGGCTTTGTCCCATTTCAGAACTAAATCACCAACTTGAAATTGTTTTGGACCGGATGAGACTGAATCAAAAGCTGCTTTGATGATTTGCTGATGTTTGGCATGAGTAATCCTAGCTTTTTCTCTTTCCTCTTCTAATTTTAGAATTTGATCATGCCTAAGCTGAATAGAAGAAGAAGGAGTTTCCTCAATGTACTGTACTAGGGCTAAAGAAGGAAGAACAAGATTTGTGGGTAGTACTACTTCTTTTCCATACACAAGATTGAATGGGGAAGATCCTATAGAAGCTTTTTGTGTTATCCTATCAGCCCATAATGCAAACATTAAGGATTTGTGCCAGTTTTTATGATTTTGTTCTATAGTTCGTTTAATGATTTTAATTAGATTCTTATTAGTAGATTCTGCTAAGCCATTACCCTGGGGATAGTAATTAGCAGAATACTTCAATTTAAACCCTCTTTTAATAGCGAAATCAAACATAGCATTGCCTGAGAAATAAGATGCATTATCAAAAACAAGAGCATTTGGGACACCAAACCTAGTAATGATGAATTGATCTATGAACTCAATGATTGCTTCAGAATTGGCTGTCTTCAACGGAATGGCCTCCACCCACTTAGTAAAATAATCGGTAGCAGTAAGGATATACTTATGTTGTTTGGAAGATGGTGGAGTAATCTCCCCAATGATGTCCAATCCCCATTGTTCAAATGGTTGTTCAATGTTGACTGGTTGCAGAGGGAGAGCTGATTTACGTTGTCTTCCACTAGAAGTCTGGCAATTGAGGCATTTCCTTACATATTCGTGGGCATCTCTAAATAGAGTAGGCCAATAGTATCCAGCATGAATAATTTTGTGAGCTGTTGTGTCAGCTCCAAAATGTCCTCCTGCTGGTCCATCATGTAACTCCTGCAAAACCTTTTGGGCTTCAGGTTTCTCAAGGCATCTTAATAAGATAGAGTCATAATTCTGCTTGAAAAGCACATCATCAATAATTGTAAAATTCTTTGCTTTTAACCTAATGGCCCTTTTGTTTTTATAAGACAGGTTTGGAGGGGCATAACCATTCTTTAAGTAAAAGATTAAATCTGCATATTGAGATTGAGAATCAGTGACACTTATCTGGTTGATTTCTTCAGTTTGATTTGTATCGCCTAATTCTGGAATGTTGGATGCTCCTGCCAATATCCTGCAAAAACCTTGACCCCTAACAATCTTTGCTGGTTTTATTTCTAAGTCATATTCTTGAAGCGCTGTGACCCAATTTGCCCTTTTTTCACCCAGTTCTTTTTGGATTAATAGTTGCCTAACTGCAGGGAATGGACCTATGACTTTTGTGTGGGTTTTCAAAAGGAAGGGTCTATAATGCTTGACTGCTTTAAATACAGCAAAGGCTTGTTTTTCTACATCGGAGTAATTCAATTCAGCACCCTGAAGATTTGAACTGAAAAATGAAATGGGTGCTTCCAAATTGTGATCATTTAATTGCGTGAGTACTGCAGCATAAGACAAGTTGGATGCGATGGTATACAATGTAAAATGATTAGAAAAATTTGGAGTATTTAAGGCTGGGGCATTAATTATTGATTGCTTGATTAGATCAAAAGCTTCTTTCTCTGCTGATCCCCACTTAAAGACTGAATTTTTCTTAATCATCGTTTGAAGTGGCAAAATAATTTGAGAAAAATCTAGAACAAATCTTTTAACAAAATTGATCTGGCCTAAAAATGACTGCATTGATTTTTTATTGTGTGGGAAAGGGATTTCAGAGATTTCTTTGATCCGATCAGGATCAATATAAATGCCATCTTTGGATACAATAAATCCCAAGAGCTTTCCTTGATCAAGAGCAAAGAAAGACTTTTTAGGGTTAAGAGAAATACCATATCTTTTGCAACGCTGAAAAATTTGATTTAGATCATGCAAATGATTATATATTTCCTTAGAGAATACAGTAATATCATCTAAATAGACGACTACTATTTTATTAATCAACCCTCTAAAAGCTATATCCATAGCTCTTTGGAATGTCGCTCCTGCATTTATAAGTCCGAAAGGCATTTTCTGATATGCATATGTTCCCCATTTTGTTCTGAATGTAGTTTTAAGCTGGTCATCAGGATGAACCAGTACTTGGTTATATCCTGAGAAACCATCTAGAAAGGACATTAGTTCGGAGCCAGCTACCGATTGAAGTATTTGCTCCATAGTAGGTAATGGGAAATTGTCTTTCAAGCTCGCTTTGTTCAAATTTCTGAAATCAATACAAATTCGAATGTCGCCATTTTTCTTTCTGACTGGTACCATATTAGAGACCCAATTTGAGTGTCGGACAGGAAAAATAATCTTGGCTTTCAAGAGTTTGTTAAGTTCTGATTTTATCTGGCTCTCTAAGTTTGGATGTATTTTTCTTAACTTCTGCTGAATCGGTTTCTGGTCGGGAAGCATTGGAATGGTGTGCTGGATAATGGATGTATCATAAGTCTTCAAATCTTCGTACTTCCAAGCAAAGACCTATTTGTTTTTTGTTAACAGTCTAATGAATGCCTCTTTCTCTTCAAAGGAAAGTCCTAATCCTAAATTAATATTTTGAGGAGCTTGCTTAGTACCTAGATTTATCAATTCAAACCTAAGGGTAGAGCTTTGGAGCTTTGCATTAGTTACAGGTTTAAACCTGTCTTTAATATCATAAAGATCTTCCAGCTTTACCACAGGCTTAGGAATTGCATTTTCCTGAGGTGTTTCTCTCATTTGTGAGTCATGCTCATCTTCCTCAATGATTTGATTATCATAGGACTTCTCAGAAATTAAGAATTGTAAAACATCCTCATCATGGTTGAATACTCTCCAATTAGTGACATTGTCAGGCACTGAAGGCCTAAAAAGCAATTCTACGGAAAATCTATCTGGGTTGTAGTCTTCCAAAGGTAGGAGCTTGGAAGCTACATTAGCTAGGAGATAGGCTGCCGAGTTTTGGGACCTGGGAATGGAGGAAATGTTGAATGCAGAAAAGTGTGAGGTAAGTTCCTGTACTAGCGATTGATAATGTTTGAGGTGATTTGAAAGACAATGAATTGCATTCCTTACCTGTTTAACAATAATTTCAGAATCACCAAATACTTTTAGATATTGCACTTTAAGGTCGATTGCTTTATATAATCCTTGGACTAAGGCTTCATATTCGGCTGTATTGTTAGTGCATTCAAATTCTAGCCTACAAGACAGCATTGTCTTTTCTCCTTGTGGGCTAACCAAAATACATCCTGCTCCTGAGCCCTCGCTAGACTTGGACCCATCGAAATATAAAGACCAAAATAAAGAGGTATTAACAAATGTATTTACAGTTTTCTCAGCATCATTGAGACATCTAGACCTATCTGTTTGCGAAAAATTCTCAATCTGAGATGCAAAATGATTAACAGAGAAAGGGGATGGTTGGGCAACAAAGTTGCCAAAGAATGACTCTGATGAATAATTCCCCAAAATGTTGTTGTTGAATGCTACCGGCTGGTTTTCTTGCTCAAATTCAGTAACTGTGTGGATCATATGTTTCTCTCGATCGACCCTTATTTGATTTGGCTTGCCCTTGTAGGGAAGCCACATATGTGACCAATCAGTGGAAATATATCCATGCAATTTCTCAGACCAATCCCTACTCAAAATTAAACTGTAAAATTCAGGTATATCAGCTATTAGGATATCAATCCTCTGTACTATTCTTGGATCAGCAGATAACCTAATGGTTACAGAATTAATTTCTCCTAAAACCTGTACTTTGGTCCTGTCCAACTGTACAATATGAATAGCAGACTTTTGGGGTTCTATGTTTAGTTTAGAACAAACTGACGCTGGCATTATGTTAGATGATGCCCCTGAGTCAATTAAACAGTTGTGCAAGTTTCTGTTGTAAATCTCATAGGTTAGAAGAAAGGGTGGAGTATGAGAATTTGATCTATCTCCAATCAGAACTGAATCGGTAGCTTCAACCATTCCTGGAGGAGGTTGGCCTGAATCATTAGCAGCTTTAGCACTGGGAAGAGGCGTAGAAGGAACAGCATTTAATTCTTTAAGAAGTAATTTCTGCTGATGTTTTAACTTACTAAGCTCAAACATAGTAATGTTTGCTTTAGTTTTCTTCATGTCATCAACAATATTATACTCCATTGAATCTGATACCACTAATGTTTTAGATGTTGAAGGAGTATTAGAAGTTGAAGGCTGGTTTTGGGGAATAGCTGCAGGTGATTTCTTAGCAGGTGTTTTTTCCTTGGTTGTAGCGGCACCAGCACTCCTTTTCTTTGATGTTACCTGAACAGGTTCGGAAGTACTTTTGCTTCTAGTAGTAACCGGGAATGCTTCTTCTTCGTTGTCGGTATCGGAGTTGGGGAGTATAAAATCCCACATTCCATGACATTCTACTACTTCTTCTTCATCGCTAGTTTGTGAAATTGATTCCTCTTCCTCTTCTTCTTGTTCTGAATCAGCATTAGATATGACATTGGGTGGCTTTGATTCATTTTTCTTAAAAGTTCTAAAGGGCCTTTTGGTTGATGTCTCAGCTACCTGTTTCTTTATTTCAACCATTTCATTTGATAAAGTTTTTAGGACTTTTTGCAAACCTTCCATGTCATAGGGGTCTTTTGAGGTTTTCTTTCTTGAGTCATCTTTAAAAGAGACCTTTTTGGCTTTTCTGTCTTCCAGGGCAGCTTTTTTTTCCAGGGCATTGATGCGTTTCTCCACAGCAAGCGTTTCTTTCATGTTTTCGGCTAAGGTAGGTTTCTCGGCTCTATCTACAAAGATCGCTATATTGGCAGGCATAGCTGTTATATACCATTCGCTCCGAATTTGTTCACTTGGTTTGGAGGCTGTAGGGATTTTATTTAGGAGTTTATTGAAGCGAGCATTAAATTCCTTAATTGGTTCCCTAGGCTCTATTCTCAAATTGGAGAGGTCATTTATTAGGGTAGCCAAAGACCTATCATCTCCTTATTTGGTAAGAAACTATTCTTGGCAAGTGTTCCAACTGGTAATGGAACCAGATGGTAGGGAAAAATACCAGGATCCTGCTGATCCTTGCAAGGTATAAGGGAAAAGCCTAACAAGAACATCTTCTTCTGTTACTCCTTTCAAGTTGACTGCCAACATGAAATTATTGATGTGTTCCTCTGCCTGGGTCCCATTATCTGGATTAAACTTGGGTAGCCATTTTTCAGGAAGATCTGGTAATGGATGCAATGGTGTAGGCATATTGACTGCACCAGGTCTGGTCCGTGGATCTGCCATTATAATAGCAGTAGTGGTTGATACTACCGCTGGAACTCCAGATGTCTGGGAAGGAAATAATGTTGAGGAATGAGCAGGTTTGGATGTCGAAGCTTCTAATCCCTGGTGAACGACAATATGTAATGGGGGAGTGGACGGTTGATTTTGCAGATGAGAAATTGAAATGGAGGATGTGGATGAAAGCTCTTCACTGTCAGATCCTTCAGTATTTTTCTTCGCCTTTTTCCTTTTGGGTAAAGGGAACTCAGTGGGTTAAATACCGAGCTTTTCGCTCTGAAGTCTGGTGAGAGGGTGAGGTAAATTGAACTGCGAAGTCGCACTGCTTTGTGATACCTCAGATTTCTGTGGCGAAATTGAGAAGCTCTGAAGTTTGTGGATAAGAGACTGAAATTCAGGTGATTCAAGACTTAATTGTTCTGGAGTATGATGGGTTTGAGTAGTGGTAGTTGATTCCTCTTCTTCTTGTTTGGATACTGGTGAACCAGCATGCGAATGAGAAGTTCAAGGGGATTCGGAGGGAGAATTACTCTTAGAATGGCTTGCAGATTTGGGTTTGTTTGCCATTCACAGTCGGCCCTCCTTCTAGCGCCAAAAATGTTGATGCCTCGAAAATCGCTGCAACAACATCGGGGATAACCACCCGGTCCGGACCTTAGTACAGCTCCTTTTCCGTTTGGAATAGTGGCTCCGACTAGGGATAATGGGACCAGTTTCCCAAAATGGATAAACGGGATGAATGGATGATTTATTAACTAAACTAACGGTGAGAGAATAACTAAACTATTAACAAGAATACATAAACTATAATCTATCCCGGGAACTTATTTGAGCTTTAAAGTGCAGCGCTTGATGATCTGTGTCTATAAACAGGCATATAGATGACTCTATTTAACAGACATAGACATTACTTCATTCATGATTACTATGCTTAAATAGTTAAGCAAAGCGATTAAAGCGATATTACCACACTTATCATTTATATCATTGACATATACATGATTAAAAAGAAACACATCATAAAACATCCAATAGTGGAATGAATATAGATCTGCTGTTACAGCGCATGCATATAATCAATAATAGCAAGAATAATCACATAACAATTCATATGAAAGGAATGAATTCAGACATAGATAGAAATACCATATGAGCTGCTTGACATTCCCAATATCAATCGCTACTTGTAGTTCTTCCTTCAACGCAAAAACATTCTCAACAAAGACAATAGTGCGCAATTGCATAAAAAGCTTCCTTGTTGAATTAAGAACAACTGGTCCAGTTTCATAAAAGAATATTGACTGAAGCACAATAGTGCAAACTTCAGCCTTTTAAGTCTGGTACAAAACTTTACGACCCTTTCCAAAACAATGAAAGGGTCTATAAATACTAAATTAATCTAAATATCTATTAAACTAAAATCCTACTAAATTGGTATCAATAAATTTTGATCCTATTTCCCTCAGTGATCTGGCAATCGGTGGCATGGTTCATCAAGTAGGCTGCTTGCCTTTAAATCTGAGTCGACTTATCGCAAGCATTGGCTCTACTTCAGGAGGTTTGTTGAGGCGCGAACTGAGCTGGGCGGCATAGGTGGCGTCCTGAATATCGGGAATTATATACCTGATTGCATCTGTTAGGCACTTAAGGGCGGCTCTCTGTGTGTGCGGCTTAATCAGGAAGAGCCAATATGCTTCGAAGGTTAAACTGTTAATTCCGGCGATTAATCTCCCCTTTTCCTCTAAATCAGGGTAACATGATTGCTCCAATATGTGAAGCCGCCCTCTCTGCTTTCATTACTTGAGTCTGCCACTCTGTGAAGAGTATATCTTTATGTGTTTCTAAGATCCTGGGCAAATTTGCTGCTCTCCCTTGATCAGAATCTTGCCAGTCAAGATATGCAGTTATGATCTCTTCGGCTTGGTCTAACTCATTTCTGGCCTTCTCTACTTGTTGATTTATGGATGTCGTTAACTCACACAGTGGCTCTGCCTGAGCGATTTGTTGACACAGGAGCCTAATTTGGGATATTAATGCAGTGTTTATTTGCAATGCTTCTGCTCTGAATTCATTCACTTGTGGAGCGCCTTTTATTCTTTCGAGCTGCGATGACAATTGAGCGATTTGCTCAACCTTTGTTTTCATCATTTGCTCGTTTGTCGCCCTTAATTGTGCCAATGCCTCTGATAATTCTTTATGTTTCTGAATTGTGCTTTGGTCGATCCTTTGCTTTTCTGCCTGCAATTGCTGAGTTAATTGACTGTTCGCTTGTTGTTGTGTCAACAATTGCTACTCCACCTGTTCTGCCTTCTGCTTTGATTCAGCCAACTTTGCCTGTAATGCGAAAATTTCTTGGTCCTTGGTTTTTAGTAAAAGACTTACCTCCGATGCCTTATCGATTGTCGCTGCCGAATAGGCTCCCACATATTGCGACAGTTTTGTCAGATCATCGAAGGGGTCGAATTCCTCCTTCCAAACCACGCTGCCCGTAACAGTTTGTTTTGGGAAAAGGGAAGGTTGATCAATCTTCGTTCTTTTCCTTTGTCGTTTTACCACTGCTCTGTGCCTTGGGCTGTAGAAAACATCCAGGGGAGGAATATCTTCTACCTGGAGAATGATTTGGTCGGAGGGATCTTTTGGTATTACTTCAACATCCTTAGAAATGGGTGGGCCGCTGGTTCCACTTAGAACCTGAGGTGAAGTGATGTCCTGTGTATCCTTTGTCTTGGAAGTGTCTGTATCTTTGGAGCATTCCAGCCCACTGATGATAGAGTCAAATTGCTTCCATTCCTGGAGCAATTTAGGGTCAATACGAGTATCTATATTGACATCAATGGTGGTTTGTTTCAACTTTTCGGCTTCGGACTCCTTCCGCACTTCTTCCTGCTGTTTCTTCTGTTGCTCCTCTTGTTCTTTCCTTTGTCTTTCCTCTTGCTCTTTCATTTGTTGTTCCTCTATCTCTTTCCTCTGTCTTTCCTCCTGTGCTCTCTTCTGCTTTTCTTCCTGTTCTTTCCTCTGCCTTTCCTCCTGTTCCTTCTTATGATCCTTTGTTATAACAGGAGGTTCCTTTGACTGTTGCCGACCAGGCTCGCTTGATGATGCCGCTGGGGTTGTTGCTAGTAAATCTAGAGGCAGAGTTTGCAACCTCTATTCTCTAAGTTTATTGAATTCAGTCAACCCTTCATCATTATACTTTGCTATGGCGAATTGTCTAACCTGACTTATTGACTCAGCTGAGGAGAACAGGTCATCAAAGATATCTTCCTTATGATCAAATCTTGTCAGTTTGGCCTGTTCTAATGCATTATAGGCAACTTTATTTGGATTGAAATGCCTATTTGGGAGAGTCGCTAGAGTCAAGGATTGAATTTTTGTGGCTTCCTTTTCTGCATGTTTGAGGTCATGCAGGGTATATACACCACACCTCAAAGGAAAAGAGGGCCAGCCTTGCTTCTTATTCTTCTTGAGCGTTTGTGTAACACTCTCTGCAATGATTTGGTAAGAAATTTCCCTCGCTAGCAGTTTATCCGGTATATACAAAGGGAGGACATGGGGTCTGGCTTGGCTGCCGAAAACTCTTATGTAGGTAAACCTCTCCTCTCCAAACCATCTACCTATTCCAGTTAAATCAATTCCGGCTTGATAGGAAATCTTGGGAGCAGGTCTATCAAAAATGGAATAATGAATAGGCAACATAAAGCCATTACAGACTTGGTATAGATGATGTTTATAAGAAGATTTCCACAATTTCTGGTGATATATATGAATAGGCGAGGGGTCTTGTGTAGTCCACCTCCAGCCGAGTACGGGGAATTCAGAGTTAAAACAGAGGGTATCTAGAATATAAGCGATGTAATAAAATGGGGAAATTACCCTTTTAGAAATACGGGTCTTGTTTCTAAACTCAGGCACAGCTTGTGCTAATTTGTCAGAAAGGATAGTGGCCCAATCCATAATTACACTGTTCACTGCTGCTTCCATTAGAGGAACCATTTCTATGGTAAAATTAGCAGATTCATGCAATCCCCATAATCTACACATCATTATTCCCGCATAGCAATAAGGAGAAGCCAGAGAATCAATTGAGTACTTACCGGAAGATTCATGTTTGTGTTTGGCTAGATTTTGTCTCCAATCCCGGATGGGTTTGGATTCAACTTCGTTGTCGTTTGCAAACTTCTCCAGGAACGCCTTATTATATATCTTCTCAGCCTCGGGCAAATGATACATTTGCCTTAGATCATCCGCCCTGAATGATCCGAAAATTCTCCCGTCTCTGGTGTTGAAAGTTCTATCCAAGATTGGGATTTCTTCAATCGCCCATCGCACGACGTCTGTGTATGGGAGAATTTGCTCCCTGGCCACTATCTTGTGAAGGAAAGAGTCGGCTAAATCCTTGAGAGTACTCTCAGACTTCCGAAGTAAATCCACTCTAGCTTCTACTACTGTCTTTACTGGTTCTTCGGCTTCAATCAGGTTGTAAGTGCCTTGCCAAGTAACTCTTGTAAGACCCGTACATGTAGTATCAGATATCAAGCCCTTCTTTTTGTCCACGAGAGCTTGTCCTGCAGCTGGTGTAGCGGAAGTGCCTTTGGTCTTCTTGGATTTCTTCCCCATCTTGCTTGAGCTTTCTTTTATGGATAAATTCTACACAGCGGCGAGAATAAACGTAACACAGAGGTATGATAATGAAAATCCAATACGGGAAAGATATATATTGATCAAAGCATGTCGAGAGATTAACTCTGAAAAATGGTTGCGGATCCAATCCATGGGAAGATCTTACAGATACATTAAATGGCCGTTTAAGACCTGCCACCCCTTAAATGCTCATTACACCAATATTCGGCCGAATGGCCCGCTTAAGCGTGCTATGGATATTTTGGCGGTTGAGTGCAGGTGATCGATTATTTAAGAGATCAGGCTTTAAATATGAATAGATCGTAAAATCCCTCCATTTAACGACTTTTTTGAAATCCGCGCTAAATCATTATCGGGCGTCGGGAACACTTTAAATCCTTATGTTGACAATTTTGAAACCCCGATCGCCGATAGCGATATCGCATCGCATCGGGAGAATTGGTGTTATAGAAACATATGGATAGCATACCACCGATCGCCGATAGCGAAATCGCATCGCATCGGAGTGAATGGGCATAACAATGTGCATGGATAGTGTATCGCCGATTGCCGATTGCCGATTGCGCATCGCATCGAGGATATGACCTGGGTGCCTTATTATTGTGCATAGGATATTGCCGATTGCCGATTGCGATATCGCGTCGCATCAGGGTGAATGGCTCAAGGTGCTTAGACTGCATATAAGGTATCGCCGATAACCGATCGCCGATTGCGCATCGCATCGGGGCTAATGGAATGGGGGCGTTTTATAATGTGCAATAGAGTATTGCCGATAGCCGATCGCGAAATCGCATTGGCGGAGACCAATGTGCCACTTATTTGTGTTTTCTATGTCATTGCGATATGCGATCGCTTTATCACAATAATAAAAGATTGTTTTATTTGATCAAAAATGAGTTTTTCCAAAGGTTTTATATAATGTCTTTATTTGATTTGCGGACCTTTTGCAATATTGATACCAATTAACTTCTAAAGGGACCCATTTCATAAAATAATTTTGTAAATATAAATGATATGAAATGGGGGGTTGTTGTAGGGCACAACATACCCTAGAGGCTCTTTTATGTTCAGTTGTACTATTGCATTACATTTTGACTATTTGCACCTTTTTTCCTTGAGCCGGCTTCACTTGGACTCGTGTTTAAGCCACTTATTTGACCATGTCTTCTGCAAAGTCAACCATGCAATCACTTAGCTTCTGCAACTTGACGCATCCTTTTACATATGGAAAGAGCATCCCTTTGAATCTCCTTGACCAGTTTTGCCTCCCTACATTGAGCATAGGAATGTTCCCCTCCCAGGAACTAGATCATCGGTTTCTCTGACACTCGTTCTTTCCACTATACTATAGCATTCTTTTATTCTTTTTCATCTTAAAGAAAAAGACAAAAAAAAAATTATATATTCCAAAACGAGCGGGAACTGGATGAAATTTCCATATTTTGTTGGCAGCTAGAGTCAGTCCTGTCACCCTTGAACAAAGCACTCAAAACAAAGTCTCTCCTCCATTGGGGTGGGATTTAGTTTGACTTAGGAGTGCCTTAATCTTGTTATTGAGTGAGTACTCCTCCGATTGGTTACCTCCTTCAATCATATGGAGAGTTTTCTTATGCCTCTTGCATGAAAAACTTATACAGAGTTATCTTATGTTGCCATATAGTCATCATTGAGCCGTGCTTTTGTTCAAGGGACGTAAACCTGAGTCGGCCTCTCTGCAGTGTCCCTTGACCTATTTTTTAACTGGCCATCCCTGGTTGTTAGTGTCATGTTTGACATCACATCAATTATATTGGTCCTTTGCCTGTGCCGAATTGAGAAGGTCTCCATCGACTTCTTGCTAGTGGGTCTTGTCCTTATCGACTATGACAAATTGCTCTGAGGGTAGATCTAGAGTCACACCCTGGCCCTATTTTCATTATTGCTAGGTCACGTTGTGCTCAGCATCGATCAGTATCATGGGTCTTTGACTGAGTGGTTTCCCTTGTGTTCAACATCAGCTTTCATTATCACACAGTGAGATTCGTGCAGTGCCTTGGTTTCCATTTGACCCTATTTGTGGATTCCTCACCTCTATGACAACTTTCATTATTGGTTGGTTTAGAGGGTTTCTATCGTGCGCTAGCTACATCTTGTGTATGTCAAAAACGTGCTTTGGTTGGGTTACTACATCTTTTTTGTCCGATTCCTTCCACATTATTGGCCTACAGGTTACACTCATGCTAGATTGATGAAGGTTGCCTTAATGCCTTCCTTCTAGCGGATCTTTTCCTATCAACTACAGCTCATTTGCTCTGGGAAAAAGATCTAGAGTCCATCTGGCAGTACCTTGGGGTTTGTAGTCATCAGTGGCAGATTCCTTCGCTGTCGACAGTGGGAAACCATCATTGTATCCTGATTGATAGATTCTTTCAAGTGTTTGACTTTATCTCATTCATTCACACTTGTTAGATTGAACTGGGTACCTTGACTCTCATTATCATTATCGGTGAGTAGTCTTGCGTTTGTTAACGGTGTACATCAATTACTGGTAATCAAATGATTTCTCATGTGGTCAACATCAGATCATTGATTCCCATTGTGTAGAAATGTACCGTGGCGGTCGGTGAAGACCTCAGGTTGCATCAGCATGTTTTGGTTCACTTGTCAGTTGCTCTTGTTGCTGCTAGTTGACACCATCCACCTTATATGTTGCAGTTCTTCACATCAACATCTTATATGTTGGTATCCAAGTTACGATGTAGTATCATTTTATTCCATCATATTCATTTGTTACTACTGGGATCATTTTTTGACATTAGTGATCAGCTTCATCCTTCAGCATCATTGATCATCTTCTTATATGTGATATTCAGACATGTACTTTTTCAATCACGATCAAATGATCCATTATGTAATTTTAGTTCCTTTAAACTAGTATACATATTGGATCTGCTTGTACTTGATATGCAGACATGCTTTACTTTCTTTGAGCATGGGTATGCCCACCTCAGACACCAGTTTCTTTCTTATCTCTTTTGATGGCTTGACAGGCTGAATTCTGGTGAAGTCCTTCTCAGTCTCAATATGATTCTTTCCATACACTTAATACATTTTGGTCATCATGTACCCCTTCTGACCTCATATATTAGGGGGCATCTATTATAGCACCATTTACCACTCGTGGTATATATGATGATTTGTTTATGGCCTAAGGAAACCCCTCCTTCTAGACTTGCTCCAAATATATAAAAAACAGTGTTTTATTCCCTATACGCTACTTTGCCCTGAGCTAAAAGTGTGTACACGTGGGTCAGTGAATACCCATCCCGCGTATATGTATTAAAACACTTAAAAAATTAAATTTCCTTAATTTTGGGTGGAGTTCAGGGGTTTTACCTGTTGATTACCTCCTATTGCTCGTAGCCCAACTGTTTCCCAACTAAAGAACTAATTGGGAGAGGTGTAAATAGACCTCTATGGGAAGGCCTTAAGGAGAGGAGAAGAGATAGAGTTATTATACTGATATTATCCCTGACTGAGTCTGATGAATCCCTATGCCTCATGCACTTCCCCAAGCTTTAAGAAACCCTTGTTTCCTTGATTATAGATATCCTTCCTTTTGCTTGAGATATCATGGTGTTGGTGACAGAACAAGATTGTTGAAGGCTGGGATAGGACGAATCTGGAGGACGGTTCCGCTTGGAGCCAAAGAAAGACTCAGGTGAATTCTCTCCATGTTATTTATAGCTTACAACAATAAAAGAAATGTTGTCATGTTTCCCAAATTAACTATGTCTATGCATCAAATTATGTTTTAATTCATGGATGAATATCATTTTGATGTATGATCAATCATTCGTTTATATGATATAAAGTCAATTTCATGAATATGCTTTACTTCTATACTGCTATGTATGTTCGAATTGAATGATTTTCAGGTTTGAAGAACATTGGGAGTTGCAGAGGGTTTGAACTCTGTAGGACCTACTCGAACGAAGGAAATCTGGGTACGATCACTCTTATGTAGTTTGATAATATAAGCATCTTTCCTGAGTTGTTTGAGTATTTCTTCTTGTAGTTTGCTTCTACTCTTTTGGGGTTCTAACCCAAAGCCCTAAGGTGCTTTCACCCAAAACAAGAAGATTAGTCTTAGATGACAAAGGACTAGTCTTTGGTAGCTAAAGTATGAGGAAAGAGAGTTAGAGCCTAGAAGCCATTTCATGTCAAGCTAGGGGAGAAAAAGAGTGTTGAAAAGGTGTGTAACAGGACTTGGATACTGCAAAGGAGATCTCCAATGTCAAGGCTTTGGTTGTATTTCTCTTTGAAGTTTATTTTAATACAACTAATGGTTTATTTCCTATATTGGGTGTAATATTACATTTGATAGCTTAGAAATCCTCGACCTTTTAAGTAGATTGGACTCAATTTTATGCTATCATGTTTGTTGTTGTTTCTTGCATGTTTGTTTCAGGTACTTGAACGAAAGGAACGAAAGGAAGTTGGAGCAAGGAAGAAAGATCACAATCAAGTGGATCAGCGTTATAAGAGGTAGGCCCTCTTATTTGATTCTAATCTCAGGAAATTTACATTAGATTGTCTTGTTTGTGGATAGACCCACTTTCTTGGGCTAAACGGATCATCTTTGTCCACGGGCAGGATATTCCTACACCACAAATTTACAACTCCACTGGGGAAACACATCTCCTTTTCATCACTCTGTTTTTTCTACTTGTGTGCCTAGTTTGTTTATTTATGGTCTTCATGATCGGTATTGACCTATTTGAAGGCACATCAACACTAGCCCACCCTCTGATGTGTTAAGTCTAGCCCTGTGTGAAGTTATATTTTATTTTTTCTTTGAATCCCTCAATCAATGCTATTTTTGGCCAAACAGTCGCGCCAATCAGGTGTATCAATGCTAGTTTTTAGCCTGACAGTCGTGTCGATCATGCCAATCAGCACTAGTTTCATCCCAAAAGTCATGCCAATCTTTGAGTTAAGAAAAAATCATAGTTTCTCCCATTCCAGTTCATATGTATCTTAACCCTTGGACTCTCTTCTTTTGCCTAGAAGTGACTAGAAATTTTTTTTTGCTGGTTTTGATTAATTGATTGGCTTGAAGTTTCATTGCTTGATTTTTTTAGTTTTTCGGATGGTTTCTATGACCCTAGGGCATCTAGGTCAATTACCGTTCATTTGTTTGTTTACTCATTGTGTCAAGTTTCTAATTTGCTACTTCATTTAATCCATCTTTCAATTGCAACATCTTCATTGCTTCATTTTCAATTGAATGAGTGAAAGACTCTCATTTGTTCTCTTATTTCAAGTGTCTCTTTTCTCTTTTCAAGCATAGATTACATTGCTTGGTTTTTCGATTGAAGCATTTATGTGTTTGGTCTGTTTGATTTAGGGAAGAAGTTTCTTTTCATTTCATTTATCATGCTTTGGATTTGATTGATGCTTGTTTGTTTAGAATTATAAAACTTTCACTAAAGTGCTTTATGTGAAAGATTCATTTTGCATTTTATGAAAAGAAGAACATCATTCTAGTTTACTTAAGCAAAAATATTGCATTAGTAGCATCATTGAGAAGCTAGAATTGCACCATCATAAGCATTGGAAATGAGATGAAACTTCTTTTGTTGTTAAGGGAAGATTAAGGGCATTTAGGACATGTATTAGTGAAAAATTTCATTCTTTGATTGTTCCTTTTCAAATTTTAAGAGTCAGTTTCTTAAAATTAACTACCCATGCAATATTCCTGGTTAAAGTTATCTTCCTTAGTGATTCTTTAGGTTCGATTCCAATGGTGACATTTCCAGAGTCTACAATCAAGGATTCCCCACGGATGGGAATTTTGGTCCTTTTCCTTCTTTTGAAAATGTTAGAGTCGGTCTAGTAGCCCTCCACCAGTCTAGTAGCCCTCCACCAGAGATCAAAGCTCTTTGCATTTCATGATTAGGTGTCCCATCAGTGTGATCATGTTGCATTCTGTTAGGCATGCCATAACTCTGGTGGAGGAGTTTGTGTCTTTTATTCCCCTCCTGTTTGGCACTGTTGGTTTAGGTTTGTTTAAGTAAATAAAATCTTCAAAGGGTCATTCATCTTGTTTTAAATTTCGAGGTCTTAGGTCTAGGGTTGAGTCAATTTTTGTCTTGAGAGGTCATAAAGGACCAGCAGGCCAGAGGGATGTCCTTCATAAAACATCATTTCAATAATTCTCATTATTGTACAGCTAAATTTTCACCTTGTTTTCAAAACTCTGTTTTTGAAAAACAAAGGTCATTATCTCGTTTTTGTCAAAAATTGTCAAAATTTCAAATTCTCCAAATGTTGAAGCGTAGCCTTGGTCTCCTTTGCCAAAGCATCTCAGAAGCCATCCCTGCAAAAATTTTCAGAAGAAATCATCATTTCAACCAATTTTTTTTCAAAAAAAGGAAACCAGAAGTCAGAGCCAATTAATTCAAAAAGTGTCAACACTCAAACATTATAAAGTGGGTTTTGGGCAAACAAAAATAAAAAAGGAGCCTATAAAAGCACATCACTCTTCATTAGCAACTCATTTTCCTCTCACAAGCCAAGTGAATCCTTGCAAAGCCGATTTCAAGAGTCATTGAGCAAATTGGGTAGTTTCAGGGGCGCACTACGCATCAGTTGAGGCGCGCTACACACCCAGGGCGCGCTACGCATCCGCGCAACTTTTCCAGTGCATTTTTACTCAGGCGCTACGCACCAGAGGGGCGCTACGCATTGGGCAAGGTGCGCTACACATTGGGTTTTTCTCCCAATAAACTGCCAGCAAGCTACCAAATCCTCTTTTCTCTCAAGAAAATTTCAGGTAGGCCTCTCCTGCATGGCTAGTTTTGGTTTTGCAAGATGAATGAGAAATTAATATGTTAAAAATGCCATGAAAATGAGAAGTTAAAACCCTACATTGCTGTGGAAAATTTAAAGACTTAGTTGTGCTAGGATTTCAAAGTATTTTGCTGTCCAAGGTTGCCCATTTTTTATCCCTCTTTTCCCTCACCTTCACCAACATTCTCCTTCAAATTTTCCCACAAAATTTTATAATCTTCCTCTCTAAAATCCCTAAAACCTACTAAATTCCCAAACCCTACTTCACCTTAAAATCCCACAATATTATGATTTCCCATGTTGCCTTCCCTAAATTCCTTATTTATGTTTATTGTCCCTAATTCCCTCATGTTCCCCTTTCCATAACAATCCCCTTGTATTTATGTCCCCTTGGTGACAACATTTGAAAAAGTCAAACAACAGTTAATTGGGTGCAAAGTCAGCAATACATTTCAGCCATCTTGCCTTCAAAACCATGTCAGAAACCGAATCATATTATGAGCAGAGTTATGACAGTGATTCAACACCGGAGATAGAAGTGCCAAGGAGGCATCATAAGGGTGGTAAAGGTGGTCGGCATGTCAGGGAGGAGCCCACTTCTTTGGCTCAGTTGCAAGCTTGTCCACTTGCAATGACATGTTTTCAGTATCAATCATGCTTTGGATATTGTGAGCGGATCTCGCAAATTCAATATCACAGAGAACTAGTCCACTTGTTTGTCCTACATTTGCACAATGGTTAGGTGAACCTTGCAGGAGTGGACTTCACCTTATCACCCGAAATTGTTGCTCAAGCCACTGGGATACCAAATGTTGGGGAGGAGTGGAACAAGTGCCAACAACTAGACAGATTTCATTATGAACCATATATCAAACTTGGGTGTATGAGACACCTAACTGCTGTTTTTCCCTTCAGATTCCTAAGGGATGAGTATGCACCCTTGATGAGGCTCATTATGCGCTATTTCACTTGTGAGGGTAGATTTTCACGTTTATATTCGTACCATATCCTTTTGTTGATGCATTTCACCTGTGTACAAATGATGAACATTCCATTTTTCATGTGCCGAAATATAGAGAGGATGGTGCCCTTACTGCAAAGGAAGAACCCCGCACAGCAACACAAGAGTATATATCATTATGCACTGATCGAGATCATAGTAATGCATCAGTTGGCATAGCAGGGTATTGCTTGGGAGGATTTCATCTCTCGCGACTTCTTCATGGTGCCACAGCCACCCCCTGAGATTGTCCATGATGAGGGAGGGCCTTCACATCAGTTTCACATTCCATAGCCCGAGCATGTCAGCACTCCAGCATGTGTTACATATCAGAGAGGCCACAGGGCCTTATTTTCATCTACACGACGAGTATTATCTCCACACCAGGTGGAAGGGGTCTCGCCTTCTTCATCAGCACAGCGAGTGTTATCTCCACATCAGGTGGAAGGGGCCTCGCTTTCTACAGCAGCATAGGTACAGGAGAGAGGCAGCAGCCCATGATTGATGAGGGACCATCAGGTGATCCGGACATAGACATTATTGACCTTGACATCAGTTCTCCTAGCTCGGAGCTAAAGGAGATCATTCAGCAACAGAAGGCTGAAAATCGCTTGTTGCAACAGAAATTGGAAATGGTCAATTGGACAATCAACTACTTGGAGCAGCATAACAAGCAGCTAGAAGATGAACACACTTTTGATGAGTTGCGGCGAATCCAAGAAGGCCGAAACTTGGCCCGCAAGAGACCCGGTGATTTGACACCTATTGAGCAAGGGTCTATGCTCATCCGGGTGAACACTCATTTAGAGAAGTTGCTAGCCAAGGCAAACAGGAACAAAGATATGCTCTGCCACATGAATAATCATTATTGGGCCCGCATGCATGTGTGCAAAGCAAAAATGAAGGTACTCAAAGGACGATTGGCTAAGGCACTAAAACGGAGGAAAAGGCCCGATCCACTTCAGATTTTGGCCGAAGCCTCCTTGAAGGAGCATGGTGCTCAATGATACAACCTCAGCTCAAAATTTAGAAATTTTGGAGCAATTTTGGTCAATTTTGAATTTTTTTTTGCTAAAAACAGGTTTTTGCCCTCAACGCGTAGCGCGCCGTGCGCTACCCTGAAGATGGGAAGGTCCATTTCACAAAACCTCTGTATTTTTGGATTTTTCATGATAAATTACACTTGCTCAGCCACTACCAAGACATTTCATTGAGGTTTGGGCCCCCAAAAGGTCAAAAAACAAGCAAAAAATGACCTTCTGCCACTTTTTGGACACACAGGAAGCAGTCTTGGGAGATTGCATTTTTGGAGGGGCAAATGGGCACAAAATTGAGAAATTCCACTTGGGCTGGAGAGCAGACATCCAGACCTTTCCAGAAAGCCCACTTGCGCCTAATTTGGAAGCTAGGAAGTGCCCCAAAAGTGGCCTCAAAGGCACGCTACGTGTAGAGAAATGGCGCGCTACGCATCAGGGAAATGCAGCTTTTGACTAGTTTTGACTTTTCATGGGATTTTTCACCCTCTTTGATGTAACTAATGTATTTTCATGATGAAATGACACTTTTTTACCTATTCTAGAAGATTCATTCATAAAATAGCAAAAAATTAATGAATGAATTGGTTTCCTAACTTATAGAGGCAAGTTGTTTTGACTGCCTAGATTGTAGTGCTCAGTTTAGAATTGGTTGAAACAGCTCCTAGGATGATGATCTCGACCCCTCGAGGCAAGGAAATGTGTTAGCTTGCTTATATTATGTACTTTCTTATTCATTTTCATGGTTAGACTCTGGAGGGATAAGCTTAGATTGTATTACACTTTGTATCTCTGCAATTTTGGCAAAGGAAAGACCAGGGTTTTGCAGCACTATTTGGGATTCCTGTGGTTATTTTTGTTGATGGTGTGTTACTCTCATGTACTTGTAAGTTTGTTATGTGTATCATTTTCCTACTCAAGGATAATTTTAGGGGCGAATGTTCGCCCTTTGGCGAAATTAAGGGGTTTTAAATTTTTAGTGGGCGAATATTTTGTATCATAGTACATTTTTACAAATCACCTCAAATAGCCCACCTTATTTTAAGGGAGAGGGTAAAAAAGGTAAATTTAGCCCTTGAAATTAGGACTTACAACCTTCCATTCGCCCATTTTCAAGAATAGGTTTTATTTAAGTGAATCCATTCGCCCATTTTCAAGAATAGGTTTTATTTAAGTGAATCCTATGGGCCAAATACCATATTTATAAAAGAGGTATGGTAAATTAATAAAAATATAAATAAATGAGAGGTATGGTAAATAAATAAAACATTTTTTATATTTACTCCATAAGTCACCTTATATACATGTAAGGGTGTAAACAAATAAAAATATAAGTAAAGTGGAGGTATGGTAAATAAATAAAACGTCTTTTTATACTTACTCAAAAGGTATGGTAAATACATAAAAATATAAATAAACTAGACGTATCGTAAATAAATAAAACCTCTTTTTATATTTAGTCCATAACCCTCGTTTTATTTATGAAGGCTCAAGAAAGAGGTTTTATTTAAGTGAATCCTATGGGCCAAATACCATATTTGTAAAAGAGGTATGGTAAATTAATAAAAATATAAATAAACGAGAGGTATGGTAAACAAATAAAACATTTTTTTATATTTACTCCATAAGTCACCTTATTACACTCAAAAAATGGGTTATATTTAGGTGAAACCTATGGCCAAAATACTATGGGACAAATACCATGGACTAGATTGTTATTAATACCATGCAAAAAAACAATTATTAACCCTAATATTAGAATTAATAAAAATAAAAATGGCACATGGTATTGACCCATGGTATTCACCTGGAATGTAGCCTATTTAAATGGGGGAATTAAACCAGCATGTAGCCTATGCTAAGATTCACTAGGACTTTACAAAGTTTTATTATTTAGTGAAAGACTCGCCAAGATCTTACAAGATTTTATAATTGAGTAAAATATTCGCCATGCCTGGTGAGAGATTCGCCAAAAAATGATATATACATATTATATCATTGATAAAATCGCCTTCCATTTTTCCTATATACCATGGAGATTCGCCCATTTATTATATTTACAAATTTAGGGGGGGTTCTTAAAATTTTCCCTGTTCCTACTATTCTCTTCTGCAAATTAAACAAATCAAGTGTTAAGGTAGAATTCATAATCTTGTATGCTCTGCCTTTAAGTTTGTTTAATATCTATGTTTTCATCTGTTTAAGGAGAACTCCTGAAATTTTCTCGCTCTCCTTAGCTCCTCACCAGTCATTTCTATCCATTCAATTCCTTTAAAGACATCAGGACGATTGCCTACCTTGCCCCAAAAAGACCTCTGCAAAAACTGTGTCGCATCCCCGCACCCAAAATTGCCTTTCCCTGTTTTCCAACAAAACCCTAAAAATCTTAAATCAAACTATCTTATCAATTTACTAGCCTAAAATCAGTATTCATATCGGTCATCTCAGCCCCTTTGAAGACCTCTTGCCGAGATAGACCCGGAGAGAGCCCTCTCCTGTCCTCGTAGGGCTAGCTACGAGGCTGAGCTTGGTTTGATGTTGCCTTGAGTTTCGCCTTCCTCAGCCTGAGGCAAATTCGAGCGCTAACATATTGGCGACCATACTGGGGAGAACAACTTGTTTGCGGGTTGATGTGTTTATTTCATAAGTCTTAGACGGAGTCTGAAGATATGCCAGGTAGCCTTCGAAATGCTTTTGCTTTGCATAAGCGAAAGTAGATAAACGCTGCTTCAGTCAATCTCCGTGAGCTTGTGAATACAACACTTCATTTGCATTTTACCCCAGTACATTTGTAAACTCTGAACTTTTGATGATAAGTTGAGAGTTTTCATAGGCTGATTGGCTATTTGTTCCTTGATATTTTGAGAATATCCAAGCTGGCTTCAGATTCTAGTCATATATTCAAATCTCACTCATGTCCAGCTGTTTTTAAGTATTTTGAAGACATTAATTTTGACGAGAGCTTCGAGTTGTCCCTGTTCAAAACCAAATCTGAAAGTGCACTCGATTCCCTAGTCCTCAATCCTGATTTTGCTGCTGCCCTTGAAATCGAGAGACACAATAAATTGGTTGAAAATTTCATCCTAAGACACCTTCAGACAGATATCCAAGTCACTAATCTTGCTAATTTCCTCGAAACTATATCTGTCAATATTGGATCTACTATCACGGCTTCTGTTCCCCACGAGCAGACCAATCCTCCTTTTATTTCTATTTCCCCTATAGTCACACATCCTGAAACTACAGTCAATTCTCCCTCTTCATCCCATATCGCTTCTCCTCCGCCTACACCTCCCCATACCCCTCATACTACAGCTACACCTACTCCACCTACTACTCCTAGACCCAATCTACCTAAAGCAATGGCTGCTCGGTTTGCTCCTCTTGCTCTTCCTCAAAATCTGCATGATATGCCAGCTGATTATCAGAGAAAAATTCCCATGTTTGATGGCACTCCTCAAAGTGTTTCCGCTCAGTAGCATATAGACAAAATGGCAACTTTTTTTGATTTATATGAGATAGTTGAAGAAGATGTAACTATGCGTTTGTTTGTGCAAACATTCGGAGGAGAAGTAAGAAAATGGTTCAGAGGTTTGACAGCTAGAAGCATACCCACATTGGATGAACTTCAGAGACAGTTTCTAGACCGATGGGAAATTAGAAAGGATCCACTTCAAATCAATGCTGAGTACAACAATCTCAAACGTAATCATGGTGAGTCAGTCCAAGATTATATTATCAGATTTAACACAGTTTATAATGCTATTCCAGATGACTTAAGACCATCTAGAAAATCAGCTCTTCTCAAATTCCCGGATGGCTTTGATCTGGAGATGGCTTATTCATTGCGAGATAGAGATCCACCTACCTTGGAGGATATGCATAAAATCACTGTTAGTGTTGAAGCGAATTTGAATGATAAAAGAGCAAGGATGAAAGCCAAAAAACGAGTGACAATCAAAGAAGAAGCTTCTACATCAGATCAGCTCCTTCGCAAGGTAGAAAAGGTAGAAAGGATGCTCGAAAAGGTCCATCTCGACAAGTCGGAGCCGTAGATTCGCAATCCTAATTTCCGAGGTCCGCAACAGCGACAATATAGAATTAAGCAGCGTGAAACAAGGGCACAAGAGTCAGCAGTTCAGCAGCAAATAAAACCTCCTCTTCAGCAGAATTTTGTTAGCCAAGAATCCGAGGATGAAGGTGATACTATAGGGGAGGAAAATCACTTTTTCACTCCTGATGATATGCCTACCTATATTACAGAAGAAGAAGAATTTGTGAGAAACTCCATCATCCATCAAGATGAGAATTATATCTTATCAAATGATGCAGCGCTTGAGGAAGAATTGGAGGAGTACCAAAGAGGATATCTCAATGCTTTGTCTGCTCAGCAGAAACAATTAAGAAATCAAGTTGTTCCCATAAATCCCATTCAGAAGAAGAAAGATACTTCAGCAAAAAATGATTCAGCTTCCCCACAGAAAAAAGGAAAAGAGATAATTGATCCCCCAGCAGGTCAATCATCTTCAGCAGATAAGGTAAATCAGCCACCAAGCACAATGAGGGATAAAGTTGAAAGAAGAGAAGTTCCGGCCAAAGAAGGTGAAAAGGTTTCAGCATTTAGTTTGGAGAATGAAATTTCAAAGCTGAAAGTGTCTATTCCATTGACTGAAATCATGAAAAACAGCAGCTACCGAGGTCAAATCTCCAAAATTCTGAATATTGATCCAATGCTTGACATGGTAAATGTAGAATATGATCAGCCGAAATTAATTTTTGGGCCTGCTTTAGATGGTGAGTCTCCTGAAAGTGATGTTCCTCCTTCTATATCAGTTTGAGGTTGCATGAGTATGTTTTACATAATGCTATGTTTGACTCGGGTGCTTCGCACAATTTGATGTCGAAAGCAATCATGGAAAAGCTGGGATTAGACATAACAAGAAAATATCATCATTTGTATTCATTTGATTCCAGCCGGGTAAAGTGTATCGGATTGACCAAGGACTTGGTGGTAAGCCTAGATCAAATTCCAGCTAAGAATGTCTTGATGGATGTGGTTGTGGCGGATATTCCTCCACGTTTCGGTATGTTGCTTTCAAGATCTTGGGGAGCTAAGTTGAAAGGTACACTTCAGCTAGATTTTTCTTATGCTACAATTCCAGTCTTCGGTCAAATGAGAAAGTTATATCAGGAGCAAAAGATGAAATACATGATAACTAGCAAAGAAAAGCCAATAAATCATCCTGTAAATTATGTACATACAGATTTGGAGTCGTTTGTTTTGTTTGCTGATAATTTTAATGAGATAGATAGTCAGTTAGTTCAAGCAGAGGATATACCAGAGATTACTGAAAATTTTAGAGAAGTTCTGCAAAAGGAAAGAGAAGAAAATCCAGCTGCCATGAAGCAAACAGCTGAAGCTAAGGGGCAGCAAACAGAAAAAATAGAGGCGACACAGTTTCAGCACTTGGAAGAAGATGAAGATGGTCTTTGGACCATGGATTTTGATGGCGCTGTGGGCAGCGATGGTGCTAGTATTGGTGTGTGGTTTCAAAGTCCCTTTTCTGCCCGAGACAAAGTCCTAAGCAAGGTGAGAGTGTGTTCTTATAAACTAGCATTCGATTGTTCAAATAATGAGGCAGAATATGAGGCTCTCATTGTTGGCCTTAAAATTCTTCGCAAGCTGAAAGCAAAGAAGATTGCAGTCTATGGTGATTCCGAGTTGGTGATAAAGCAAGTTAAAGGTGAGTTTCAGGCCAAGCATCCTCGTATGAGGGCATATCGAAATGTTGTCCTAGATATTTTGAAATTATTTTCTGAGCATACTTTGACATGTGTGCCTCGCATACAAAATGGTGTTGCAGATGCGCTGGCCAAGGCAGCAAGTAACTTAAAAATTCCAATGAATTCCAGCAACAAATTTGAGATTTATGTGAAACACCGCCCCACAGTTCCGGATAATCAAAGATGTTGGCAAGTCTTTCAGGATGATGAAGAAATCAAAGATTTTCTGCAGATTGAAGGTGAGTTTAAAGATACCTCCATAGATACAGAATCAGATGAAGTAAATCAAATGGATGTGCTGCAACTTAAGGATAATTTTATTCCTAAGGGATTGATTCCTTTAGAGGAGCTGTTTGATCAAGATGATGTGGCCCGCAAACCGACATTAAGACCGACTGAAAAAGGTGTTGAAGAGGTAAATATTGGGATAGCTGAAAATCCTAAGATGGTAAAGCTATCTAAGTCATTATCACCAAAGGTAGAGGAAGAGTATATCAGATTGTTATCTTCATTTTCTAATGTTTTTGCATGGGATTACTCAGATCTGAAAACATATGACACCAATATCATTCAGCATACTATTCCTATAAAGCCAAATCAGAAACCTTTCCATCAAAAGTTGAGGAGAATCAATCCTAAATTGCTGCCATTGATAGAAAAAGAAGTGAACAGGTTGTACAAGTCTGGGATCATAGTACCTATCAGATTTTCTGATTGGATATCAAATTTGGTGCCCGTAAGAAAGAAGACCGGTGAGATCCGTTTATGCATTGACTTCAGAAATTTGAATAAGGTGTCTTTAAAAGAAAATTATCCATTGCCCAAGATGGATCATATATTGCAGCGAGTAGTTGGAGCATCAAGGATGTCGCTACTCGATGGCTATTCTGGGTACAATCAGATTTTGGTGCATGAGGATGATCGTGACAAAACTGCATTCACCACTCCACAGGGAACTTTTCATTATGCAAAGATGCCGTTTGGTTTGAAAAATGCAGGTGCCACTTTTCAGCGTGCGATGGATATGGCTTTCGCCAACGAGAAAGATGTTTTTTTGGTTGTTTACCTTGATGACTTGACTATAGTTTCGAAATCTGATGAAGAACATTTATATCACTTGAAAATTGTTTTTCAAAAGTGTAGAAAATATGGTATTTCGCTGAATCCAAAGAAGAGTCTTTTCGCCATGAGTGAAGGCAAGCTCTTGGGTCACATCATTTCCAAAGACGGCATCCGTATAGATCCTGCACGTGTTGAAGCTATTCAGCAAATTAAGCAGCCTCGGAACAAAAAAGAAATACAGTCCTTTAACGGGAAACTGAATTTTCTGCATCGCTTCATTCCAAATCTTGTTGAGCATCTTAGAGAAATCACAAACATGCTGAAAAAGGATAGTCAATTAAAATGGATAGAAGAGGCGGTAAAATCTTTCAATTTGGTAAAGTTGGTTCTATCTTCAGCCCCTACTCTAATCAGTCTGGATTACACACAAGACTTTATTTTGTTTTCATTTGCTTCTGAGCACACATTGGTAGCTATACTAATGCAAAAAAGAGATGGAGTTGAGAAGCCTATTGCTTTTTTCAGCCGTATTATAAGGGACGGAGCATTAAAGTATAACATCATTGAAAAACAAGCACTTGCACTTGTGAAGGCCTTGAAGGATTTCCGTGTGTATATATTGCATTCCCACATTATAGCATATGTTCCTAACGCGACAGTAAAGGATGTTTTGGTATAGGCAGAACCAGAAGGAAGGCGGGGTAAGTGGATCACTGTGTTGTTAGAGTATGACATCGAGATTAAACCAACAAAGCTGATCAAAGGTCAAGGTCTCGCTAAATTAATGGCTGAAACAAATTTTCATCTCCTAGATATCAATTTGATGGCTGCCATGTCCGATGAAGATGAGGAGAATTCAACACAACAGGTATCTGACATCTTTGTTTCTTCTCCTTGGTATGCTGATATTATATACGTACTTCAAAATTTGTCTTCACCTCTCGGGATGCCTCGAAATAAAAGTAGGACATTGAAGTTGAAAGAAGCCAAGTTTTGCATCCTCAAATCTGCACTATATTGGAAAGACCCCGGTGGAATATTGCTGAATTGTTTGGTCGAGGAGGAAGCCAAAACAGTTGTGGAAGATTTTCATAAAGGTGACTGCGGGGGCCATTTGTTTTGGAAGACTACAACAAATAAGATCCTAAGGGAAGGTTTTTATTGGCCTTCATTGTTTTCAGATGTAAATAAAGCTGTCAAGAATTATCATGAGTGCCAAATTTTTCAAGGGAAACAGAAATTACAGCCATTGCCTCTCAAACCAATTGAGGTCAGCTCACCATTTCAGCAATGGGGCTTGGATTTTATCGGCGAAATTCATCCGCCATCGTCAGGATAGCATAGATGGATATTGACAGCTACAGATTACTTCACAAAATGGATTGAAGCCATTCCCACCCGGTAGGCGACGGATACGGTAATTATTTCTTTCCTTGAAAATAATATACTGTCACGTTTTGGCTATCCTAGTAAGTTAATCACAGATAATGCAGCAGCATTCAAATCAAAGAGAATGGGGTTGACTTTTTCTACAAATACAATATCAGCTTGGGGCATTCTACCGCCTACCATCCGCAAGGAAACGGGCTTGCAGAATCTTCAAATAAGTCCTTGGTAAATATCATTAAAAAGTTGCTGGAAATCAATAAGAAGCGCTGGCACAAAACGTTAGTGAATGCACTGTGGGCTGATAGGGTAAGTTAGAAAAAGTCAATTGGCATGTCTCCTTTTGAGTTGGTGTATGAGACAGATGCAGTGTTTCCTACTTCACTTGCTATTCCGGTGGTCAAATTGCTTCAAGAAGCTGGTAGTGAGGAAGATCCCATGCAGAGGCGGATTAATCAAATGATCCATTTACAGCAGACACGGGAGGAAGTACTTCAAAATACTCTCAAGCTGCAAGAGCGCATAAAAAAGATTTATGATAGGAAGGCAAAACCAGATGACTTCCAAATTGATGATGTGGTTTTGAGGTGGGATGCTCGGAATGAAGACAAAGGGAAGCACGGCAAATTTGACAATTTATGGAAGGGTCCCTACAAGATTGCACCATATCGTGGCCAAAATAATTTTCTTCTCAAGGAAATGAACGGAGATGATTATCCCGGAGGGTCAGTCAATGGTCGGCTGCTAAAAAGGTACCATGTCTGAGCATTTTCTGCTCTTGTCATCATCATTGTACATACCGTTTTACTTCTGTTTTATCACATGTGTGTACTGATCTTTCATCCTCAGTCTGGGGCCCGCGGTGAAGGCTATAATTCTGAAGATGAAGATTGGTTGGTTTGAGGTTTGTCAAGTTGGTTTTATCAGTTCATTTTCTGTCCAAAATTGAGTTAGTTTGGGTCAAAGTTGTGTCCAATTTTCAGTCAAATTTGTAGTCACCAAAACTGTCAAAGTTTGTGTCAAATGAGTAAATAATGACTCCATCGCCCAATGGTTGAACGCACTGGTCTGCTCTCCCAGAGGTCTGAGGTTCTTGGCATCTCCAAGGAGCCACCATCCCCATTGGAGCCAATGTTAGAGTCGGTCTAGTAGCCCTCCACCCAGAGATCAAAGCTCTTTGCATTTCATGATTAGGTGTCCCATCAGTGTGATCATGATGCATTCCGTTAGGCATGCCATAACTCTGGTGGAGGAGTTTGTGTCTTTTATTCCCCTCCTGTTTGGCACTGCTGGTTCAGGTTTGTTTAAGTAAATAAAATCTTCAAACGGTCATTCATCTTGTTTTAAATTTCGAGGTCTTAGGTCTAGGGTTGAGTCAATTTTTGTCTTGAGAGGTCATAAAGGACCAGCAGGCCAGAGGGATGTCCTTCATAAAACATCATTTCAATAATTCTCATTATTGTATAGCTAAATTTTCACCTTGTTTTCAAAACTCTGTTTTTGAAAAACAAAGTTCATTATCTCGTTTTTGTAAAAAATTGTCAAAATTTCAAATTCTCCAAATGTTGAAGCGCAGCCTTAGTCTCCTTTGCCAAAGCATCTCAGAAGCCATCCCTGCAAAAATTTTCAGAAGAAATCATCATTTCAACCAAATTTTTTTTCAAAAAAAGGAAACCAGAAGTCAGAGCCAATTAATTCAAAAAGTGTCAACACTCAAACATTATAAAGTGGGTTTTGGGCAAATAAAAATAAAAAAGGAGCCTATAAAAGCACATCACTCTTCATTAGCAACTCATTTGCCTCTCACAAGCCAAGTGAATCCTTGCAAAGGCGATTTCAAGAGTCATTGAGCAAATTGGGCAGTTTCAGGGGCGCGCTACGCATCAGCGCGACTTTTCCAGTGCATTTTTACTCAGGCGCTACGCACCAGAGGGGCGCTACGCATTGGGCAAGGTGCGCTACGCGTTGGGTTTTTCGCCCAATAAACTGCCAGCAAGCTACCAAATCCTCTTTTCTCTCAAGCAAATTTCAGGTAGGCCTCTCCTCCATGGCTAGTTTTGGTTTTGCAAGATGAATGAGAAATTAATATGTTAAAAATGCCATGAAAATGAGAAGTTAAAACCCTACATTGCTGTGGAAAATTTAAAGACTTAGTTGTGCTAGGGTTTCAAAGTATTTTGCTGTCCAAGGTTGCCCATTTTTTATCCCTCTTTTCCCTCATCTTCACCAACATTCTCCTTCAAATTTTCCCATAAAATTTTATAATCTTCCTCTCTAAAATCCCTAAAACCTACTAAATTTCCAAACTCTACTTCACCTTAAAATCCCACAATATTATGATTTCCCATGTCGGCTTCCCTAAATTCCTTATTTATGTTTATTGTCCCTAATTCCCTCATGTTCCCCTTTCCCTAACAACCCCTTGTATTTATGTCCCCTTGGTGACAACATTTGAAAAAGTCTAACAGCAGTTAATTGGGTGCAAAGTCAGCAATACATTTCAGCCATCTTGCCTTCAAAACCATGTCAGAAACCGAATCAGATTATGAGCAGAGTTATGACGGTGATTCGACACCGGAGATAGAAGTGCCAAGGAGGCATCATAAGGGTGGTAAAGGTGGTCGACATGTCAGGGAGGAGCCCACTTCTCTGGCTCAGTTGCAAGTTTGTCCACTTGCAATGACATGTTTTCAGTATCAATCATGCTTTGGATATTGTGAGCGGATCTCGCAAATTCAACATCATAGAGAACTAGTCCACTTGTTTGTCCTACATTTGCACAATGGTCAGGTGAACCTTGCAGGAGTGGACTTCACCCTATCACCCGAAATTGTTGCTCAAGCCACCGGGATACCAAATGTTGGGGAGGAGTGGAACAAGCGCCAGCAACTAGACAGATTTCATTATGAACCATATATCAAACCTTGGTGTATGAGACACCTAACTGTTGTTTTTCCCTTCAGATTCCTAAGGGATGAGTATGCACCCTTGATGAGGCTCATTATGCGCTATTTCACTTGTGAGGGCAGATTTCATGTTTATATTCGTACCATATCCGTTTGTTCATGCATTTCACCCAGGTACGAATGATGAACATTCCATTTTTCATGTGCCGAAATATAGAGAGGATGGTGCCCTTAGTGCAAAGGAAGAACCCCGCACAACAACACAAGAGTATATATCATTATGCACTGATCGAGATCATAGTGATGCATCAGTTGGCACAACAGGGTATTGCTTGGGAGGATTTCATCTCTCGCGACTTCTTCACGGTGCCACAGCCACCCCCTGAGATTGTCCATGATGAGGGAGGGCCTTCACATCAGTTTCACATTCCAGAGCCCGAGCATGTCAGCACTCCAGCATGTGTTACATATCAGAGAGGCCACAGGGCCTTATTTGCATCTGCACGGCGAGTATTATCTCCACACCAGGTGGAAGGGGTCTCGCCTTCTTCATCAGCACAGCGAGTGTTATCTCCACATCAGGTGGAAGGGGCCTCGCTTTCGACAGCAGCACAGGTACAAGAGAGAGGCAAGCAGCCCATGATTGATGAGGGACCATCAGGTGATCCGGACATAGACATTATTGACCTTGACATCAGTTCTCCTAGCTCGGAGCTAAAGGAGATCATTCAGCAACAGAAGGCCGAAAATCGCTTGTTGCAACAGAAATTGGAAACGGTCAATTGGACAATCAACTACTTGGAGCGGCGTAACAAGTAGCTAGAAGATGAACACACTTTTGATGAGTTGCGGCGAATCCGAGAAGACTGAAACTTGGCCTGCAAGAGACCCGGTGATTTGACACCTATTGAGCAAGGGTCTATTCTCATCCGGGTGAACACTCATTTAGAGAAGTTGCTAGCCAAGCCAAACATGGACAAAGATATGCTCCGCCACATGAAGAATCATTATTGGGCCCGCATGCATGTGTGCAAAGCGAAAATGAAGGTACTCAAAGGACGATTGGCCAAGGCACTAAAACGGAGGAAAAGGCCCGATCCACTTCAGATTTTGGCCGAGGCCTCCTTGAAGTAGCATGGTGCTCAATGATACACCCCCAGCTCAAAATTCAGAAAATTTGGAGCAATTTTGGTCAATTTTGAATTTTTTTTTGCTAAAAACAGGTTTTTGCCCTCAACGCGTAGCGCGCCGCGCGCTACCCTAAAGATGGTGAGGTCCATTTCACAAAAACTATACATTTTTGGATTTTTCATGACAAATTACACTTGCTCAGCCACTTCCAAGACATTTCATTGAGGTTTGGGCCCAAAAAAGGTCAAAAAACAAGCAAAAAATGACCTTCTGCCACTTTTTGGACACACAAGTAGCAGTCTTGGGAGATTGCATTTTTGGAGGGGAAAATGGGCACCAAATTGAGAAATTCCACTTGGTCTTGAGAGTAGACATCCATTCCTTTCCAACAAGCCCACTTGAGCCTCATTTGGATGCTGGAAAGTGCCCCAAAAGTGGGCTCAAAGGCGCGCTACGCGTAGAGAAATGGCGCGCTACGCATCAGGGAAATTTTGCGAGTTTTTCATCTACAGCTCAGGACAACGCAGCTTTTGACTAGTTTTGACTTTTCATGGGATTTTTCACCCTCTTTGATGCAACTAATGTATTTTCATGATGACATGACACTTTTTTACCTATTCTAGAAGATTCATTCATAAAATAGCAAAAAATTAATGAATGAATTGGTTTCCTAACTTATAGAGGCAAGTTGTTTTGACTACCTAGATTGTAGTGCTCAGTTTAGAATTGGTTGAAACAGCTCCTAGGATGATGAGCTCGACTGCTAGAGGCAATGAAATATGTTAGCTTGCTTATATTATGTACTTTCTTAGTCATTTTCATGGTTGGACTCTGGAGGGATAAGCTTAGACTATATTACACTTTGTATCTCTGCAATTTTGGCAAAGGAAAGACTAGGGTTTTGCAGCACTATTTGGGATTCTTGTGGTTATTTGTGTTGATGGTGTGTTACTCTCATGTACAGTAAGTTTTTTATGTGTATCATTTTCCTAATATTCTCTTCTGCAAATTAAACAAATGAAGTGTTAAGGTAGAATTCATAATCTTGTATGCTCTGCCTTTAAGTTTGTTTAATATCTATGTTTTCATCTGTTTAAGGAGAACTCCTGAAATTTTCTCGCTCTCCTTAGCTCCTCACCAGTCATTTATATCCATTCAATTCCTTTAAAGACATCAGGACGATTTCCTACCTTGCCCCAAAAAGACCTCTGCAAAAACTGTGTCACATCCCCGCACCCAAAATTGCCTTTCCCTGTTTTCCAACAAAACCCTAAAAATCTTAAATCAAACTATCTTATCAATTTACTAGCCTAAAATCAGTATTCATATCGGTCATCTCAGCCCCTTTGAAGACCTCTTGCTGACATAGACCCGAAGAGAGCCTTCTCCTGTCCTCGTAGGGCTAGCTACGAGGCTGAGCTTGGTTTTATGTTGCCTTGAGTTTCGCCTTCCTCAGCCTGAGGCAAATTCGAGCGCTAACAGAAAACATTGGTGCTCCTTATATGGTAACGTTGTCCCTCCCTGGGTTAACCATTGGTTTACCTGTTTGGTTATTTTTAACCTCGGTGGTCCCGAGTGTCCCAACTCCTACCTAACCATCTCCTTCAATTGAACCAGATCATGTTGATTCTAAGGTTGACCTCTCACCTTCTTCCCCTATTTCTTCATCTTCTTCTTCTACTTTGCCTGGTGAAAGTTTGAAATCCAGTAACCAGGAGGCTAAGAAGAAGAAGAAGAAGAAGAAGAAGAAGAAGAAGAAGAAGACGAAGAAGAAGAAGTCAGATAAGCGAGAGGCCAAAAGTGCGTTTGTTACTCCAAATGCAGCTCCTGTAGACAAAAATTTCAATCCTCTGAAAGAGGTAAAATTCGCTTGTAGGCTATGTGAGGGTGACCATCTCCTTCGAGACTGTCCTGGCATTCCCAGAGTCTTCGAGGTATGGTCTCAAGACCTAAATCAACCATCCCACATCGACCTTTGAAGATCATGTCGGTGCTACACCCTTAGCTAATGATGGTAAGAAGAAGGGAAAGATTAGATACCCCTGTAGGCTATGTGAAGGGAAGCATCTTCTTCACTTTTGTCCTCTTATGGATAAAGCTTCCAAAATTTTGGAAAACCTTATAGCTCCTTGGGTCCAACTCCCTGTTGGTTATCAGAGACTTTCTTTTGACCCTCTCCTAGTTGATAAAGAGATTGACTTGGATTCATCTCTTTCTCGTCCTGCTCTTCCTAAGCATGACATTTTTATGTCTGTTCTCGACCAACCATTGGTCGTAAAGAGTGTTGAGTTGGCTCCTCCTTCAGTTGTTCACTCTGTTCCCAAAGAGATTAGTGATCATACTTTTCATGTTCTTCTTATCTCCTCAGATTCTCATGAATCTAAGAGTGGCCCTCCAAATCCCAGTTGTTCAGGAGAGTCCTTGTCCTATTTCTGTACATCATGGGGAAAATCCTAGGATACCCCCACCAAGTAGTTCTGTTGTTTCTTTTGATTAGAGTTAATTGATCAAATTCCGCCACCCATCTTATGTTCCTTTCTAGATTATGGTACAAGCCTATAACATGGTAGTACATGGCACTCTAATAGATGAAGGCTCATCTATTAACATCATGTCTTCTACTACTTGGCAAGCTTTGGGATCCCCACAACTTGTGCCTATCACCCAAAATTTCTTGGCTTTCAACGGAGTATCTAGTCAATATTTAGGGATCCTTCCAAAGTTCCCTATTAATTTTGGAGGAAAGACTTTCTATATAGACATGATGGTAGTCCAAGGTCCCTTAGATTTCAATCTTCTCCTTGGACGCGACTATGTTAATGTCACGGGAGCTCTTGTTTCTTCGCTTTTTCGTCTGGTTTGTTTTCCAAACGAAGGGAGAATAGTCACCATTGATCAATTGTCATTCATTGGTCACTAGGTTCCTCCTATGCAACCATCATCCCCTATTGGTTCTTGTTTGCAAGCAGTTCCCTCCCTGCCACAGGTCAATTATGTGGCTGCCCATTCCATCTCCACATTTGGTGGTGATCACACAGATGGTATAGTACATTATGTACTGGGGTCATTGGAACTCGATCTATCATTACTACCATTTGACATGTATTCCTCCCAGAGCGTGGCTCTCCCATCTAGTGAGGATCTCTTGGGAGCCATGTTCTCGTATGGTCCATGATCAAGGGGTCGGAGCAAATTTCCTTGTCTTGTGTCAAGCTCATTAAAAAATGAAATAGGGTGTCAAAGCATAGTTCTTGTCTTGTGTCAAGTTCATTAAAAAATAAAACAAGGTGTCGGAGCATGGTTCCTGGTCTTGTGTCAAGCTCCTTAAAAAAATGAAACAAGCAGTCCAAGGATAGTTTCTTCCTGTATCTAGCTCATTAAAAAAATGAAACATATGTCCAAGGATAGTTCTTTTAATGTGTCAACCTCATTAAAAAATGAAACAACTCCCTTTTCCAAATCGAGTCTTTGATTATGATCTCATAAAATCCAAGTTGAGTCTTTTCTGGATGTCGAAAGTGAACCTTCATTCCATCCACCTAGCTAAATGAAATGAAGCTTAGGGGGCATGTACCTTGAATTGAGTCATTATGCTGGGGGCATGAAAACTTTCAAGCATAGTTTGTCTTTGTTTCAAGCTTGTGTAAAAATGAAACCAAAATCAAGCATATTTTTTCATTTCAAGCTTGTGTAAACATGAAACTGAATTCAAGCGGAGTTCCCCATGGTTCAAGCTTGTGTAAAAATGAACCCATGCCCAATTTACATCTCGTGATTGCCATTTTTATAAGCTAATTTCTACTAGATGAGCCTTGGTTGTTTCATTCCATCACCACCATCTCTTTGGCCGATCATTCACTTTCACTTAGTTGTTTTACCCTTTCTTGAGGAACTACAATGATGAATGGTTTTTCTAGCTAGCCTCTTGACCTTGCAGTTTTTGAGCAGTTCCACCATAACCGAAACCAGTTGCTACCCTTTACACCACACGTTCGTCCGGGACGTGTCACCTTTAAGCTCTTTTCTAACTCGTAAAAAATGAAGAGATTGCTGAGTACTTTTTCCCTTTTAGACTCGTTAAAGTAAATAAAAGCATGGAGTCATCTTTGAATCTCTTTTATGACTCTCAAAATATGAAAAGATTATCAAGCTCTTGTCATTTTGAACTCGTTAAAGGCTGTGAAACATTGTTTACCTAGTATACATCTACCCCTTTTTCAGGTTGGGATAAAATGTTTATGAAAAAGGTACTCCTTGGTTGACATAGCCAAGAGGTTCTCTCGAGTATTGCTTTCTACCTTTTCGAACTCGAGAGACAAATTAACGAAAAGGGACCTTTTGGAGTTTTATTTTCCGTGTCTTTTTCAAACTCTCTAAACATGAAAAATATACTAAGATTCACCTTTGTCGGACTCGTTAAAAGATTAAGCAACATAGGACTTGTCATTACAGCGAGACCGAGCTACTCCTTCCTAGGGCTTGTAAAACTTGTTAGGATGGATCCATCCAATGGATGGACTTATATTACAAGAATATGTTATCCCCATCAAGATTGTGTAAAAATAAATTGGGTACTTTCCAGAAATAGTGGGGGGAAATGGGGAATATTCCATCAGTTGAATTCTTCACTTGAGGTAGCATGTTGCTCTTGAACATTGACACTCATCTGTTGTTCGTTTCAGGTTTTGGGACATCCTCACTATGTCACTTGCCTCCCTGGGTTTTGGGCTATCTATTTTAAACCTCTCATATGATCTATGCCACGTCACCATGACCTTCGATCCTATGATGTCAAATGTTGCCAAAATTCGGAGTCGTGTCATCCACATGTTCAAGGGCAGTCATCCTACCTATACATTGTCTGATCATATGTCACCATCTTGGATTACTCTCATTCATTGTGTTTCCCAATTCATGTCGATGATGAAGCATTCATTATGACCTTCCTTCAACAGATCACTTCTTGTCGACTTCAACTCATTATCCAGGAAGTTGATCTAGAAACTCCTTTCCATAACCTTAGAGCTTGCATGTCTCAATGGCAAATTCTTCGCACTCAATGATAGGTTCTCATTACTGGCCTTTGATTAAATGATTTCACAAATGTTTGACTTTAGTTCCTTATTCACACTTCGTGAATTATATTGATAATACCTTGAGAGCCATTGACATTATGGGTGGTTTCTCTTGCGCCTGTTAACGGTTCACATCATTGGCCGATAATCAAGTGATTTTGTAGTATGTTTGACTTCAGCATGTCTATCACATATTAGAATTTGTACTTTGATCAGGTCATGTTGGAGCACAAGACCCTAGGCTTAGATAAAAAAAGTCTAGGTTGTGAGGAGTGATGAGTCATTGATGATTATATACATGATTCTTTAGACGGATGGTTGCGACCATACCGTGGGTCTTTTCATTTTTGGTCCTATCTATGCGGATGGCTACGCCCATGCCATGGATCTATTTCATATGATCCCTTCAGTCGGATGGTTGCATCCATGCCGAGGATCCATGCACATGATCCTTTTCTTGATGGATAGTTGCGCCTATACCATGGATTCATGTATTTTTATATGCCTCTCATGTTTATCAGGCATGACTATCAGATTTTAGATATGTACATGTATGTTTGAGTTGCAGGTCTTTCGATGTTGGTATTCCAAGTTCTCGCTCCGTCTTAAAGAATTTCATCCATCGCTCTCAGCTCTGATTTCATGCTTTAGGGGGCATCTGTTACACAATAATTTGTAACTCTCTTGTCACTCCCTATTCCTGATCCTAGAGAACCCTAGTAGTGACTACTGTGTTATACTTTCACTATGGAACTTATGCTCTTGCAACTCTTGAAGCTTGAAGAAAGTAGTCCCCACTCCCTTCAGAACATTTCCATAGGATCCTTCTTGAAACCCAGTTTTTAAGATCAATGCTCTTTCCCAATGTCTCACCCACGCTGATGATGTGAGTTTTACACTTTGACCCACACCGATTGGCACTACTGTTAGCCCAATACTCGGGTCGGTCTACTTCTGGAATTTTTTTATAAAAGGAAATGAAGTTTCACGTCTAGAAACTTCTAGTAGCGATGTGATGGACGTTCGTTTAGTTGGATAAGGGATGAGAACTCCATATAAGGTTATTTCCCCCTTAAAAGTGGACCTTCCCAAGGATATAATACCTCCTTCCCCCCTTAAGTGGATCTCATTCTTATCCTCCTCTCCCTATATAAACCACTTCCTCTTACCCTTTTTGGTTACACATAATACAACACATAATGAAGCTGCAAAATTTTGAAATCTTAAGCTTTTGATAGAAGAAGATTAGTCTTAGATGAAAAAAGACTAGTATTTGGTAGCTAAAGTATGAGGAAAGAGATTTAGATCTTGGAAGCCATTTCATGTCAAGCTAGGGGAGGAAAAGAGTGCTGAAAATGTGTGTAGTAGGACTTGGATACCGAAAAGGAGATCTCCAACGTCAAGGCTTCAGTTGTATTTCCCTTTGAAGTTTATTTTAATACAAATAATGATTTATTTCCTATATTGGGTGTAGTATTACATTTGATAGCTTAGAACTCCTTGACCTTTTAAGTAGATTGGATTTGATTTTATGCTATCATGTTTTCTATTGTTTCTTGCATGTTTGTTTTAGGTACTTGAACGAAAGGAACAGAAGAAAGTTGGAGCAAGGAAGCAAGATCACTATCAAGTGGATTAGCGTTATAAGGGGTAGGCCCTCTTATTTGATTCTAATCTAAGGAAATTTACATTAGATTGCCTTTTTTGTGGCTAGACCCACTCTCTTGGGCTAGAGGGATCGTCTCTATTCGTAGAGAGGATATTCCTACACCACAACCACCACATCTCTTCTCAGAGATAAGCTACCATCACCCGAGCTAGTTCTTAGTCAACTTTTCATCATATGCCTCTTTCCTTTTCTAGCAGTAGCTCCTCTCTTCTTGCACCTTAGATGATCCTCAATAAGGATCCACTTATCATATCTCATCAATAGGTTAGAGGTATACATATACTCAAATATTTATGCAGGAAGTATAATCAATGATCATATCAATAAATCTAAAAGAGGGTAAATACATAAAGAAGTAACATAAATAGAAAAAGTTCTTATCTTTAACGAGAGGATATCAACTCCTTCTTGCACCAACCTTCAAGATTCATTACTATCCGTTATCCATATAAAATTGTTTCCTTCATTATATTTCAACCAACTTGATCAACAATGAGGCCTAATTGAGACTATCCCATCTAGTGCTACATCAAACTTGTCACAAATGCTTAAACATCTTCACACTAATCATGCTAGGGTTTCTAGATTTCATATCTCAATTTTTTCTCCATAATCCAAGGTTTCTTCCAAACCCTAACCTCATAATATCAATCAAACCCTAATAACCAAATTACCTAGGGTTTCCTTCAAACCCTATTATTCTTTTAGGTCTCCTCCATCTTCTCTTGCTTCCATCAATGGTGTCTTTATAGGGGCAATCTCAATGAATTTTCGTTAGCCCAACTCTGATTCCATGTTAAATTTTCATAGGTTTATATTGTTATTTTCTTTGATAATTGAATTTCTTCCTGTGCATATGAAATTTACCCCACATCATCAAATCATTATTCATATTTACAACATTATTCAACAACATATGCAATTATATAGTAAGAACAAGATCATCATCAATGCAATGAAACATAAAGGAATAATAGAAGAAAAGCATTCATACCTAGAGACACCATGATTGTTCGGAGACTAAGGAAAAACCCATTGCAAGGAAAATCCTTCCAAATTATTATTCTTATTAGATTGTCATTGAATGATTCAACAAAAGTGAGAGTACAATGATCCATATCTTCAACCATAATCCTATCCAGAAAAATCAACTAAACAACATCCATGAGATGAACCCAAAAAAGATAATAATCAAAACCTTGATTCAAAAGCTTGCGATCAACTGTCACTATTTGCGGTTAACTGCCGAACTTCACAGTCAACTGGTGGAATTTGTGGTCAACTTTAAAATTCAAACCTTAGGTCTCAACCGCTTAGAGAGAGTGTCATGCATGTAGTTGAAACCCTTCAACCACACGCATAGGCCTACATGTATGTGATTACAACTGAAATTTCCCTGTAGCATGCTTGCGGCAGGGAACCAAAAACCCTAGAAGACATGTGCGAGCTTCGAACCAAATGATTTAGGACATGTGTGAGTCAATCTCCATGAACTAGCTTAGAACTATGAGAGCCAAAACCAAAGAATAGAATAGAAGAATGTTTCATGATGATTTCCAAATAAGGTTGAGGTCACTTGTATTTATAGACTTCCCAAAGTGTCCAATTTTATTTAGGGCTAACTTGATCAAATGTGAACATGTGGGCTTTAATTCAAAAATACACTTTCCCTTGTCCAAATTAAGCACTTCAATAGTCAAAATTGGTCCTCTCGAAATGAGGAATCTTTCCCCATGATTGAAATTTGTCGCTAAGCTTCCAAATTAACACCTAAGAAGCCTGCTTCAAAAGAGATGACCCAATTTGTTGAAAAAGCTACTACTTTCCTCGTTTCCCGGAAGACTGTGATGGATGATTACAATATTTTTAAAGTTCAAGCTTTACAGAAAGCTCCTAAGTTGGGTCCATCATTTGAAGGAGGAAGTGCACTAACAACAATTGTGCAAACACATGAAGGATCATATATGCAGAAAAAGGATTGACTCAAGGGCAAGTAAATACATTATGGTTGGAGCTTGTTGGGTCCTTCATTTTTGGAGAAATTTTGATCAATTTTTATGGAAAAGAACCATGGAGATGATCAGCAAAATCAAAAGAAGAAAACAGTAAAACATGTTAGAAAGAGGGGAAAAAAAATAAGAAAGTCGCAAGCTAATAAAGAGAGAAGTTACATTGGGACTCATCAAGGGTGTGGAAGAATGATCAAGATATTGATTTTGAAAGAATCAAGTGAAAAGTGGACCAAAGAGTTTGGATCTCGTCAAAGGGGTTAGAATAGACCAAATCAAGTGAGCATGGATCAAAGAAAAAAGGAAATCTATATAAAGCCACATGGATCGAGTTGAAGAGGTAGAGAGAGAATTAGCCTGACATGATGTCGGAATGAGATCTGAAGCCTTTCTATGTATGTAATGTAATTTAGTTTTTTGTAGTCTTGGAGGAATCTGAAAAGATATTATGTAGTTCTTGTAGATATACATTGTAATGGGATTTCCCTGTTGGAATATACTATAAAAGGGTTGTTGTGGGGATTAACAATTATGTGTCATGTGAATGAATATGAATAAGTTCTATGGCCCCCACTTAAGTTTTATTTATAAGTATTTTGATAATCTTTTATTGTGTCTTTTCTAATTTCTCTATCTTAATGCTTTTAAATGACTATACACTTGAATAATAACTTAATGGGGGACGAAATCCAAAAGATCTGAAAACACAACGACGATGTAGTCATTTGAAACACAACGATGATGTCATTTGAAACTCTCTCCTACATGTCGTTGCGACTCAGATCTCTGAATCGACCAAACTGTTAGTATAATAGTTCGGTGAAAAATATCTAGTTCTTCCTCGGTACATGGATCGTCTCTCTCTCCCACTTATGTTTGCAAAGGATAAACTTATTTCTGGCCATGATTTAGATATAATCACCAAAGGAGCAGGCAGTAACTCCAAACACTGGATTTATCTTGAATCGTTAGTATAGGCGAGGGGTTTGTATATTGCCACAATTTCATAATCCTAATGGCGTTGATACTCTCCGTATCAAATGCGGGATGCAGAACGCCCAAAATTATCTTGGTTGTGACTCTTTGCACATCCATTAATACAAAGAACGAACATGAGCCCCCAAATTCGAATCATTTATTCAATCTACATGGTGAGTAAAGGAGGCAAAGAGGTTTCTAAAGGGAAGTTACAGGTTTCTCCAAATTGTCAGATATGATGCAACAATCATCCATTGCAGCACCCATCGAACTCCCAAGAGAAAATCTAGCTAGGCAACGGTGGAGGTTTTTCAACATGCACCATTTATTATTCACAAAACATTGATCTCAATGTATTACTGTGGATCTCTCAATATTCTGAAGGGAGGAGCCTCGGATGAAGAGATTAGATCTAGATCTGTATGCCCCGCTCAGAACATAGGTGCTAAGCCTTTGATTGGGTCATTCTCAACTTAACTTCTAGATCCTTGCATAAAATAGTGCTTTTGGCTCCAATCTCTACACCAGTTGTGTGATACTTGCCCTTTAATTGTGTTAGGCTTTTAGCTAGAGGATTCTTCTATGATTGTTGTTACACTAAAAAATGTCACCATGACTATTTATAGTTAGTATGGCTCTATCAAATTGTCATGCTATCCTCTTAGGCAAGTCTTATGCCTCTGCTCTCCATGTCAAACTCCAAAAAAGAGAGAATGTCTTTATAAATGTATTTATCTCTGGGTACGCAGGTTCTCTCGACCTTACCTGCGGGGACGCAGGAAATGTTCACAAAAGCTGCGTCTTTGGACGCTCTGTATGTAAAGGGGTAGGTGCGTCCCCCTGTAAAGGTTAAAATGCGCAAGTTTCATCTTTAAAAAGTTACTTGTGGTCATTTCTAGAGCATTCTAGAAGGTTGTTCGATGTGTATTGAGTGCCTCCAGATGGTTCATGCACTCCTACCAAAGAGGAACTTATCCCATCAATAAGGGAGCTATCCCATCCAAAGAGGGGATTATCCCATTGATGGTGGACCTGATTAACCTCCTCTTGAGCACTATAAATACAGGCATTGGGCCAGAAGGAGAGGAGGTTGAAAGCTAAACATTTCTAAGGGTAGATGCTGCAGGAATTAGGACTCCCATTTAGAAGCTTGTGAGGAGAGATTGTCATCTTTACTTGTTCTATTTGGAAGTGGGTGAGCTTTGTCAAAGTAAAGGAGAACTCTTGATGGACCCTGGGAGGGACTTGCACAACACCAAGGCTCAGGTTGTAATTGTTCCTTTTGCTTCCTATTAATGCAAATGAGTCCATTCTTCTCAATAACTTGTTATTTATGAGTTGTTTCATGTACTCCTTGGTCTATGTGTTAAATATGTTTTATTCTATGAGATTATCAAGTGCTATTTAATCGTTTGATTGTTAGTGGATGCAGGTTTCGAAGTGAAGGAGGAGCTCATCCGGATCGGCGAGGCTGGACTACTACAACAGTGCTGGACTACAGGTAGGATCTAAACACTTGATTTCTCATATTATAATGCATGTTTAGAGAAGGATAGTTCTAGTTTGTCTTGTTTGTCACTAGAGAGTCTTAGGCTCCTAGGGAGGTTGGTTGTGTCCGCACAATCGACTCTTTCCGCCTGACAAAATGGCGACTCCGCTGGGGATTCCATTAATGTGAAAGTCTTTTCCTTTATATGAACTTTGCTTTGAGAAAATTGGTTTATTTTCTGGTTTTTGGCTCTGTGACTTTGTTTTTGGGTGGGATAGCTTAGGGTTAGATTCAATTTAGTTTTTCTTGAATTTTCCAGTAGGACGCACCCTCTGAGTATTGCACAGTGCGTCCCTGGACGCACTGTCGCTGTGTGCACAGAGCGGGCCCGCACCTGTCTTAACGGGTTTCCTGTGTCCCCTGCTAAAATTTAAGAAAATTCCATTTTTTGCATTTTTTCCTCTTAGATTTTGCTTTTTCTTAGTTTTTACTGCCCAGATCCATTAGTCTCTTGTCAAAGATCTTCACCTAAGCTTGTTTCATTGGCATTCTTGCTTTAAGCTTTCATCAATTGGGTGTTTTGAGTCTCTTTTTTGAGAAATTCTTGATTTGATTTCCTTTGGTCATTACTTGGAGGTTTGTCTCAGTCTTTTCACAATTTTGCATCTTTTTGCTTTTGTTTTTGCAAAAAAAATTTCCCCCTCATTCGCCGGGGGGGGGGCTAAATTGTGTATGAGTGTTAATTGCCTTTGAGTGTTTTGATTTTTTGATCTTTGGAACTCTCACCCAATTTTCTCGATTTGCACTTGATTGGTTCTTAGATTACATTAGAATCATCTTGTGTTTGAGAATTCTCTTGCATAGATCTCATTTGCATAATTAGAGTTCTCATTTTCAGAATATGAATGAAAAATGTGCATAGATTACATTTGCATACTTTTCAAGTGAATTGTGCTTAGATTACCATTGCATAGTTTACATTCTGAAAAATCAATAGTAGATTTAGATCAGTTTTCTTTGATTTGAATTTACACAAAAAAAATGGTTTGGAATTGATTTGCATTAGTTTTTCTTGATAAAATTAGTGCATTAGAGAATTTGTTATATTTTCTCTTAGTGATCAATTTTTTGCATTGTTGGAAGTGAATGGAAACTCTCTCCTTACTTTAGTTAGGATTCATCGAATTGAAAGGATTACATTATCATATTCGATTGCATTCAGTTGAGTCGGGTCATAACACCATTGGTTTCATATCCATTTACCCTTTTGAGTAATAACAGCCTTAATAACACAGCGCTTAATTAAAATCCATCTAGTAATTTTTACATTTCTAGGGCTCTGAAACACCAACATAGCTTAGGCTAGTGTCTTGGAGTAGGAGAGTAATTAACTCTCCAAGACAGCAAAACCAAACAAGTAGCTCATCTTGTGGTAGGATAAATCCAACTGTTGCACTTATACTCTGGGAAAACTCCTCTTAAAGGAGAAGCACGAGCTCGTGTCTGAACCAGTGAGGGGATCAATCCTCCCTCGTTGGGAACGACGCCAGACATGCACGTATTACAAACGGTAAACCTCGGATTAACCATTGTCGAGGAGCCAGGGGTCACTTATCGGTAAACCTTGGATTATTGTCAAGGAGCCGGTAAGGGGATTGAGCTTGATACTCTGCCCTTGCGTGCTGTCGGAGTGTAGACTGTTCCCCCAGGTGTATTTGTTGCTGTTGGTAACCTTAGTGGCCGTAATCTTAGGATTCTACCCAAGGTGACGGTGGAGGGAAGATCCCACTGTACCTGGAGCAGACGTCGGCTAGACTCACTTGGATTTTCTGGGGGGTTCACTTCACTCGAGACGGTTAAAGTGGAGGAACTTGGTCCAGTCTATTCATTAAGTAGGTTGTCGGGGTAACTGTTCCACCCACCACTTCTGTACTGAATTCGGCGATGTTGGGCTTCATCACCAACTAGTGTTTTCGGTCCGGAAGGCTACTGTTTGTGTATGGTTTGACTCCTAGATTTGATAGCGCGTGTTAATTTGTTTGTTTTTATTTTTAGAGACCATAGGTGTGAATTGTGAATTGTTAATTTTAGTTTTAAGATTGTTAATAAAATTCACTGAAGATTGAATATAATGGCAAATGTTCCAGAATTTATCAACCTAGGAACCCCTCCTAATGAGAATCCTAGTACTTTTCCTTACTTTGGAAATGTTGGTCCTCCTTATATGGCTACTTTGTCATTACCTGGATTTACAATAGGTTTACCGATATGGTTATTTTCAACTTCGTTGGCCCAAAATACTCCAATTGTTCCATCTCAATCGGATGCTTCACCTCAACAGAGTTCACCATCTCAACATCACCAACCTTCTGTTGACCCTTTACCTTCTTCGCCTAATTTTTCTTCCTCCATTTCTTCCTCTTCGCTTGGTAAAAGCCTCGACACTAGTAACCAGGTGTCTAAGAAGAAGAAGAAAGGGAAGAAGAAGAAGAAGAAGAAGAAGAAGCAAGATAAGAAAGAAGTCAACCAACCAACCACGACTGTAAGTGTTAGTTGTGTTGAGGAAAACTCCGACATGCATCATAAACCCAAATACCCTTGCAGGCTTTGTAAGGGTGACCACTTCCTTGTCAATTGTCCTAGTATTCCAAAGGTCTTGGAAGTATGGTTAGAAAAATCTCATCAACTTTCCGTTGATCCATCAACCAGTGATAGTCAGGTTCCTGGGAAAAAAGGTAAAGTTAGGTTTCCTTGTAAGTTATGCAAAGGGAGTCATCAAACTCACATTTGCCCTCACATGGATGAAGCCTCAACATTGTTGGAAAACCTTACTGTTCCACAGCAAGAATTTCCAACTGGTTACCGTAAACGTTCCCCCAACCTACCGTCAACTGACGGAGTGATTGATCTAAATTCAAGTACGGTCAATCACACTCTTCCATTGGAGAGTGAAACTCATGTCACTCAGGTTGATGATCGATTAGTTGATCAAGTGGTCGATTCAATTTCACATTCGGTCGATCACACTCTCCCTTTCGAGAGTGAATTTCATACCACTGATGTTCTTCTTGTTACATCAGATTCTTCTATGCCGGGGGGCATTTCACCTGTTTCTACAGAACCCCCTCCAAGTACTGAGGTCTTTTCCTTTGATTGGAATAGACTGACAGAACCTCGTCTTCCTTCCTCCATCCCTTTCCAAATCATTGTCAAGGCTCGTGGTAGGGACATACATCGTACTCAGGTAGATGAAGGTGCTTCTGTTAGTATTTTATCCTCAACTGTTTGGAAAGCTTTGGGTTCCCCTCAGCTTGCGCCTATTACGCAGAATCTGAAAGCTTTTAACAGAACCATTAGTGAACCTTTAGGGATCCTTCCTAAGTTTTCTATTACCTTGGAAGGTAAAACTGTCTGTATTGATCTTATGGTAGTTCGAGGTCCCTTGGATTTCAATTTACTCCTTGGGCGAGACTATGTTTATGCAATGAAAGCTGTCGTATCGACACTCTTTCGCGTGATGTCTTTCCCTCACAATGGCAGTATTGTGATTGTAGACCAACTTTCATTCCCTAGTCTTGTCTCAACTACCAATAATATGAAACCCCTAAATGTTCCTGATTCTAAAGTGGTATCTACCCTGCCACGGGTTAATTATGTGGCAACTGGTCCCATGTTTTCAGTTACCGATGTAAGTGAGCCTCTCACTGTTGATTTAGATCCGGTAATTGACATGGAAAACTCTATGGGATTATTTGAACACGATGTTCTTATCCCTCTTGAGTCCCTTGACATGTGTTCCTTCCAGAGAACTATTCTTCCTTCTGATGAAGACCTTTTGGAAGCCAAGATCAAGGTGTGTCCATTGACATGTCTTTCTTCCAGTTGGAAGCCATGATCAATGTTACGAGGATAGTTTTTTCCTGTATCAACCTCGTTAAAAAATGAAACCGGATAGCATGAGGATAGTTCTTTTACTGAGTCAACCTCATTAAAAAATGAATCAGGTAGATTTTAGGATATGTAGGTAGATTTTAGAAAACAGGATGTAACGAGGATAGTTTTTTCTTGTATCAACCTCGTTAAAAAATGAAACAGGATGTAACGAGGATAGTTTGTTCTCGTCTCAACCTCGTTAAAAAATGAAACTGGATGTTGCGAGGATCGTTTTTTCTTGTATCAACCTCGTTAAAAAATGAAACAAGGAGTGAGGAAAGTTCCTTTTACTGTGTCAACCTCGTTAAAAAATGAATCAGTGAGTATGAGGACAGTTCTTTTGCTGTGTCAACCTCATTAAAAATGAATCAGGTAGGTTTTAGGATATGTAGATAGATTATAGAAAGTAGGGTTTGAGGACAGTTCCTGTTACTGAGTCAACCTCGTTAAAAAATGAATCAGGTTTGAGGATAGTTCTTGTTACTGAGTCAACCTCGATAAAAATGAATCAGGTATGAGGATAGTTCTTTTCTTGTGTCAACCTCCTTAAAAATGAAACAACTCCCTTTTCAAGTTAAATATTGAAAGTAAACCTTCATTCCATCCATCTGGTTGAATGCAATGAAGCCTGGGGGGCATGTACCTCGCTTTGCATCATTATACTGGGGGCATGCGAACTTTTTGAGCATAGTTCCTTGTCTTGTGTCAAGCTCGTTAAAAAATGAAACAAGGAGTCTTGAGGATAGTTCCTTGTCTTGTGTCAAGCTCGTTAAAAAATGAAACAAGGGTAGGTTAAGTAGGTAGATTGTAGAGCGTAGTCATGAGCATAGTTCCTTGTCTTGTGTCAAGCTCATTAAAAAATGAAACAAGGATTTTTGAGCATAATTCATTGTCTTGTGTCAAGCTCGTTAAAAAATGAAACAAGGAGTCTTGAGCATAGTTCCTTGTCTTGTGTCAAGCTCATTAAAAAATGAAACAAGGATTTTAGAGCATAGTTCCTTGTCTTGTGTCAAGCTCGTTAACAAATGAAACAAGGTTTTTAGAGTAGAGTTTTTTGTTAGGTAGATTGTAGAGAGTAGTTACGAGCACAGTTCCTTATCTTGTGTCAAGCTCGTTTAAAAAATGAAACAAGGGTTTTGAGGATAGTTCTTTTCCTGTGTCAACCTCACTAAAAAATGAAACAACTCCCACAAGTCTTTCCAAGATCTTGAAAGTAAACCTTCATTTCATCCACCTCATTGAATGAAATGAAGCTTGGGGGGCATGTACCTCGTTTTGCGTCATTATGCTGGGGGCATGTGAACTTGTAACAAGCATAGTTTTTCATTTCAAGCTTGCGTAAACATGAAACTGAATCCGAGCATAGTTCTTTTCCTGTGTCAAGCTCGTTAAAAAATGAAACAAATCCTCCTCTAATTGAGTCAAGAGTTTGACAAGATCTCGTAAATGTTAAGTTGTATATTTAGGTTAGTTATTTCAGTTTTTGCATAATTTTCTTACAGTTTTAGGTTGAGTCTTTCAAATGATCTCGTAACTCAACCTTCATTTTATCCAACTGGTTGAATGAAATGAAGTTGGGGAGCATGCGCTCTAGCAGTTACGCTTAGGGGGCATCAAGCACAGTTTTTTCTCTGTTTCAAGCTTGTGAAAAAATGAAACTACTTTGAAGCATAGTTTTTCTCTGTTTCAAGATTTTGTAAAAATGAAACCTATCTCGAGTCAATTTCAGTTATTTTCAAGACTCGTTAAACTCATGAAAATCCCGAGATTATTTTGCTATCTTTCATTCTCGTAAAACAAATGAAAATGCCGAGTTCTTTCCGTCTTTTCCTGCTCGTAAATGTTAAGTTGTATATTTAGGTTAGTTATTTCAGTTTTTGCATAATTTTCTTACAGTTTTAGGTTGAGTCTTTCAAATGATCTCGTAACTCAACCTTCATTTTATCCAACTGGTTGAATGAAATGAAGTTGGGGAGCATGCACTCTAGCAGTTACGCTTAGGGGGCATCAAGCACAGTTTTTTCTCTGTTTCAAGCTTGTGAAAAAATGAAACTACTTTGAAGCATAGTTTTTCTCTGTTTCAAGCTTTTGTAAAAATGAAACCTATCTCGAGTCAATTTCAGTTATTTTCAAGACTCGTTAAACTCATGAAAATCCCGAGATTATTTTGCTATCTTTCATTCTCGTAAAACAAATGAAAATGCCGAGTTCTTTCCGTCTTTTCCTGCTCGTAAAGTTAAATTGAAAGTCGGCCATATGAGTACATTTTTATCATTTTTTCGAACTCGTTAAAACTTACGAAAAATTGAAACCTTGGAGTTCTCTTTTAAGCCCTTTTCAGACTCTCAAAATATGAAAAGATTGCCGAGCATTTCTTTTACACTCGTTAAAACGGAATTAAAAGACGGTCCCCTTATAGCCCTTTTCTGACCGTAAAAACAGGAAAAGATTGCCGGGTTTTTGTCGTTTCAAACTCGATACTGGAAATAAAACGACGTGTCCTTGATCACTTTTTACTTTTTAGGTCAGTGGCACTAATTATGAAAGTACTCCTTGATCGCAAGATCAAGCGGTTCCCCCAGGTATTATTTTATACTTTTTCGGGCTTGAGGGACACAAATCTACGAAAAAGTTCAACTTGGAGTCTTCTTAAGCTTTTCAGACTCTCTAAAATTGAAAAACGTCGAGTTTCTCCTATACTGGGCTCGTTAAACATTTCACAGTAAAGGACCTGTTCAATTACAAACAGGAACAAACCACTCCTTCCTAGGGTTCGAATCAAAACTAGGTTGGACTCATCCGAAGGATGAGCTTATAATCAAGCATATGTTATCCTCCTCAAGCTTGTAAAAAATAAAGAGGTACTTGCCAGAAATGGTGGGGGAAAAGAGAGAAGAATGAGCCTATTTGTTACCTTTTGTCTCAGAAGAAACTTTATTACCACTCTTGAACACGACACTTTTCATTCACCTGGGTTGGGAAATCTTTTACCTCACAGTTGATCAAACCACATTGAAAGTCTTCAGCCGGGTTCCGGGGATTAACTTTGAGTCGTTTATCACCAAGCCATCTGTCGTGTCGTTATGTGTTCAAGAGGTCTGCAAACAAAACTTTCATATGCAAAATACTTATCATCCATTTAACCATCCCTGAGTCAGTCCTTACAGCAACATTTCTTCAACTTGAACAATGATTTCGTGTTGCGGGCTTGCCTGCAACGAGTCGCTTTCTATCGACATCAGCACATTATCTAGAGAGATGACTTAGAAATCGTCAGTACCTTGAAGTCTACATGCATCAATGGCAGGTTTCTCGCCTTTGACGTCAGTTTACATCATTGACTTTCGATCGAAGGATTCCGTGAAATGTTCGACATCAACTCATTCATTCACATCTCATGGATTGTACTAGGTACTTTGAGAACCATTGACATTACTAGTGGTCTCTCTCACGCTTGTTAACAGTTTTCATCATCGACTGGTAATCGAGTGGTTTCTACCATGTTCGACATCAACTCATTTATTCGCATGGCTAGAATCGTACCAATTCGGGAAGCAGAAATGAAGACCTTGGATCTAGTTTCCACCATCCAGGCTGCGAGGAGTTTTGTATTCATTATCTAAGTAGACTAATCATAAACAGATGGTTGCGCCCATACCGTGTCTACAAAAGTCTATGATTATGATGTACTGCAAGATCATTCCTGTATCAGAGTAGTTAGTCAGTTAGTTAAAGTTTTAATCTGAGTATGGGAATGCCTACCTCAGTGATGATATAATCTTATACATGTATTTTGTGTTGGAAATTGCAGGTTCTGACCAGGCTCTCCACGAGATAATCCTTGAAATGATAAAGCGCTTCACCCTTCCTAGATAATACAAAACCCTAATCTATTACAGACTTCGCACTTTAGGGGGCAATCTGTTACACTAAAAAATGTCACCATGACTATTTACAGTTAGTATGGCTCTATCAACAGTCATGCTATCCTCTTAGGCAAGTCTTATGCCTCTGCTCTCCATGTCAAACTCCAAAAAAGAGAGAAAGTCTTTATAAATGTATTTATCTCTGGGTACGCAGGTTCTCTCGACCTTACCTGCGGGGACGCAGGAAATGTTCACAAAAGCTGCGTCTTTGGACGCTCTGTATGTAAAGGGGCAGGTGCGTCCCCCTGTAAAGGTTAAAATGCGCAAGTTTCATCTTTAAAAAGTGACTTGTGGTCATTTCTAGAGCATTCTAGAGGGTTGTTCGACGTGTATTGAGCACCTCCAGATGGTTCATGCACTCCTACCAAAGAGGAACTTATCCCATCAATAAGGGAGCTATCCCATCCAAAGAGGGGATTATCCCATTGATGGTGGACCTGATTAACCTCCTCTTGAGCACTATAAATACAGGCATTGGGCCAGAAGGAGAGGAGGTTGAAAGCTAAACATTTCTAAGGGTAGATGCTGCAGGAATTAGGACTCCCATTTAGAAGCTTGTGAGGAGAGATTGTCATCTTTACTTGTTCTATTTGGAAGTGGGTGAGCTTTGTCAAAGTAAAGGAGAACTCTTGATGGACCCTGGGAGGGACTTGCACAACACCAAGGCTAAGGTTGTAATTGTTCCTTTTGTTTCCTATTAATGCAAATGAGTCCATTCTTCTCAATAACTTGTTATTTATGAGTTGTTTCATGTACTCCTTGGTCTATGTGTTAAATATGTTTTATTCTATGAGATTATCAAGTGCTATTTAATCGTTTGATTGTTAGTGGATGCAGGTTTCGAAGTGAAGGAGGAGCTCATCCAGATCGGCGAGGCTGGACTACTACAACAGCGCTGGACTACAGGTAGGATCTAAACACTTGATTTCTCATATTATAATGCATGTTTAGAGAAGGATAGTTCTAGTTTGTCTTGTTTGTCACTAGAGAGTCTTAGGCTCCTAGGGAGGTTGGTTGTGTCCGCACAATCGACTCTTTCCGCCTGACAATTGTTCTGGTATTGTGGTATATGTAAGGAAGTGGAAGGCGAAGGATGGATATGGTGTTTCCCATGTTCTACAACATTAATTGAATGTAGGAGGAGACAAAAAACCATATGAGATTAGTAAATGGATGGAGATCTCACGAGAACTGCCCAAAGGATCCTAGATCCAAATTTTATCAAATCACTGAGTGGAAAAATTATTGGCATGAGGGTCTGGAACTGGGAGCGGGTACAATCTCTAAAACAAAAATTCAAGAGAAAATGGGTATCCCAACAAAACTACAAAACCTCATATATGCAGGGAAATTAATGCATGAATGATTTAAGGTGCATGATTATGGCATTAGCCCTGATACGACCATCATCCTTAACTTGATACTTCTTCTAGGATGTCCTTGATCCAACTCAAAAGGCCTAGTTTCATTCAAAGATGCAGTCAAAGGGAAGACATAGCCACAAAATCAGCCAGAGCAATCCTCCACCCTTCTTGGTCCATATATCGTGGAGAAGATGACCCAGGTACCAGCGTTGACAGTCAACCTGATTGAGGTAAACGAGATTTATGCAAATTTCCATTCAAGAGCAGTTATATGTAGATTTAGTGGCTTCTGGCCCAAATCAGAGGTGCTACACCAATGGATCTACTCTACATTGATAGAAAACTAGGATATACATCTATGTTCTAGGGGTTTTTTCATTGTAAATTTTGATACAACAAAAGATAAGGATTATGCATTAAACGAGGGACCATGGTTTTGGGGCAATGTAGGCCTATTCACGACTCCTTTGTTTCTGGATTTTGATGCAAATACCATGGTGGTTTCTAAAATGCCAGTATGGGTCAAGTTACATAATCTACCATTGCATTTCTGGAACCACAAAGTATTAGAAGGGATTGGGAATTCATTAGGGAGATTCTTAAACGTGGATGCAAAATGAGTTTCAAAAGGAATTTTCACCTTTTCTAGAGTCTGTATAGAAGTAGATCTTAGTAAAGGTTTACCTGATCGCATCTTGTTTCTTCACAAAAATATGCAGTGGTCACAATCCCTTGACTATGAGAACACGGCCTTTCGATGTCGCACATGTTTACAAACTAGTCATCTTCAAAGTGCTTGTCCTCAAGTAAAAAAAGACCCCAAAAGGAAAAAGCAACAACCTCAAAAGCCAAAAGGTTGGTAGTTTTCAGAAAATTAGGAAGCAAAAATAGGAGCAAAAACTATAGAAAATACCTCAAACATAAATGACTAGAATTCTCAGGACACTCCATAGAAGGAAGAGGTCGAACACAACTATGTTTTAGTTCCAATACCTTCAGTTCAAGAAAAGCATATTACTTCTGAAAAAGAAGTAATTGGTACCAAATGAACTCATGTATTAGAAGTTCGAACTCAGAAAAAGAAGTCCTAACAAATGTAAAATAAACTCAAATGATTATTGTATCATCCACACCCAACTCTAGTGGTTGGCGAAAAGTGGAGAAAAAGAAAGGTAGAAAAGAGTAGTCTAGTATAACTATTCAATGAGTTTTTATTGATCTTGGATACCGAGATATGTTGTTTTTATGCATATGATTTTTAGCATCTACAATATGTAATTTTGTTCAAAATAAATAAAATTTTGATTTTTCCCCTGGGAAAAATAATTTAATGGGTAAAATGAATATGTTCGCCATCTAAACCCCAACACACCATTTAACAATCTCGGCACACCTAAGGTGATAATTTTATCCCTTGTGAAAATTCATCATTGTCAACATTGTGCTAGACTATGACGAAATCTTTTGTTGGCACCCTATGGTTGAACCTTGGGTCTACATAATAAAACTTTTTCCAACAACCCATACAAAGACATTTTTAACTTGCATACCAATTCTTTCTTACCCTTCACCGCAAAGCCTTATGGTTGCTTCACGTATATTTCTTCTTCTAAATCCTTGTAAAGAAATGTTATCTTCACATCCATTTATTCTACCTCAAAATCAAAATCAACAACAACAAATAACAGTAATCTAATAGAAACTAATTTGGCAACAGGAGAAAAAATATCAACAAAATCAATTTCGGACACCTGGGAATAACCTTTTTCTACCAACTAAGATTTGTATTTCTCCACCTTGCCTTCTACATTCATATTCTTCTTAAAAACCCATTTTCTGCCAATGGGTTTCCTTCTAACTAGAAACTCCACCAAATCCCAAGCCTCATTTTTTTCCAAGGCTGTCATTTCCTCAACCATGGTGTTACACTAAAAAATGTCACCATGACTATTTGCAGTTAGTATGGCTCAATCAACTGTCATACTATCCTCCTTGGCAAGTCTCATGCCTCTGCTTTCCATGTCAAACTCAAAGAAAGAGAGAAAAGTCATTTAAAGTCAATTATCTCTGGGTACGCAGTTTCTCTCAGCCTTACCTGCGGGTACACAATCCAAGTTCACAATACCTGCGTACTTGTATGCTCTGTCTGTAAAGCAATGGGTGTGTACTCCTGTAAAGGTCAATAAGCGCAAGTTTCACTCCAAAAAAGTTACTTGTGGTTATTTCTAGAGCATTCTAGAAGCTTGTTTGACGTGTATGGAGCGCCTCTAGATGGTTCATGTATCCCTATAGAAGAGGAACTTATCCCATCAAGAGGGGAGCTAACCCACCCAAAAGAGGGGCTTATCCCATTGATGGTGGACCTGATTAACTTCCTCTATAGCACTATAAATACAGGCATTGGGCCAGAGGGAGGAGAGGTTGAAAGCTGAAAATTCCTGAGATGCTGCTGAGATTAGGACTTCCTTGTAGAAGCTTGTGAGGAGAGATTGTCATCCTTTCTTGTTTCATTTGGAAGTGGGTGAGCTGATCAAAGTAAAGGAAAACTCTTGCTGGACCCTGGGAGGAACTTGCACAACACCAAGGCTCAAGTTGTAATGGTTTCTTTTGTTTCCTATTAATACAAATAAGTCCATTCTTCTCAACAATTTGTTATTTATGAGTTGTTTCATATACTCCTTGGTCTGTATGTTAAATATGTTTTGTTTTATGATATATTCAGGTGCTATTTAATCGTTTGATTGTTAGTGATTGCAGGTTTCGAAGAGAAGGAGGAGCTCATCCGGATCGACGAATCTGGACTACTACAACAGCGTTGGGTTACAGGTAGGATCTAAACACTTGATTTCTTGTATGATAAATGCATATTTAGAGAAGGATTGCTCTTAATTGTCTTGTTTGTCACTAGAAAGCCTTAAGCTTCTAGGGAGGTTGGTTGTGTCCGCACTATCGACTCTTTCCGCATGACAAAATGGCGACTCCACTGGGGAACTCCATTGATGTGAATGTGTTTTCCTTTGTCTGAAACTTTGTTCTGAGAAAAGTCTTTTTCTTTCTGGTTTTTGGTTGTCTGACTGTGTGTTTGGGTGGGCTAGCTTAGGGTTAAATTAGTTTTTAGTTTTTCTTAGTTTTGCTAGAAGTACGCAGCCTCTGAGTTCAGCACAGTGCGTACTTGTACGCACTGCGACTGTGTGCACAGAGCGTACCCGCACCTGTGTAAACAGGTTGCCTGCGTACCCTGTCAAAATTGAGAAAATTTCAATTTTCTCCTTCTTGCCTGTTAGATTTTGCTTTTAATTTGTTTTTTCCACCCAGATCCACTGGTTTACTACCAGAGATCTTCATCTGAACTTGTTTCGTCAGTGTCAAGTGTTTTAGTGGAATTCATAGAGATTTTGCCTTAGGGTTTAATTTTTAACTGGTCCTGTAGTGACTTTGGCGTTAGAGGTTGTCAAACTTTGGATCTCCCTGGTTTTGTTCAACCCTCTTAGGAGTCGGGCCTGTCATAGAATTCACCCTTGTGAGAGACCTACCTTTGTGTCTTCTCTTTGCAAATCTCGAAAAAGTTTGTTGATTGAACTTTGAATTTTATTTTTGAGAAAAAGAACAAAAGATTTTGATTTTGGTTTTTGACTGGTTTTTGGTTCTGCATTAACTAGTCCTTAGTTGCATTTTGACTAAGTAAAACATCCAGGAATCATCTTTAGTAGGCTTTTGCCTCATTAAGTTTGCTTGTTAGGTGAATTTTCGTTTGATTTGCTTTTAAGTAGCTTTGATTTAATTGTCGTAGATTTGTAAAAGTTTGTTTTTTGATTTTTAAATGCTTTGTTAACTAGGGAAAAATCCAAAATCTCCTTTGAAAGAAAAGTTGCTTAGTGGCATTTGAGTCTTTGAATGAAAAGGGCATTTTCGCAAAATAATTAGTGGTCATGAGTTGCATGTTTTGGAAAAGATAAAGAAATTGTTTCTTTGATTGTCTGTTAAGAAAGTTGCTTTTATCAATTTTGCATTTTCCAACTCTCTTAGCTAGGGAATTCATTGAAAAAGAAAAGTAGCATAAATCATCCTAAGTGCATCTTTGTAGTGGTTTGAGTCGAGTCTACACACCATCAGTTTCATCTCCGCTACCTTTTGTCTTAAGAAAAGCCATAAAAATTAACGCTTAAAGTAAAATCAACTTAGTAACTTTTTATTTACTAGGGCTCTGAAACACCAATATAGATCAGGCTAGTGTCTTGGAGTAGGAGAGTAATTAACTCTCCAAGACAGCAAAACCAAACAAGTAGCTTATCTTGTGGTAGGATAAATCCAACTGTTGCATTTATACTCTGGGAAAGCTCCTCTTAAAGGAGAAGCACGAGCTCGTGTCCGAACCAGTGAGGGGATCAATCCTCCCTCATTGGGAACGACGCCAGACACGCACATATTACAAATGGTAAACCTCGGATTAACCATTGTCGAGGAGCCAGGGGTCACTTGTCGGTAAACCTTGGATTATTGTCAAGGAGCTGGCAAGGGGATTGAGCTTGATACTCTGCCCTTGCGTGCTGTCGGAGTGTAGACTGTTCCCCCAGGTGTATCTGTTGCTGTTGGTAACCTTAGTGACCATTATCTTTAGGATTCTACCCGAGGTGACGGTGGAGGGAAGATCCCACTGTACCTGGAGCAGACGTCGGCTAGACTCACTTAGATTTTCCGGGGGGTTCACTTCACTCGAGACGGTTAAAGTGGAGGAACTTGTGCCGGTCTATTCATTAAGCAGGTTGCCGGGTAACTGTTCTACCCACCACTTCTGTACTGAATTCGGCGATGTTGGGCTTCATCACCAACTAGTGTTTTCGGTCCGGAAGGCTACTGTTTGTGCATGGTTTGACGATCACACGATTATGGTAGTAAAAGTCCTGTTGATGGATCAAAAGAAGTAGAATCTTCTCAGTCAAATCCATCAACCTCAGCTCTCGGTTCCGATCCACTACAGATCGAGAAACCTAACCCTGACTTAGTAATCAAACCGCCCGCCAAGGGTGTACTTCGAAGGTCTGCTTTCAATCCACTTGTGAGAGCGGCCCAGAATTACAACATTGTTGAGGATTTAGCTATTTCACCCTCAGCGATGTCGGCTTTAGAAGTGCTGCAATCATGCCCAGCACAACGAAAATTACTTTTGTCGGCTATAGGAGCTGTTGACGTTCAGGACCCGAACCTGATAATCTTTGATCTAGAAAATAGTACACCACGTCTCCCTCATCAGATGGCTTTCCAGATTCCAGTGATAGTAAAAAACAGGCCTATTCATCGGACTGTAATTGATGAAGGAGCTTCCACATGTATTATGTCAATTCAGTGTTGGAGATCACTTGGTTCTCCTTCGCTGAACCAATCCCCGACAATTCTTAAGGCCTTTGATGGCCGTGGGTTCCATCCGTTTGGCATTCTATAGGATTTGCCTATAGGGGTTGAAGGAAAAACCGTTAGTCTAGATGTGGAGGTGGTTGATGCCCCTCTAGACTACAACCTTCTCTTGGGTCGAAGTTGGTCTTACGCTATGACAACGGTCGTCTCATCGGTCTTCAGAGTTATAAAGTTTCCACATAATGGCAAGATCGTGACAATAGACCAGCTGGCTTTCTTTTCATCCGACCCAGCCTCTTCAGAGAGTATCCAGCATGTCGGTAAAACGACTATCCCTTACAAGGATGTTGGTGTAGGATTAGTTAAAGATTCTGGTTTACTGGGAACGTTTCCTTTTCCTCCAATCAACGCAGACCCTTCATTCGCTTCCATTCATATGATTACGTCAGACACTATTACGTACGATGATCCATGGATTGTCCCATCTGAATCTGAGATAGACTCATTCGGTGATGCTATGCCTTTGAGTCCATATGAAATTTCTTATGAAGCAGTGCAGTCTTTTACCGACTCGCGTTCAACCCAAATTGACCAAATGAATGTGGTCGGTGAGGAATCACTTTTCACATCAACCTCAGAACGGATAGCATTTCCCGAAGTTGTGTCATCTGACGAGCAACTTCGCGAAATCCTAAGTGTAGACGATCTACCATGGGAAGATCTTCATCATAGATCTTCGTTTTTACCTGAGGATGATGGCTTTGAAAATGATTTTTCATCAATCTTTACGGCTGAATATGTCAAGGACGCTCAGAATCCCATGAAACATCCTGATTCAGAGTTGAATTTGGGAAACATTTCCCAAACTATTGCCATTGACATTTCAGTCAAAACTGGAATTGTTGAGAACATTCATATAGGTGCCTCATGTACAGATGACGAGATTCAAACATACAAGGCCCTATTTCAAGAATTCTGTGACGTGTTTGCCTAGTCCTATGAGGAAATGCCAGATATTGATCCCTCCATTGTTGTTCATGAGATCAAGACTTACCCGGACGCTAAACCCGTTCGGCAACGTCTGCGTCAGATACACCCTAGGAAAGCGGCTGCAATTAAAGCAGAAGTTGAGAAGCTGTTGAAGGCAGGTTTCATTTATCCGATCCCGTTAACAGATTGGGTATCGAATATTGTTCCAGTAAACAAGAAGCAAGGAACAATAAGAATATGCATCGACTATAGGGATATTAATCGTGCTTGTCCAAAAGACAACTATCCCACGCCCTATATCGATCAAATAATTGATGATTGTGCTGGCAGCGAAATATTTTCCTTTATGGACAGTTTTTCCGGTTACAATCAAATCAATATTCTACCTGCCGATCAACCAAAAACCGCTTTCATTTGTCCTTGGGGGACATTTTCTTATTGCAAATTACCTTTTGGGCTTAAGATTGCCGGAGCCACTTTTCAAAGAGCAATGTCTTACGCATTTCACGATATCAAACACATTGTGCAACCGTACCTCGACGATTTGCCTGCTCATTCCTTACATCGAGCTGATCACCTTGTCCATTTACGAGCAATTTTCATGAGGTGTAGGCATTATCGCATACGTTTGAACCCACACAAATGTGTCTTTTGTATAGAAGTGGGACGATTGCTGGGATTTGTAGTTTCAAAAGCTGGCATTCGCGTCGATCCCTCGAAGGTCGAAGCTATCATCAAATTGCCTCCTCCTTTGAGTCTTCGCCAACTCCAAAGTTTGCAAGGGAAAGAAAACTTTCTACGCCGATTCATTCCTAACTACGTCGAAGTTACAAAAGGTTTCACACGGTTGTTGAAACAGAACGCTCAATTTGCTTGGGATGAGATAGCTCAGCAATCTTTTGATGCACTTAAACACGCGTTGACCCATGCACCGTTGTTGCATCCTCCCAACTACAACCAAGATTACTTTTTGTACCTCGCTGCCTCTCATTCCACGATTGGGATGGTATTAGTTCAGGAAGACGAATTTGCAACGGAACATGTGATATATTATCTTAGTAGGACGTTAAATCCCACTGAGCTAAAATATTCGCATGTGGAGAAATTGGCCCTGGCAGCCGTTCAGGCTGTCCAACGTTTTTGTCATTACATTCTTCTCCGTAAAACTACAGTTATTTCAGATTGCAACCCTATGATCTACATTTTGACAAAACAATTGCTAGGGGGCAAGTACTCTAAATGGATCGTTATCTTGCAAGAGTTCGACTTAGAGTTTGAAAAATCTAAGTCTAAGAAATCTTTAGTTTTTGCAGAGTTGATGTGTGACTTCCCGCGTGCTGACACGGAAAATGTGGCAAAGGAACCCATTGCGGACGAATCTTTGTTTCTCATCAGCACTTTAGATCCGTGGTACGGAGATATAATCATCTATCTCTAAACCCAATCCTTTCGGCCCGAAGCTTCTAAGACGGAACGTTGGAAAATTCGATTCCAGTCCTAGCAGTATAAAATTATTGGAGATACTCTTTATCGCCGTGGGGCGGACTTGGTTTTCCGACGTTGCTTAACTCACGAAGAGGCAGAAAGGGTTTTGAATGACTGTCACTCTGGGGCGTGTGGCGGTCATATGTCTGGGTATGCCACAGCTGAGAAGGTGTTGCGTGCTGGCTATTTTTGGCCGTCCATGTTTAAAGATTGTATCATTGCGGTTCGAAAATGCCACAACTGTCAAGTGTTTGATCGCAAGATGCACGCACCACCAGCTCCTCTCCACCCTATAATTGCCGTTGGTCCTTTTGCTAAATGGGGTATCGACTTTATTACATGTAACCCTCACTCGGCCGGTGGGCATGCGTATATCATCCTTGCAGTTGATTATTTTACTAAGTGGGCCGAGGCGATGCCTACATTCGAGGCAGACGGCAAGACAGCTGCGATTTTTGTATTCAATCACATTATTGCTAGGTTTGGTGTCCCACAAGCGATAATCACTGACCATGGGCGCCATTTTCGAAACATTATGATGACAGAACTTACAGGCCAGCTTGGTTTGCGTCACGATAGCTCAACTCCTTATTATCCACAAGCCAACGGTCTGGTTGAGTCCATCAACAAAGTTTTGGTCATCATGATCCGACGAATCATTGGCATTCATCGGTCGAATTGGCACAACATGTTATTTTCCGCGCTTTGGGCATATCGAACTTCGGTGAAAACATCAACAGGGTCACTCCTTTCCAACTAGTTTATGGTTTGGAAGCCGTGCTGCCCATTAAATGCGAAATCCCATCACTTCAAATGGCTGTCGAATTACTTCCAGCTACTTCTGAAGAGGAGAAGCGTTTATTATACTTAGCTCAATTAGATGAGACTCGATGCGATGCTGCACTGGCAATCGAGACTCATGCAAAATGAATGAAAGCTCAGTATGATCGAAATGTGACCCCTCGAAATTTTTCGGAAGGAGACCTAGTGCTATTGTATGATCAAGCTAACGATAAATTAGGTGCTGGAAAATTTGTTCCTATGTGGCATGGACCCTACATTGTTAAGTGAAAGCTAGCAAAAGGGGCCTATGAGCTGGTTGACTTTGATGGGGACTCTTTGGGTAAACCCAGAAATGGACTTTACCTAAAGAGGTACTATGCTTAAATGGTGGGTGTGAAGATTTTTTGTTAGGATAGTTAGGTTAATTTTCTCTTTCTAGCTAGTGTGTTTGTTAGAATAGACAGTGTGCTTAGTTTAGAAAGTGTGTTTTTCGTCGTTATTCTGCTTATCTTGGTTTTACCTTTGATGTTTGCAGATGTCGATGCCTCTCCAAACGTACATTGGTTTTACTGATGGTGCTTGTCGTAGTACACAGAATATATCTTCCGCAGCTTGGGTTATCTATTCACCCTCTGACGAGTTAGTTTCTATGCATGGGGTGAGCCTCGATCAAACAACAAACAACATTGAAAAATACAGTGCAGTGATTGAGTTATTATTTGAATCTATTTCATTTGGGATTCGGAGTTTGATAGTGAGGTTAGATTCTGAACTCGTTGTATTACAGCTTAATAGAGTTTATGCCATTAGAAATCCAGTATTATTAAGGTTATTTTTGAGAGTGCGTCTTTTGGAACGTGAATTTGATTACATCGAATATCAACATATTCCAAGGTCTTTTAATACATTAGTAGATGCAATTGCTTCTCGAATGTTAGATAGACATTTGCGATAATCATACATGTAAATTTAAAAACATTAACAACGAATCACACATGTTTAACAAGATAAGCCGGTAATAATGATATATATAGATAGGAGTGTGTCAAAAAATATACATCGTCTTCGATCATAGGTTGAAAAACACCTTATGATCGGCAAAAATGATAAGTACAAAAAACCAAAAATGTCATATGTGTCTACAAAATGTGGCCAATCACTGGTGGTGCTCTCTATACGAGACCACTGCCCGCGCTACCCTACACAGGAACCCCCTGATAGGTCCTGGGACTGCGACCACATAGCGCTGAAGCCGAATAGGAATATCGTCTATAGTCGTCTCTGGTATGTCCGCCGTGAGACGCTCTAGGTCCTGTTCCAGCTCGGCTAAGGTCTCTGCGGCCGCATCCTGTGGGGCCGGTGCTGGTGCAACTGGTACTCTTCTCTCGAATGGCCGGAGATTGGCCGGATGTTGTGGACCTACATCTGCATTTTGAAAATTGTCACTGTCAGTTTTGAGACGATATAAAAACAAATAAAAAGTAAATAATTTAAAAACTTGTGGAAAATGAAATACCTCTGTCGTCCCATTGTTCTCCCTGTGGAAGAACCATGTCCGGATCACCGCGAAAATCTACTCCGGCATAAGGAAAGTCCTGAATTGCAAAGACCTGGTTCTCCAACCAGTGAAAGTAACCTGCAGGAAATCGAATAACTCCCGCTCCCTCATTAGGATGCCGGGCCATCATCGTAACCCATCGTATCAACTTGGGCTCCCGAGGTGGCCCAACTGCAACAGTGAGATGCTGAGGGATAAGCATCGGAACTCTCTCTAGGGCAAAGCTCACAACTAAAGGCCCATATCCAAAGGTCTTTAATTGCCCGTTCTTTGCCCTAGTTAGTTGGCCCTTCATGTTGGCCAACACAGCATCGCACCAGTTGAAAATGGTGCCTCGGTAGCAATCTATCGCCATCCGCATTTGGGACCCGGTGGCAATGTGCAAGGCGGCTGCGCCGCAGAGTCTGGTAACTGTAAAGGCAATTACCATAAGTTCGGGCAGGGATATATACTTGATTTCTATCCCTTTCTCCTGGTTCTGATTGTTGCACCACTCTAGTCGGAGACTAGCAAGGGATTGGCCACCCGGCCTAGTCCCGAACAGAGACAGTTGCTCGCCCCTATTAGGCAAACCAATGAGAAAATATATGTCGGAGGGCTCTATCTCGAGCTGGTGCCCTCCGATGTAAAAGCATTGTTCCTGGACGTTCCACCTTTCAACCAGCCACTCCAAGAATGGCACCTGGGCCCTCATGCCAGGTATGGCCCAGTACTTGTAGAGACCGCATGCCTTCAAAGCATCAATGGAGGGTTGATGATCAATTGCAGCCAAATCCACATCTTTGTGTTCTCTTTCACGCCAATCTAGCATGGTGGGCAATCTACACACCAAAAGACATTGATTAGAATTCATTAAATCAAATTTTGATGGTTAGGTTTTGAGTTGGGGTTTTGAAAATCCGCTTTGCGCGGAGTACGCACCCCGCGTTCAGAAACAGAGCGGCGGTATGCAGCTGTTCTGAAGGTGGGCTGCGTACCCCGACCTTTTTCCCATATACGAAAAAGTCGGGGTACGCAGGTCACCCATGGGGCACCTGCGTACCCCGAAAAGCGCACCCTAAAACCCCAAACCCTCTAAAAAATCAAACTAAAGCCTAAAATGAAATTCTAAACAGATGAAATTGAAGAGGAGGATGTTGTGAAATACCTGAAAGAGACGGCGCTCGATTCCGACGGTCGGATTCTCCGCAAAGTCCACGGGAAGTTTCTTGTCAAAAGCCCTTTTCTCTCCCTCAACAGTAAAATGGTAAAAATGACATGGTAAAAAGTCTTTTTATAGGTTTTTTGGATAAATGAATGCTAGGTTTGTTTATTTTTCACCATAGAGAGATATTTTTCAATGCATTTTTGCCTATCTTAAACAGGTATGAGTAATGTGTTGTTTTTGTGCAGGACAAAAGGACAAGGACTTTCAGAGAAAATTATCATTTTTCACGAACCAAAACATCAGAGTCATCTTTTAAGCCCTTTTCTGACTCCTAAAACATGAAAAGATTGCCGAGCGTTTCTTTTACACTCGTTAAAATGGAATTAAAAGACGGTCCCCTTATAGCCCTTTTTCTGACCGTAAAAACAGGAAAAGATTGTCGGGTTTTTGTCGTTTCAAACTCGATACTGGAAATAAAACGACGTGTCCTTGATCGCTTTTTACTTTTCAGGTCAAAGGCACTAATCATGAAAGTACTCCTTGGTCGCAAGATCAAGCGGTTCTCTCAGGTATTATTTTATACTTTTTCAGGCTTGGGAGACACAAATTTACGAAAAAGTTCAACCCTGGAGTCTTCTTTAGTTTTTTCAGACTCTCTAAAATTGAAAAACGCCGAGTTTCTCCTATACTGGACTCGTTAAAATTTCACAGTAAAGGACCTGTTCGATTACAAACAGGAACGAACCACTCCTTCTTAGGGTTCGAATCTAAACTAAGTTGGACTCATCCGAAGGATGAGCTTATAATCAAGCATATGTTATCCTCCTCAAGCTTGTAAAAAATAAAGAGGTACTTGCCAAAAATGGTGGGGGAAAAGAGAGAAGAATGAACCTACTTGTTATCCTTTGTCACAGAAGAACCTTATTGCACTCTTGAACACGACACTTTTCATTCACCTGGGTTAGTAAATCCTTTGTCTTAAAGTTGATTAAAACCACTTTGAAAGTCTTCAACCGTTTCTGGGTATTAACTTTGGGTCAATCGTCACCAAGACATCTGTCGTGTCGTTATGTGTTCAAGAGGTCTCTGCAAATAAACCATTCATATGCAAAATACTTGTCATCCATTTTTGACCATCCCTGAGTCAGTCCTTACAGCAACATTTCTTCAACTTGAACTATGATTTCGTGTTGTGGGCTTGCTTGCAACGGGTCGCTTTCTATCGACATCAGCACATTATCTAGAGAGATGACTTAGAAATCGTCAGTACCTTGAAGTCTGCATGCATCAATGGCAAGTTTCTCACCTTTGACGACAGTTTACATCATTGACTTTCGATCGAAGGATTCCATGACGTGTTCGACATCAACTCATTCATTCACATCTCATGGATTGTACTGGGTACTTTGAGAACCATTGACATCACTGGTGGTCTCTCTCACACTTGTTAACGGTTTACATCATTGACTGGTAATCAAGTGGTTTCTACCATGTTCGACATCAACTCATTTATTCGCATGGATAGAATCATACCAATTCGGGAAGTAGAAATGAAGACCCTGGATCTAGTTTCCACCATCCAGGCTGCGAGGAGTTTTGTATTCATTGTATAAGTAGACTAACTATAAACAGATGGCTGCGTCCATACTGTGTCTACATGAGTCTATGATTATGATGTACTGCAAAATCATTCCTGTATCAGAGCAGTAGTTAGATTGTTAGTTAAAGTTTTCAATTTGAGTATGGGAATGCCTACCTCAGCGATGATATCATCTTATATATGTATTTTGTGTTGAATATTTGCAGGTTCTGACCAGGCTCTCCACAAGATAATCCTTGAAATGATAAAGTACTTCACCCTTCCTAGATAATTTGAAACCCTAAATCTACTTCAGGCTTCGCACTTTATGGGGCAATCTGTTACACTAAAAAATGTCACCATGACTATTTGCAGTTAGTATGGCTCAATCAACTGTCATACTATCCTCCTTGGCAAGTCTCATGCCTCTGCTTTCCATGTCAAACTCAAAGAAAGAGAGAAAAGTCATTTAAAGTCAATTATCTCTGGGTATGTAGTTTCTCTCAGCCTTACCTGCGGGTACGCAATCCAAGTTCACAATACCTGCGTACTTGTATGCTCTATCTATAAAGCAATGGGTGCGTACTCCTGTAAAGGTCAATAAGCGCAAGTTTCACTCCAAAAACGTTACTTGTGGTTATTTCTAGAGCATTCTAGAAGCTTGTTTGACGTGTATGGAGAGCCTCCAGATGGTTCATGTATCCCTATAGAAGAGGAACTTATCCCATCAAGAGGGGAGCTAACCCACCCAAAAGAGGGGCTTATCCCATTGATGGTGGACCTGATTAACTTCCTCTACAGCACTATAAATACAGGCATTGGGCCAGAGGGAGTAGAGGTTGAAAGCTAAAAATTCCTAAGGGTAGATGCTGCTGAGATTAAGACTTCCTTGTAGAAGCTTGTGAGGAGAGATTGTCATCCTTTCTTGTTTCATTTGGAAGTGGGTGAGCTGATCAAAGTAAGGGAAAACTCTTGCTGGACCCTGGGAGGAACTTGCACAACACCAAGGCTCAGGTTGTAATGGTTTCTTTTGTTTCCTATTAATACAAATAAGTCCATTCTTCTCAACAATTTGTTATTTATGAGTTGTTTCATATACTCCTTGGTCTGTATGTTAAATATGTTTTGTTTTATGAGATATTCAGGTGCTATTTAATCGTTTGATTGTTAGTGAATGCAGGTTTCGAAGAGAAGGAGGAGCTCATCCGGATCGACGAAGCTGGACTACTACAACAGCGTTGGGTTACAGGTAGGATCTAAACACTTGATTTCTTGTATGATAAATGCATATTTAGAGAAGGATTGCTCTTAATTGTCTTGTTTGTCACTAGAAAGCCTTAAGCTTCTAGGGAGGTTGGTTGTGTCCGCACTATCGACTCTTTCCGCATGACACATGGCCTTTTTCTAAAGTTTTCCATCATTTAAATTCATTACCTCCTTGACATTTCTAGGATCATCATCAATAATAGATAAAGAAAAATTTGAATAGAAAGCTTATAGAAATTAGATTTTTGGCCAATCCAGGAATGTGCAGAACACCAAGAAGTGTTCTAATCCTTCAACCTTGAAAGTTTATCTTGAATTTTCTGCATCCTATGATCTTTCCTATCATCACCTAAGAAGACACCACCACCATCATATTTCTCATATTCAAAAAACAACTCCCTATGGAGAGTCATATGAACGGATGCACCTGAGTCAATCATCCATGCCTCATGATCTACATGTGTAATTGACAAAGAAGCCATGTACACATCACCACCTTCATCTGAGGTAGTTTTTTCCTCTATGGAAGGAGCATTGTCAACTCCCTTTCCTTTCTCAAGAGTTTTTGATCTACAATCCTTTTTGTAGTTCCCTTATTTTCTTCATTTCCAACATACCTTTACATATTTTCTTGGAGATTTATATCTCCCTCTAGATTTAGATCTCCCACTTGATAACCTATTGTTGTCTTTGTTTTTGGACAGTTCTCTTACAGACAAGGCATCTCCATTTTGGCTCTCTATATTTTTTCATATCATCTCCTTCGACAACAAGGATGAGACTATTTCACCAAATTTTAAGGTATCAATATTACCACCTATGGAAAAACCTAGAATATCCCACGAGTCTGGTAGAGAACTGTTGTAGCAGCTACAACCACCCTCCAAAATTTTTCCTTAGCTTCATTTTGAGCCTCCCTACCAACCATCCTTAGCAGCACTTCTTGCACTATCCAAGTGCGTAGCCTTCAACTGAGTTTCAGTGGCTTACCAGCCTGTGTTGGTCAACTTATTTGCCTTCCACCCATAGGCATACATATTGGACTTAGTCATTTTTTCTAACTGAGGTGCTCACTTAGAAATTGCGCAATTCTGGAGGGGAACCACCCTTCCCTCTAGAAATTGTGCAATCCAACTGGGCTCCAGAAATGCGCAATTCAGCCAGGCAACCTTCCCTCTGGGAAATGCGCAATTCAACCCAACGCTGGGGTTCAACTCAGAAATTATGCAATTCTGACTGATCCAAATGGATCCAAGAACTCTCTAAGTCTTTAAAATTGTTTAAAAAAAATACTATCCCATGAGGAAAAACCCTTAGAACAAGCAGAAAACACTATCGGTAGCCAAAAACACGAAGAAATGATCAAACAACAGGCTTATCGGTGGTCAAAGGAGTGATGCACAGGAGTCGTCGGATCTGGCCGATCAACAGTCTAGATCTGATTGGCAAATCGCAAATCAACAGAGGCGATTGGAGGCTATCAAAGGTGATCACATAAATGTTGCGATAGCGATCAGAGGGTCAAAAAAGGACCATCGATCAAGTGCATAGATTGACGGCCCACGTTGCACCGCCATATTGCATTGGCAGATTACAATAGAAGCCCTTAATAATGACTTGGGGCTCGTGCGACATGCGATTGCGATGAGTCACATTGTAAATTCGCATCAGAGCCACACAGAGGAGCATGCATATATATATATATATATATATATATATATATATATATATATATACACATACATATACGTGAAGCGGTAGTTGGACCCAATAATATTATAAACAATATTCCATATGTTTTGAGATCTGACCAATAACAGTTTGTGTGTATTGTCGCATATTTCGTTTATTAAATGAAATATGATGGGAAAGCACTGCTACGATGAAGACTAGACCCGAAAGGGTTTGTGAATAAAAATATATATTATTTCAAATCTAGCTAAAGCCATTGTTACAGTATTTTTGTGATATTTTAATGTATTTTATAAATACAAAGGGAAACCATGGAACGAACTTTTGCAATGTGTGATAAGCAATCTTAGGTGGACCTGATAGGAGAATAGGGTGCATCTATGAATATTTGAAGTCCGAAAAATTGTGTGTTGGTGGATTTTCCCATGTTTGAATGCATTTCTTTGTGTAAATAGAGAATGGCTATTTCGAGGACTTCAAAGGCTAGATGCACTCTTCTGTTGCAGAACAGGTGGCCACCTCCCCTAAAAGCGTTAGCAATGATTATTTAACACCTAGAAGGGGGATTCGAGTAGATAGAGGCTGGGAGCCAGAAAGCCTGAGAATAGGAAATGAATAGACAACACAAATTGGCTTTAAAGCCACAGAAGATAGAAGACAAGTTAAGCAGTGCTGAGACAGAGATCAAACAGAGATAGAGAGTCAGTGAGGAGAGTCTGTGTACTAAAAAGAGACTTGGGGGATCCAAGTAAAGCCTTATTTTTTTGTATCTATTGTGTGAGGCTCAATTTTAGCTCACTGTTGTAAAACTCTGCTTTTGAAGACATAATAGAGAGGCCACAATTGAAGGTAAGACTAAGAGACGTAGCCCAAGAGTTTTGGGTGAACTCCATATTAAACTTGTTGTGTTTATGTGTGTTGTCTATTATGTTTCTTTAACTACTTCATTGTCTACGTCTTTCGCAATCTTATCGATCCATTGCACAAAGTAACATAGGCATATCCATGCACATTAGTCTATAATGCCTTAATAATTGTCTAAGATCTCATTATCAGATCAAGTGGTATCAGAGCTTTAGGTTTGCTCAGGTTAGACAAGCTTGTGCTAGATTATTGAATGCTAACTAGGTCAAAGCTCAAATTAGGAGAAGGAGAATTGGTTGAGACTAACCCAGAAATTGGAAGAGGCTATCCTAGGAGGAAAATGGCAGAAGAAATTCCCTCAGAATCAGGCTCTCAGTTCATGGATAGTTTCATGACTATGAGAGCCATGGTAGAAGAGATGTATTGAGAATTTAAGAAAGGTCGAGGTGAAGATACTTCAACCTCCAAACAAGACAAAGGAACAGAATAACCTCTTCTAGATGACCATTCTGAATGCAAAGGGAAAGGAAAAGAGCCTCCTCTATCAACACCTCCTTCTATCCCTTATATTAAATTAGATGTAAAATTTGATTTGCCAATATATGATGGAGAATTAAAAGCAGAAAAGATAGATAACTGGATTAGACAAATTGATGTATATTGCAGGGTGTAGAAAACTGATTTAGAAAGGAGAAAGATTCAGCTGGCCAGTCTTCACCTTGGAGGCATTGCCCTAGTGTGATGGGAAGGCAGGACCCAAGCTGATTTGAAGAAGCATGGTAAAATTCTTTCTACCTAGAGTGAATTTGTTTCTACCATTAAAAAACAATTACATCCACTAGCTTATATGCAGCAAGCCATGATGAGTTGGAAAACTCTTCACCAATTAAAGGGGCAAAGTGTACAAAGCTATACCCAGGAATTTAGAAAAAGAGCCTTAATTCTAAGCATTTCTTTAGACTCACCTGAAACTTTGTTGAAGTATATAGGTGGTCTGCATAACTATTTGAGGCACACCATTCTCATGTTTTACCCTACTAGCATAGATGAGGTATCATTTCAGGCTACACATTTGGAGGCTATAGGCAAGAATGTGAACCCAGAGATTGGGGGATCATCAAAACCCACTGCAAGCAAAAACAAGGAAACGAGGAAGCAGAAATGGAAAGAGAGGAAGGAAAATGTTGTATAGAAAGACAAACCTTCATGCACTCACTACAAGAAGGATGGACATGATGATGAACATTGCTGGTCTTTGCATCTGGAGCTGAAACCCAAGAAGTTCGATGGCAAGAAGAAGAAGACTTCTACTGTTATTCAAAAAGATTTGGGGTCAAACTCCGGTGATGAAACAACAGTCACAGCTACAGGTATAAAAGCTAAAAATTCTGAAGCATCTACTAGTAATTCTGCACAATCTAATGATAATGAAGAAAATGAGAGGAAAAGGCATGAGATTTTTCATATTAGAGTTATTTCCAAGAATCAAAATATGGACACTTTATTTGATAGTGGTTCACAAGAAAACTTGATTTCAAAAGAAATTGTAAAGAAGTTGGGACTACTAACCACACCTCACAAGAAGCCATATCCATTAGGTTGGGTACATGATAAAGCAAAGCTACAAGTGGCTAGACGATGTAAACTTAGGTTTGCTTTTGGGTCAACATTTGTAGATGAGGTTGAGTTAGACATAGTTCCCTTGGATATATGTGGTATTTTTTTAGGAAGTCCTTACTTGTATGATAGAAAAGCCATTTGTTGCAGAGCCAAAAATAAGCATCAACTCACAAAATATGGAATATAATATATTGTAAGAGCTCATTAGCTCAAAAATAACTACACTCTCATAAACTCAGGGAAGATGGAAAGAAATGTAAATTCATGCAAGAAATGTTTACTAATGCTTGTAAAGGAAAAGGCCCCTAATAAAACCAATGCATTTGAAGGCTGTGATGCTAAACAAAAATCTAATTTAGAAAAATTTGTTTCAGAAAATGATATCCTATTTCAAGAACCTAAAGGTCTGGCACCCAAAAGGGAAATTGTACATGATATTCATTTGCAGCAAGATGCTCCATTTCCTAACATTGGAATGTACAGGTTATCTACTTTAGGGAATGAAGAGATCAAGAAGTAGGTATAGGAGCCACTTGAGAAAGGGTTCATAAGGCCAAGCACATCACCATGCGAATCTCCAATTGTGTTGGTGAGAAATAAAGATGGTTCGTGGAGGATGTTCATTGATTATAGAGCACTGCATAAAATAACGATAAAGAATCGTTATCCCCTTCCTCACATTGATGATCTATTGGATCAGTTGAAAGAAGCTGTTTACTTTTCCAAGTTGGACTTGCATAGTGGCTACCATCAGGTTAGAGTTGCAGAGAAAGATGCGTGGAAGACTGCTTTCAAAATGAAGCAAGGGCTGTATGAATGGCTAGTTATGCCTTTTGGCTTAACTAATGCTCCTGCCACTTTCATGAGAGTTATGAATGATGTACTCCGACCTTTTATTGATGATTTTATAATTGTATATTTAGATGAAATTCTTGTTTTCAGTAAAACATGGGAAGAACATTTGAAGCATGTAAAGTAGACTCTAGATGTTTTGAAAAAAGAAAATATCTATGTTAAGTTATCAAAATGTGAATTTGGCAAAACATCTTTAAATTATTTGGGTCATATTATAGGGGGTGGTGAATTGAAGATAGATCCCTCTAAGGTTGAAGTCATTGTAAACTGGCCTAAACCCAAATCTACTACAGAAGTTAGGAGCTTCCGAGGAGAAGCAAAATATTGGAGAAAGTTCATTGCTAACTTTTCCTTGATTGCAGCTCCCTTACATGCTTTAACAAGATTGAACAAGATGTTTTAGTGGGGAGGAAACCAGCAGAAAGCCTTCGACACCTTGAAAGAAAAAATTAGTATAGCACCAGTACTAGCATTGCCAGATCTTCAAAGACCATTTGAGATTGAAACAGATGCCAGTGACTATGCCATGGGAGCAGTGTTGATGCAACATGGTAAACCCATATGTTATCATTCTGAGGCATTTAATTCTGCAGTAGTTAATTATCCCACATATGATAAAGAATTGTATGCATTAGTGCAGAGTGTGAAAAAGTGGAAACATTACCTATTGGGAAAGTAAACAGTTATACATACTGATCATCAACCACTTCAATATTTACACTCACAAACTAACTTGAAGCAATCAAGACACTATAGGTGGATGGGTTTTCTACAACAGTTTCATCTAGTCATCAGATAGAAGAAAGGCATACACAATAAAGTTGCAGATATATTGTCTAGACCAATCATAAATGCATCTACTATACTTAAGCATAATTCAGTATTGCATGAAAGCTACATTGAACAACATGCTCAAGATGTAGATTTTAAAGATGTATATGCAACTTTAAGTCATGGAAAACAAGTAGAAGAATTGGATTATCATATTAAGGACCAACTCTTGTATCATTTGGGAAAGTTATGAATTCCTCAAACTGAAAGAGTTAATATAATTCGAGAAGCACACACTTCTCTAATATCAGGTCATTTTGGTGTAAGTAAAACAGTTGCACAACTGCAAAGATTCTTCTATTAGCCAAGAATGCATGAAACAATTTCTAGATATATTAAATGGTGTACCATATGTGCTAAAAGCAAGCCCAATAATAGAAAATTAGGCTTGTACACTCCACTACCAGTTCCTTCTCATCCTTGGGAAAGTGTTTCCATGGACTTTGTTGGGGGATTGCCAAAATCTAGAAAAGGTCATGATTATTTATATGTTATTGTGGATAGGTTCAGCAAAATGTGTATTTTAATACCTTGTAACAAACAGATTATAGCTGAACAAACAATGAAGTTGTTCTTTCAGCATGTCTGAGTACATTTTGGGTTACCCACTTCCATAGTATTTGATCAAGATTCCCGATTTGTTGGGAAGTTTTGGTCAAGTCTATGGGAATTGATGGACACCAGACTGAAGAAGAGCATAGCCTTTCATCCACAAACAGATGGCCAAACAGAGGTAGTCAACAGGACAGTGATCCAGTTGCTTAGGGGCTATTGCAGCAAGCATCCCAAGCTTTGGGATGAACATTTGTGTTATGTGCAACATGCTTACAACCGTGCTAAACATTCTTCTACACAAAGATCTCCTTTTGAGACTTGTTTTGGTTTTATACCAAGGTCTCCCTTGGATTTTGTCTTTAGTAAAGACATAACAGTTGATGGACACAGTGATGTGGACAAAGCAACTAAGTTCATTGAACAGATCCAAGAAATTCACTAGGCAGTGCAGGAACAACTGGAAAAGATCCAAGCCAAGTATAAGGCAAGGCATGATAAGCATCGAATTGAGCATAGCTTCCAAGTTGGTGATCAAGTTTGGCTATACATCAACAAAGACAGAATGCAAGGTGAAGGAAAGAAGCTGAAGCTAATAAGGTATGGGCCTTTCAAGATACTTGAGAAAATTGGTGAGAACGCTTTTCAACTTGATTTGCCAGCTTACATGAACATCTATTCAGTAGTTAATGCAGAGAACTTGAGACTATTTGAACCTTCATTGATTGAAGATCCCGAAGAGCAAATTCAATTTCCTTCTATTGATGATCTGTTGCCTGAATATCTCAATGAGTTGCAGGAAGATACAGTTCTCGATAGGAAGGTGAGAACTACGTGCAGAGGGGATGTTGAGTACCTTAGAATCAGACTCAAAGGTTCAAAACCAAGCAGTGCAAAATGGATAGAGATTGGGCAAGTGAGGAAGCTGTATCCTCACTTGATTGACGCTTAAAAACCAACTTTTGGTGGTCCAAAGGCCTTTTCAGTTTGAAGGCATGATCCAAATGGATCCAAGAACTCTCTAAGTCTTTGAAATCGTTTAAAAAAAAGACTATCGCATGAGGAAAAACCCTTAGAACAGGCGGAAAAAACTATCAATAGCCAAAAACACGAAGAAATGATAAAAAAACAGGCTTATTGGCGGTCAAAGGATTGATGCACAGGAGCTGTCGGATCTGGCCAATCAATGGTCCAGATCCGATTGGTAAATCGTAAATCGGAAAAGGTGATTGGAGGCTATTGTAGGCGGTCACATAAATGTTGTGATAGCAATCGGTGGGGTCAACGAGGACCATCGATCAAGCGCGCAGATAGATGGCCCATGTTGCATTGCCATATCGCATCGGTTGATTATAGCAGAAGCACTTACCAATGACACGGGGCTCATGCGATTGCAACGAGTCACATCGCAAATTTGTATCGGAGCCAAAGAGAGGAGCAGACATATATATATATATATATATATATATATATATATATATATATATATATATATATATATATATATATATATATATATATATATATATATATATATATATATACATACATACATATACGCGATGTGATAGCCAAACATCATAATATTATAAATGATATTCCATACATTTTGAGATCCGCCCAATAAAAGTTTGTGTGTATTGTCGCATATTTTGTTTATTAAACGAAATACAATGGGAAAGCGTCGCTACGATGAAGACCAGACCTGAAAGGGTTTGCGAATAAAAATATATATTATTTCAAATCCGACTAAAGCCATTGTTATAGGATTTTTGCGATATTTTAATGTATTTTATAAATACAAAGGGAAACCGTGGAACAGATGTTTGCGACGTGTGATAAGCGATCTCAGGTGGACCCGATAGGAGAATATGGTGCATCTATGAATATTTGAAGTTTGAAAATTTGTGTGTTGGTGTATTTTCCCATGTTTGTATGCATTTCTCTTTGTAAACAGAGAATGGCTATTTCAGGGATTTTAAAGGCCAGATGCACTCTTCCATTGCAGAACAGGTGGCCACCTCCCCTAAAAGCATTAGCAATGATTATTTAATGCCCAGAAGGGGGATTCAATCGGACAGAGGTTGGGAGCCAAAAATCCTGAGAAGAGGAAATGAACAGACAACGTAGATTGGCTTTAAAGCCACAAAAGACAGAAGACATGGCAAGCAATATTGAGACAGAGATCAAACAGAGACAGAGAGTCAGTGATGAGAGTCTGTGTACTCAAAAGAGACTTCAGTATCTAAGTAAAGCCTTATTGTTTTGTATTTATTGTGTGAGGCTCAATTTGAGCTCATTGTTGTAAAACTCTGCTTTTGAAGACATAATAGAGAGGCGACCATTGAAGGCGGGACCTGGAGACGTAGCCTAGGAGTTTTGGGTGAACTCCATATTAAACTTGCTATGTTTATGTGTGTTGTCTATTATATTTCTTTAACTGCTTCATTTTCTATGTATTTCGCAATATTATTGATCTATTGCACAAAGTAACATAGGAATATCCATGCACATGAGTTTGTAATACCTTAATAATTGTTTAAGATCGCATTATTAGATCACTGACTGACAGCTGGGGCTTCAATCCAGAAATTGTACAATGCATGAGGGACAGCTAGGCTTTCTCAGCCCAAAACTGATGAATTGTCTTCCCTAGGCTTGAAAACTGTTGCATGTGCTCCCAAGTTGGCTAGTTCCCCCCAGACTGAGAAATCATAATTTGCATGCATGGGTTGCTTTTTCCCAAAAAGGGAAAAAAAACAAAAATAAAAAAGCGTCCCTAGATTTTAGGGATCTATTTTTAGAAGCTAGAGGTTACATGTAAAGGTCGTTTTAGAAACTTCCCGCCAAGTGTCAGTTTTTCCTAGATTTGTGGCATGCACGTAATAAGCCTCATCCTTATCAAAATTATTTATTTGACGCTACAAATCTCATTCCTCACATAAATATTAGAGCTCTGACATCCCACATCGCATCTAGTAGTCTTCCGCAGATCCAACTCATCTTTTTCCGAGTAAGTCTGCTTTTCATGTCTTTTGCTGCTTCTCTATCACTTTTTGTATGTCGCTTTGTGTGAATTTTATTTTCTTGGTTTTTTTGAATGCTTCTTATCATTTTAATGCATGTTAGTTTGTAGAAGCATTGTTTCAATTTTTCATTGCATCTCACTGTTGTCGCACGCATGATACTGTTTCTGCACTGATGATCGTTTTTGTGGTGACTCACTTCACGCACATGCTTGTTTACCCATTTTCTGAATCCTACACTCACTATTTTCATGCATGATCATTTACTATTTTTTGCACTCAGCTTTGCCATGCATTCATAACTTTTCATATTTTCAGTCGCTCGTCAGCGGGTCTGGGCTACCTTGGCCCGGACCTTGCCTTGCCCGCTAGCAATGCACATTTCTAAGAGTGAAGGATCTCCCTTCCCTCTAGAAATTGTGAAAATATGGCCCAACACTAGACTCTAGGCTTGCCTTACGCAATTTTGGGAGGCAGTGCCTTGTTGGCCCCAAAAATTATGCAATGCAGTTTGCCGGGTTTGCATGTCATTGCTGACTAAAACTATAAATTGCACAGTTTTAGTCCTCAACAGGCCAGGATGGACTATGCATTAAACAGTTCCAGCAGTCATTCAACCTCCTGACAACCCGGACTGTGCCTTGCGCAGTTTTGGCAGTCAATCTCCCGGCCTCCTGGTGAAAATTACGTAATCTTCCCATTCAGTCAGCCAGGTACGTTGCATGTCAATCCTCAAGATTGTTTTGGTTTTCAATTGAAAAATTGCTTTCCATGAGTGTTTCTACGTCTCCATGTATCGCAGGTGTTCTTCCGTCTCTCAACACTTCAGGTATAATGGCTTCCAAGAGAGCAGGGTTGAAGGACACTGTTGAAAGTGCAACTCAAGATGTGGTAGAACAAGTGTCTATGAGCTTGCCTATCTATGAAGACACCAAGCTGTTCATAGACAAAGATATCAAGATGAAATGGTAGGACATTAGTGATACATTCTCAGGCACATTTGAGGAAAATATGGAAGACTGCAGGGTCTATGTCAACATTCACAAGTCTAGCTTGTACCAGATTGCATATAGTTATCTCGTGTTTCCATGCACAAAAATGATCTACTGAATTGTCTCACATACTGATGCCGAGACAATGGTGTTGAGCAATGCCAGTGGAACACAACTTTCTACCTTCAAGGTGAAGTACTTTTAGGAGATATATCACTTGCCACAAACAATGATCACAATGGAGGAACCCTTTAGTAGACCTAGCAGCAGTGCAAACTCAAGAGATGTCTTGAAGAGCTAGGCGAAAGAGCCAGCTAAGTTCAGGAAAACACCCAACTAGGTTTGCAAGACGAAGATGCTACAGAAGGAATATCAGTACTTGGTCATCTTTGCATGCTGCTTATATGACTAAGAGAGCACAGGGACCTTCCCACAAAGTTAGGTGGTTTCGTTGGACCAACTGGCCAACGAAGGAAGACCTTGCAACTAGTTCGACATGCTATCTCTCAAGTTGAAGGAATAGGTGACAGAAGCCTGACATCTTTCTAAGGGTTAGTAAGCAGAAATATACATCTTCTCTCACATACTGGATGCAGTTTGCGCCCGTCAACAGTTCCTAGGCTTGGGTTGGGCATGGAAACCTTCAGAAACCTCTATGCACACTTATTTTAGATTGTTCTTTGAATGCATCTTCCATGGAGTTATCATACAGTTGTCAGACCACTTTGTCACCACGGTGTAAAAAATGATATTTGAATAGGATCCACCTTTCATGACATAGGTAGTGATGGATGCATTAATCAATATAGCAGATTGGTATGCCTCACCCCTTGGCACCTTCATACGGATGTACAATGCGGAGAAGGCTCTGCATGTTTTACCAAAGTTTTCCATGGAAAAGCTCATCATGCAAGAAGTGTCATATCACATCTCGACAGGGTTGTCAGCTAGACTACACAGGAAGAAGAAGGAACCATGGCCCACTCTTCCTTTGCAGATCGGGTTATATGAGATTCAGAATCTCAAGCATGCTGAGGCCGAGATAGAGGAATTCAAAAGATTCACCTTTGGCACCAAAATTTTCAATCTGTATGACCCGCATTTCTTAGTGAAGGACCACTTTATGAGAGTGCAACATCCTTGGATCCATGGGGCATGTCATTGGCATAAGGAAGACCCATGGAGATATTGTTATCACTTCTCAAGTCTCAATGAACCAGTCGGAATAACTGTAGAGTGGTTAGCAAAGTGAAGGGAAGCAACATCATCAACAGTAGTAGAGGGTAGAAAACTTACACATGACAAAGGCAAGAGAAATGTTGTTGACAACGCAGAGGCAGAGAAAAGTTGTAAGTTCAAAGCAGATCTACTTGTGTTGGAAGCATCCTTGGATATTGAGGCTAAGATGCGATAGTGTGACAAGAGAATTGTGTAAAGGCTAAGACAGAAACAGAGGATGGAGGAAACAGAAAAGGAGTTGTAGGAGTTGAAGCAACAACTCTAGGAAGAACAGGATCTGTGCATAAGAGAGAAGGAAGTGCAATAGAGATAGGTAAAGCAAGAGGCACAACATGCATAGATTAATGAAACTGCACCCATACATGTTATAGACTCATCTGAGCAGCTGGCATAGAGAAAACAGGGTGTGCAGTCATAGGAGAAGGCCTTATCTCAAGAGATTGAACATATGCTAGAGCAGATGGACATGGATATGGTCCAGCCAGAGTTAGATCAGGATATTGACCTCATGCCTTAGAACCAAGAGGTCACCCCACCGGCTTCACTAGATCCGGAAGCAAGGAATATTTTAAGGACGAAATTTTTTCTTGAAGTTTAAAAACAATGGTGAATATCACTAATCCCTAATATGCAAACTATAAAATTTTTATTGATATATTTGTAAAATTATTCAAATTTATAATGATTTTATATATAGTCTCAATATAATGTTGGCAATTTTTAAGGTAAAATAATTTTATATTATAAAATTTGGGCAAATCATCTTTTATAAAATTGGAAATTGGTGAATCTTTTTTTGTGGAAAAATCATGGAAAATTATCCCACTAGGCGAACATTAGCCACTAAAATTTTCCATGTTAGAAAGCAAAGCAAGTCCCAAGCAATCAAGGAGACACATAAATCCTTGAAGACAATCCAAAGGCAAAGATGCACAACATATCTTTTGTGCAGTCGTGCAGAGTGCCTACTCTGGATGTCCACATATCTCCTGAATAGTTTGAAGAATGAGTGATCATATTTGATGTGTGCAAGCATCCAATAACATTAGATGATGCTACCAAAGCATATGTCGAAGCCACCAGCTCGAGTGTTAGATTCTTGATAGCGGAGAACAAGCATATGGATAAGGAGTTACAAGTGGCCAAGTAGGGAGGAGAACACGTTACGTCATTTGCCAAAGAAGAGTTGAAGCGAGAGATATTGGGTGAAGTATCATCCCTTGAGATAGTCATGCAGACGTTTTATTCCATATTCATCACCATGCATAATTCAGTTGTCCATCTCAACAGTTGGCAGCAACATTGTGCTAGGAGAGCATGTATCTTGTCAAATCTGCATACTGCTGTCAAGCACATGAAAACATGGAAAATGAGGTACAAAGGAGCCCCATTACACTTGCCAAAGATGATGAAGCCCAAGGAGGTAGAGTTGAAGGCACTCATTCGGAGTTAGATCCAGAACTATGAGGAACTCTTGCAGCTCATCACCAATTTGCAGGCTTCAAATGGATGGGTGTTCAGAAGCATGGATGTCATTGTGTGCACACATGCGATCCCATCCATTGGCACACTCACTGAGGTGAAATCAAAGAACCAAATCCAACTGGAACTGGACATGTAATTTGATGAGTTGATGCACGTAGCCACCAACAAAGACTTGGATATCATGTTAGGTCCCTATAATATTAGTGATTCCCCCATTAATATTTTCATTGTAGCCCTTATTGTTATTGTTGTTCCCCTATTGTCCCCATATTGTTATTATTGTGCCCCATAGAAGCCCACTATTTTTATTGTTGTGCATTTATATTATTATCGTTATGTTGACTTTGATTATATTGTGACCCCTTAGACTCCTATATATAGAAAGGAGGTTTTTCATTTGTATCATCCAAGAATTATGCATTTGTGTAATGTAAAGGAGGTTTCCCCCTCAAAGAGGCTTATTTTGAAGGCATTGATCTCTCTTTTCTATCTTTTTGTGAGATGGTTTCATAACATTAAGCAAGGAATGAATGGAAGAATGACGAAGAAGTGTGGGCTCTCATTCAAAAGTTACAACAATATCCCAGTACATCTGATACATTTAGCTGGAAAAATGATTCGTTATGGTACAAAGATCAATTATACCTATGCCAGAATTCCCATTTCAAACAAAAGATTCTTATGGAATTACATGCCTCCCCCTTAGGAGGGCACTCAGGATTTTTAAAAACTTACCACAGGGTTAAGAAGGAATTTTTTGGGATGGCCTTAAATCTAATATTCAAAAGTTTGTGGCGGAATGTTTGGTTTGCAACAAAATAAAATTGAAACAATTAAGACCCCGGGTGTATTACAACATTTATCTATTCCAAGTCAACATTGGGAGGAGGTTTCAATGGATTTTATCACAAGCTTACCCAAGTCCAAATGAAAGAGTGTCATCATGGTGGTAGTTGACAAAATTACCAAGTATGCACACTTTTGTGCATTATCTCATCCATTTCAAGCTAGTACAATTTCTACTGCCTTTATGGAAACAATTCAAAAGCTACATGGAAACCCAAAGATTATTGTAAGCGACAGAGATCCCATTTTCACTGGAAATTTTTTGTCAGAATTATTTTCTTGTCTTGGTACTCAGTTAGTTCATAGCTCATCTTATCATCCTCAATTTGACGGGCAAAATGTGATAGTAAAAAAATGTTTGGAAGGATATCTTCATTGCTTCGTATCTAATAAATAGACATAATGGGTTAAATGGTTTCCTCTAGCTAAATGGTCGTATAACACTTCCTTCCATACTGCAGCAAAAATGACCCCATTTATGGAACTTTATGGATATCACCCACCGTCCATCACATCATATTTAAGAGAAAATTCTCAAGTTCAAGCAATGGAAGATCACATCAAGCATCAACAACAATTTCTCCAACTATTAAATGATAACCTAACTTTGGCATAGAATAGAATGAAACAACAAGCAAATAAACATCACAGTGAAAGAAGTTTTGATGTGGGTGATTGGGTATTTCTATGGCTACAACCATATAAACAAATGTCCCTCAAGCAAGCTAAGAAGGATAATAAATTATCACCAATGTATTATGGTCCATACAAGGTGTTGCAAAATATTGGTATTATGGCATATGAATTTGAGCTTCCTGCAGCTTTCTGAGTGCACCCAGTTTTCCATGTTTCATGCTTAAAGAAGGTTATTGGTGACAAGCTCCTAGTTCAAACAATATTGCTAGAACTTGACGAGGAAGGAAAAGTCATATTGGAACCTGAAGCAGTCACAGAAACAAGAACTCGTCAGATACAAAATCGATTAATTTTGGAGTATCTCGTCAAGTGGAAGAACATACCTGCTGAAGATTCCACATGGGAGGATGATAATTTTATACAAAAGCATCCAAAATTACTCAAGCGTTGAGGACAAATTTTTTTTTAAGGAGAGGGGCATGTTAGGTCCCTATAATACTAGCGATTACCCCATTACTATTGTCATTGTAGCCCTTATTGTTATTATTGTGCCCCTATTGTCCCCATATTGTTATTATTGTGTCCCATAGAAGCCCACTATTGTTATTGTTGTGCCCTTACATTATTATTGTTATGTCAACTTTGATTATATTGTGACCCCTTAGACTCCTATATATAACAAGGAGGTTTTGTCATTTGTATCATTGAAGAATTATTCATTTGTGTAATGTAAAGGAGGTTTCCCCCTCGAAGAGGCTTATTTCAAAGGCGTTGATCTCTCTTTTCTATCCTTTTGTGAGTTGGTTTCATAACAAATCAACGCACACACTATGCATCGGTATGTTGTTGGTCTGACTACACTCAAAACTATGATGCACATGTTATCAGACGAGTTGGACAAAGGTGGAAAATCAGTGTACCCAGATGCAACGAAGGCAAGAGTGTGCTTTCAGTAGGATGTCACCATTGAGCATGCAGACACCATAATGGATTGCCAAGCTTGGCATTAGTTTGCCACCGTCAATCATCACGAGGATGTCGAAGAGTTGGTCTTCTTACAACTATCCAAGTGTTAGTGATATCTTTCATGACCTGCTTAAGCCTATTTTGTCTCACATGAGTACATGTGAAGATTGTAATGTAACATCTTGTAAAAGTGAAAGACCAAGTGTCGATAGTAGAATGTAACACTCATGTAGTAGTTGAAGAGTCATGAGGGTAGGTGAAGAGTCACAAAGCGGAATTTCAAGGGTCACCCTACCATATTCTATTTATAGAGCCTCATAACTCATTGTATAGGCTTTTAGGAGCCAAGCTTCCTATAGGTATCTTAGAGAAATCTTGGAGTGTATTATAATGAGTCTTGGCTTCTCCACAATGCAAAGTTAGTATATCTCTTTAGAGGAGCAGGCGACAGTGACTGTAACGTTCTGCTTTCGGGACTAGTGGTTGGTCATAGTTGTATGTATGATTGGATCTTTCACTTTTTTAATATAACAAAGCCAACACATTTCATGCATATGTTGTTATTGTAGTTCAGTTGTCTTGGTTACTCTAATGATATATGTAGCTGTTGTTTACACATGTATGTATGGACTTTTCTGTATATGTTTGTATGAATCTTATCGAAGTGTGATGTTGGTATAACCATCACTTTGGATCATTGGCTAACCTACTTTCCATATTGTGATGTTTTGTTGTTCGTGTGTTCCCTTTCAAGCTGCGTGCTACCACAGGTTTCCAAGGGGTGCACTCATTCCCCCGTTCCGTGTGTTAGATCCATTCATGCACCTTCCTTGACTTGTTGCAACCTTCCTTGACTTGTTGCACATGTCACACCCTTACTACCAACAAGGACATCTTAGTCACCTCTGCGCACAATTGCAGTCAAGGCGATACTGTACTACCCCACTGTTGGGACTCTTACACCAAACGGTCTGAGGTCTACTTAGGACTTCTTACCAGGGACATCCCCTTGACATGTTAGTGGGTCCAACACCATCAATAAGAACACAAAAAATGATGCATTTATCTTCATCTAAAATTTTAATATCAACAGATAAAAACTGACTTACCACAATATTAATGGAATTTAGATGCTCTATCGCTGAGTCTCCATCCTTCATCCTCAAGTTATACAAATTTTTCCATAGGAACAATTTTTCACCAGGGAATTAGATTGATAAAAAGTCCCTAACTTGTCCCACAAAGCCTTTTCCATAACTTCCCTTGATGCATTCAACAATGCTAAATATGAGAGCATAATCATAATGTGTTCTTTGCTTTCCAATTTAAATTCGACCAGTTTTTCGTCGACATTATTGTTGGTGTCATACTTGGACCTACAATAATCCATTGATCTCTCTCTACCAACAGATCCTCCATCTTGAGTCTCCATAGCTCAAAACTTTCTCCATTGAATTTCTTGATCTTTATATTTCCACTATCTACCATCTCCTTTCACCACAAGAATTGATCCTATAGATCTCCCACTGTAATAGGGTTTACCATAGACCTAAGCAACAAACCCCTTAGCCACAATGGCATCCCCTTGAAGTTGGAATTATTCTGATTCCAAATGTAAGTTTTAACCCTGTACATAAATTAGTTGCAAATGACATATTAAAAACATAAAAATATACAATGCGAGAACATAAAATAAATACACACAAAGATTTTATCTTAGAACCCAAAACTGAGAAAACCAGATTGATCTTTCATTATATTGCTTTCAATGTTACAATACATTATATACATGCCGAAGAATTCATAAACCCCAATCCATTAACCCTGGATTAGAACACAAATGTAGCTCCTTCATCGGCTCTACAAAATACCATGGGAAAAACCATCATGCCCAAAACCATGCGGAAAACCATGGGTGGGTTCGCCCACCCTTGGTTTTGCCCCCCATCCTTAGGTCATGGAAATAATATAACACACACCCAATAACAAGCATATTAATTCCATATATGTATGTTTCTATCATCGTCTTTTATGTTTCCTACTCATTTATTGTCTTATGGCAAATCAAATACTCCTTTCATCACACTCTTCATCAATATTTCCCTTATCCTTCTCCATAATGATGGTTTTCATATATGACAATAGTATCAACATCTTCAACCTCATTATCTCCATTTTTTGTTATATAATTATAATAACATGCCATACTCATGACATTTGTAGCATCATACTAATATTAACCAATATCTACATGTGTTATACTCTTATGTATTATTTATGAATATGCTCACTAGTGCATATGCATTTCAACTATTTTATTCTCTTGCATTTCCAACATTTTCCTACTTAATTATATTTACATATAAATCTCCACGAAATATAAATAGAAAATCATGTTCTCTCTTTTAATTCCTTTGCATTGCATGGATTTTGCACAACATAATCAATCCAAATAATGGCTTTAAGATCCTAAGAGGGGAATATATTGGGTTAAATATATATGGTATGATCCCAAGTGGAAAGAGCGAGGTAGGGAAAGGTGGGTGGGTGTCTTTTCATATATGGGTTTAAATGTACATGTAATATGTAAATGTATACATAATAGGATCACCTTAGTGATGAATGGGCCACTTGTGCAATCTATGAATAGGTATATATAGAGAGAGATCATCTAGTCATTATTGAGGAAAAGTGATTTAATGTATTAATATATTTGGGTATTTGGTGGAGACTTTCCTAATATTTAAGGAGTAATACATAATTTTGTACTTTTAAATCTTGTGATTTGAGAGTATATATATATATATATATATATATATATATATATATATATATATATATATATATATATATATATATTGCAACCATGCAAATAAAATGGCTAGTGAATGTCAATCATATATATTAAACATGGAAGTACTTACTTCATAATACATCTCTAGTTTAGATAATCTTCGGCGAAATCACATAACCAATCTTTTGTCGACGCATTTAGAAACCAACCAGTGTGGTTCATCGTCAGGACAAGTTGAAGAACCAATCCGGCTTAGCTTGTTTAAATAGAGTGTGCAGAGACTCCAACGGCTATATTGCCAACAGCTAATTTTGACCTAATGACCCTAGTCAAACCACTAATGTTCTTGTTATATTAAATTATTATTATTCTTAGAAAATAGCTAAATCATGTAAATATATTAAAAGAATTCATTTGTTAATTTAAATAAATGTATATGTATATCTAAAAACAAATAATATATAATTTATTATTTTTAGAAATTAGCTAAATCAGGTAACTTATATATTAAAAGAATTCATTAGTTAATTTAACTAAATGTATTCGTTTAATAATAAAGGTATATGTATATCTAAAAATGAATAATATATAATATCTATATAATCCATATTTATTATTTAAATATAATGGTCATTGAAATTAAATCAATAAATTATAATAATTCATATTTATTGAATAATCTCTATTTATTATTATTCCAATCCTAAGGAGAGGGAAGACAGAAACCCTAAGACCTAACAAAAGGGGAATGAGGAGGCTAGGAAGACAAGGCTGGGACCTAGCAACTGCTAATCTTCCAGCCATCATCCCTATTAAGATTGTTCGGCCTTTTCTCAATCTCCAGGGCCTCTCTAAATTTGCGATGGTGAAACTGCGCAACTTTGGCAATGACTTGAGCCTCTTCTATACATACATGATGCATAGTCTTCCCCGCATGCTCAGCCAGGGCTGAGGACTTGGTCCTACCATGTCTTAAGTCAGCCGAATGCTCGCTAATCCGTTGATTGATAGAGCGACCAGTCTCACCAATATAAGGGGTCCCACAGGAACAAGGAATGACATAGACGCCCTTCATGTCCTTAGGGTCAATAGGGTCTTTCACAGACCTGAGGGAGCCACAGATAGTGTTGAGAGGTCTAAATGTTGCGGGCACATCGTACTTCCTCAGAATCCTCGCAATCCTATCCGTGGTCCCTTGGATGTAAGGAAGGTTCACACCCATGATATGATCTTTAGGAACCCTTCGGATTGAAGGCTCCTTCATGGCCTTGAGGAAGGCTTTTTGACCGAGGTGCCTATTGTAACCATTCTTCTCAAAGACATCAAGGAGATGAGCTTTCTCTGTTTCCAGTCTCTCCTCATCAGAAATTCTTACAGCACGGGTGGCAAGCGTGCTAAGAACCCCTAACTTCTGAGCGGGGAAATGATGCGAAGAAGCATGCAAGTATTGCTCAGTATGCGTCTTTTTTCTAAACACCTGATGAGAAAAGGAACCATCCACCTTCTTAGAGGTGAGAACATCCAAGAATGGAAGACAACCATTATCTTCTTTTTCCATCGTGAATTTAATGGCGGCGGATTGGTTATTGAGGTGACTGAAGAAACGATCCAGCTCATCAGGACCATGAGACCAGACAACATCTCTAGTTGTTAAAATTAAAAAAAAAAAAATCATAAAATTATTATTATTATAAATTAAGCATATATACCTTGAAAAAACATAAGCTCATACTAGTTATACTTCATTTTCTATTTAATAAATTGATAACAATAAATATATAATAATTATCCTAATAAACATGTCTATTTTGGAATAGGGCTTCTAGAATTTTATATCAATAACTATTAGGTAGATGATAGAGATTTTACCTCCATGGAATATCCTACAATATCCTTAATATTATTCACAAATTAAAGGTTGAAGTTTATCTTCAAAGTAGTTATGTCTACTTTTTTCCTTTTAATTAAATCCATTAATAAAAAAGAAGCACCATTATTAGGATTTGGTCCACGTTTCAAACCAACTAATGAAAAAATCAATTGATCTTTAGGAAGAAATAGCATGGATGCATCATTGCTGAGAATTAGCTGTTGGTAAATTAGTTAATAAGATAAGTAAATTATTATTTATGGTCCATCCTCGGGACAAGGTGAAAAGATCAATCGATCTTTAGGAATAAATAGCATGGATGCATCATTGCCCAGAATTAGCCGTTGGTAAATTACCTTAATAAGGTAAGTAAAATATTATTTATGGTCCATCCTCTGGACGAGGTGAAAAAATCAATCGATTTTTAAGAATAAATAGCATAGATGCATCATTGCCCAAAATTAACCGTTGGTAAATTAGTTAATAAGTTAAGTAAAATATAATTTAAAATCAGTTGCAAGGAGTTATTTATTAAAATATTATATATTAATAAATAGCATGGATGCATCATTGCCCAAAATTAACCATTGGTAAATTAGTTAATAAGGTAAGTAAAATATTATTTAAAAGTCAATGGTAAAGAGTTATCTATTAAAATATTATATATTTAGTTAAAAACTAGCTGTTAGGAATAAATAAATATAAAATATTTTATTTTAATATTTTAATAATTATTAATGTAGTGAGAGAGAATTGATATTATCAATTTATATAATATTATTTGTTAGGGGTTAACTTATTCCAATTAAATAAAAATATAGTCATGTTGAATTATATAAAACTAGAGTTATATGTTAAGAATGGTTTTAGAAATATATTAATAATTTATCATAATATATAAAATGATTAAAAAGAGGTTACATATTATTATTTAAATGTAAAGATGTTATTAGGCATATACATATTTTAGTTATCTTAACTAACTTCACAATAATAATATTGCAAAAATAAATAGTAGTGAAAGACTCACTATTTATAATATTAATTTTCTCTCACTACATTAATAATTATTAAAATATTTTATATTTATTTATTCTTAACAACTAGTTTTTAACTAAATATATAATATTTTAATAGATAACTCCTTAGCACTGTTTTTTAAATAATATTTTACTTACCTTATTAACTAATTTACCAACGGCTAATTTCCAATGCCTCATTCTCTTACCTTATTAATTAATTTACCAACGACTAATTTTCAATGGTTAATTTTCTTACCTTATTAATTAATTTACCAACGGCTAATTCTAGGCAATGATGCATCCATGCTATTTATTCATAAAGATAGATTGATTTTTTCACTCAACGGCTAATTTCCAATGGCGCATTCTCTTACCTTATTAACTAATTTACCAACGACTAATTTTCAACAATTAATTTTCTTACTTTATTAACTAATTTACCTATGGCTAACTTTCAACAACTAATTCTAGGCAATGATGCATCCATGCTATTTATTCATAAAGGTAGATTGATTTTTTCACTTTGTCCTCAGGATGGACCACATAAAAACATCGACCAAATCCTAATAATGTGATTAATCCGAAAGACTTTCATCTACATTATGGATGACAAAAGTCTTAGATCTAACAAAAGAAACACCATTTAAACAAGTGTCATATAAAATGAGTTATGGTTTTTTGGGCATGTGGTGTTCATAAGCCATGAGATTGGCCCATGGTATTGCAACAAATGCTATTTACAAATTAAGAATCTTCATCATTAAGAATCTTGTGATGAGTTTTTAAAGTGTATATATGTTTAACTTATATATTAATTATTTTACTCAATAATAATTAAATTATAATTTAGTAAATTTTATGATTTTTCAAATTTTAACAATGTGAAATGTATCATAAAACAAGCGTATTAATACTTTGATTGATATACATTTACCAATTATTTAATCTATAAGACTACATTGATATTAGTACTATTTTAATATTAATCTATATTTTATTTAATTATATGCTGTAAAATTAATATACTTATATTTTTATGATATAAAAGAGAAATGTTAATACTATTTTCTATATATAAATATTTTATAACAAACCTTATATTATTTATACTACTTATTGCTTTGGTATAACAAACCTTATTTTTTTTTTTTCTTTAAGCTTGACCGGGTACAATTTCAACAGCGCGTTAAGTTTGAAAATTCCAAAATGTACATAATCATCCAAGGCCTCCGCTCCCTAGGAATATGGTGGTGGTCTAGTGGAATTATTATTATTTTATAAATAAATGAGGTTGTTATAAGGTGGAAACCTTAGTTTAATGATTCAAACAATCCACACGTGTGTACGATGTGAGACGAAGGGCAGATTTGAAAAGGAAATCTGACAGAGACCGGATCAAGATTTGTAATTTATTAGGTCACGGAACAAGACCCGGGTCACCATGAAGGACTGTGTCACAATATTGGCTGTTTCTATTTTGCAGTCCTCGATGTGTTTAACTACTTGTCGGCGCACTTAAAGGAGCTTCACATGCAAAGAAATTGCAGAGTTGCAACTCTCAATGCAATTTGTGGACGGAATGGAATATTAATGGGCATCCCCGCGTGCTCCATACAGCTGAACCACGATTCCACCGCCCCCTCCGCCATTAAAATGGAAAAGAAAAAAACAAAAGCCTCGAGACTCGTTAGTGCAATAATAAGCATACTTAATTAAATATTGTTTCAGCTGTCCAGCCTGGTTTACTCATCACTAGTCTGTTGGCATTGGAATTCAAAGAGAATTCGGGAGGGTTTCAACAAATTAAATGAATGCACAATGAATTAACAAGTTCTTATCTAACCTACTAATCTCCATGTGAATGTAAATGCTGTTCAGGGTTTAAAAATAAAAATGTTGTTTAGGGTTTTTAGGGCTTCTGACAGGTCAGTTGAAATCAATCGAGACAAACTAATTGCCACTCCCAATAACATGAAAAACTCAATTCAGACTTAGATACCTTGCCATTCGTTCCTCGGGTACTGCAAGATATTATTGTATCATGGCGCATATGTTCATCATTATTGTTTTAGAATATTTCAGGCAATCGCAAACCCTTAAAACCCTAACTGCCCGCTGCATGTTGCTGCAATGTCTGACTGGACCGAATCATGCCTTAATCCTGTATATATAACAAGTCCCCTAGTACCCTAGCTATGAAACGCGCTCAGCTGAGGAGCTTGGAGTCCATATATGCCCCAGGCCATTGTGCTCCATATATGCCTATTTCTTACAGAAGATTTCAGTTTTCTGTTTGATAGTTGATGCTGGCAAATTACCAATTGCATCCTATGAGCTATAAGTTCAGTCTGGCAGTCTTTTCTTTAGATATTAGGGTTTTATTGTGCTTCTGAGAAGCCATTATTGTCAATAGCATTTTTGTTTTTGGCATTGAAATTAGGGTTTATTGTGCTTCTGAGAAGCCATTATTGTCAATAACATTTTTGTTTTTGGCATTGAATTTAGGGTTTATTGTGCTTCGTAGAAGTCATTATTGTCAATAACATTTTTGTTTTTGGCATTGATCGGTTTATGTTCTAGGTCAGCGGTTCGATTCTCTGTTCATTCGGTATCCCAAGCCATTCGATCCAGGATGTTGACCCCACTCCAAACTTTTGGTTCTATTAGTAATGTTTTGTTGGGTCATTTATTTGGTTCTTAGCATGTGAATAATGATCTTGCTTTTTCAGTTGGCAGGTGGTAAGTATTATATATATTGGATTTCTGTATAGCTCTCTTCAGTCCAAATGGAGGTTTTCATGAAGTTAGATCAGCTGCCGACTCACCCGTCTGGCTCTTCTATGAAGGAAATCAATGGCATAGGCTAGCCGAATGGTTGATGCGGGAGCTGGTTTCTTCTGTATGTTACCCTCTGTTGGCTTGAAGGGAGCTAAACAAATCTATTTCTGTGTAATATACCATATTGGTGAATATACTTGAATATGAATGTTTAATAGTTAAAGGATGAACATTGAAGAATGAATATGGTTTTTAAGGTTAAACACCAAAATTTTATAATAGTTAGACAACTCCATTTTAGTTTTGGGTGTATGTTCTCCTCTTATTCAATGTTTTTAAAGTTTTTGCATTCAGCATTCTTTTAGAAAATTTCAATGTTGATAATTAAAATCTGATCTTCAATGGCAGGAATCAAAGATTTTAACATATTCTAATTGTATAGGATAGTCCTGAATTATAGTATATTCAGGAATCAAAGATATTCGCATATTTTTATTATTCATTGTTTTATTATTATTATATTTCTAATTTCGCTCTCTCTGGTTGATAGATTAGTGAAAAGTGAAATGTCTAACTATGAAATTTTTACTTATAAAATATAATATTATTATTTAATGTTAAAATGTTTGCATTTTTAACCGTTCAACCAGCAAGCCAATGCCTATCAGCATTCACCAACCGTGACTTAGGTGACTGTGCTGGTCTTAACATATTCAGACTTTCATTATTTTTTTTCTTGATCTCATTTTCCTTGCAGGGTTTTATTTTATGAATCTCTAGCATTGTTTAAATACCAATATTCATGTTGGAGTCTAAACACTAATCGTGTTACGATGTTGTGATAGATACTTGCAGAGTTTGTTCTCAGACAAAGTGACCACCGTTAAAAGATGAAGTGGAGTTGAAGTTCTGCAGACTGCACCAGAAGTTCATATAGATGTTGTTACGTCTAATAAAGAGTTTGTCCCGAGGATCCTCACAGGAAAAAGCTGTAGCTTCCGGCTTTTTATATGGGTTTACCTTTTATAGCCACTTTGGCCTCAGTGTTGCCAGAAAAAAATGCTGCATTCCAACTAATCACAGATCAATTTGGACTGGCCCAACACTCCAAAGTAGCCAAAAACTGAGAAAATTGTGTTTCTAGAGGAGAGGTACGACGATGTGCTGCTAAATTTCAATGGAAAATAATGTCTTAAACGAACTTTGAGTTCGTATTTTTTGGCCAGAAAAGCTTCTCCGCTTTGCATTTGGTGTTATATGTAATGTGGACTCTGTATAACTCCCAAAAACTATGATACACTCTACATTTGCAACATGTTACCCCTTTGCATTAGGGAAACGTTTGCTTTCTGTTAAATTCAAGCAAACTATGGCTCTTGTATGTTTCATATGCTTGGTTATAAAGTGTAAATAAATTTCAAAGCTTTTTTATCATTAATACTAAAGAGCAACCTCTTGGCATGCAGCTGTTCATTATCAGTCATGCATGAAGGAATCTCTTTCTTCATTTAGGATTTCAGTATCAATGGAATGTGACTCTTATCCATGGCAAGGCCTGCGAGCTCACTGAGCTTCTGTTCTATATGAATGTACATTATCATGCACTCCTTAGTTGTTTTGTTACTTCTGTGGCTGAATGTTTCTGTATCAAATCTAATAAGTAGATATGATTATGTTTCTGCTTTAGGTTTTGATGAATTGGAAAAATCTGTCCCTTTATCAAATCTGATAAGTAGATATGATTATGTTTCTGCTTTAGGTTTTGATGAACTGGAAAAATCTGTCCCTTTATATAGTATGCATCTCATTGCCCCCTAAAAAATGTTATGTATTGCAGATCTTTATATTTTCTTAATATAAATCCATGATGGTTTTTTTTCCTCTGAAAAAAAGAGCAACCTCTTTGAATATTTAGTTTCTCTCCATTTTAATTCAATTTTTATTTATTTGTATAGAATATTCAGTTTATCTCAATTTTTATGTATTTGTATAAACAAAAAGTTTATGAGATTTCAATCTCTCCCATCTCAAAACTGATTACTCAAAACTGATTATTAATTTATTTTTGTGAATATAATCATTAACCTTAAATTTGTATAAATTAAAAAATATATAATCAAATTATAAAATCAAACAACACATTTCCTTCTTATAATCTACATAATAAATATAAAACAAACCAAACATAATTAAATTCATAAAATATAGTTTTTAAATAATTATAAGACCAATTTAAAATAAAATAATCAAATTACACTAAGAGGCAATACATCATTCCAAGATGTAATACATCAAGATGCATTGGTTTTAATTCAATATGATTAATTAATAAAACAATTTGATATTAACTCATGATAAATTGATTTTTATTAAAAGTTAACTTTTATAATAGAAATATAATACAAACAACACAATTAAAATATCTTCTTTCTTCATAATTATTAAATTTATAAAACATAGTCTTACTAAGCATTTCTAAGACTAGTTAAAAATAAAATAATCAAATTACACTAAAAAACAATACATTATTCAAAGTTGTAATACATCAAAATACATTGGTTTTAATTCAATATGATTAAGTGATAAAACAATTGGTTTTAATTTAATATGATTAATTGATAAAACAATTTGATCTCTTTATCAAACTAGCTGTTATCCAGTCAAATGTAGCCGTTATCTTTCTAGCCGTTACCTTATCTAGAAAATTGGGTTGTTGGATATTTTGCCCTATATATTTAAGGTGCTAAGCAACGATCTACTCATTCAATCGAAAATTGATCTTTATTAAAGTTAACTCTTATAATAGAAAAGTAAACCATAAGAGTGGATCACTTTGACACCATTACAAGTATTTTTCATTTTCTTTTTTCTAGGCATAGGCATTTTCATCAATTTATTTTAATGCTTCATTTTTCAGCATTTAAAAACATTATATTGATGTTTAATATGATAAATGAATATTATACTACAAAATATTGCATTAGTATTTTGCATTAGGTTTACTTGTTTCACTGTATTAAAGAGTGCATTAGTTTTACTTGTTTCAACCTATTAAAGAGTATTAGCCATCTGAATTTATTGCATTAGTTTGACTTGTTTTTTTTATTAAAGAGACATTTAAATTTTTTATTGAACTTTTATCATTAAAAATTATTTATATTAAAAACTCATTTGTTAGATATTTCATCAAAATCACATAGAGAATCATTTGTCGACGTGTTTCGAACCAACTAGTGTGGTTTATCGTCAGGACAAGTTGAGGAACAAATCTGAGCGATCGTTAAATAGAGTATGCAGGTCCTTCAACGGCTATATAAACGGCTATATGAATAGGCAACGGTTAAAAATTCCTTTAACGGTTATAATATATAAATATAAATATATATTTATTATTTTATTATTTTAGTTATTATTATTATTTAATTAATTAATTATTTATTTATTTACAGTAATATTATTGTATTATATTAACCTCAAGCTAATATTACTATATTAATTTTAAATTAACATTTTTTGAATATTATTATCAATAATAGATTAGAGTAATTTATATTTTATTTTTATATTCTTTTATTATTATTAATATTATTAATTTTTATTTATTTATTTATTTATTATTATTAATTATTATTTTTATTTTTATATCAAATTATTATATTATTGTAATAGCCTTTAGTAATATTATAAGATTAACTCCAAGCTAATATTATAATGTTTTTCCAATTAATATTAATAATATTAGTCTCACGTAAAATTATTATTATTTTAATTTTTAATTTTTAATTTTTAATTTTTTAATTTTTAATTAATTAATTAATTATTTATTTTTATTTTTTTTATATATGAGTGAAATGAATAAAATTGCAATAGTTAATTATTAATAATCCAGGTCTAGGGTGAATAATTTAAAGGGTGATATTACTATTACTAAACCAATGATATCAAGAGAAAACGACCAGCTAAACAAACAGAGGGGTCAGGCGAAGAAGAGGCTAAGGTAAAAGGGCTGGGATCCAACACCTACTAATCTTCCAGCCGTCAAGCAAGGGTTCCCTAAACCTTGGACTGAGAGCCTCATTACCCCTATTTTTAAAAGTGGGGATACAAATAACCCCTCTAATTATCGAACAATTATGATCAGCCCTCTCTTAGCCAAGTTATATGGTAGTATTTTGGAAAAGAAGTTAAGCATATGGCTTGAAAGTGAAGGTAAGCAGGCTAAAGGCCAAGCAGGTTTCAGAAGGCATCCCTCAACAACAGATCACCTTGTTACGCTTAGGATCATTGCGAAGGAATGTCGTAATGATAAGTCCAATTTATTTTGTTGCTTTGTGGACTTTAGAAAGGCTTTCGATACGGTTCCTAGATCCAACCTTTGGAAGAGATTAGAAGAGCTAAAGGTTCCTCTCGAGTTGAGAGCTGCCGCTATAAGGTTATACGAGAATGTAATTGCCAAGCTAAAGAGCAATGAAGGGTGGTCAAAAGATATTAAGTGTAACATCGGAGTTAAACAAGGTTGCCCCCTCTCCCCTACCCTATTTGGCATTTACATCGATAAGCTCGAAGGCTATTTAGAGGAAGCAGGATGTGATGGCACGATCTTAGCTGGGATAGTCGTCATCCTTCTTCTTTATGCTGACGATATTGTTCTTTTGGCAAGGTGCCCATCTGATCTTAATAAGCAACTCAGGCTTCTTAAGGATTTCTGCTCTACCATGGGTATGACTGTTAACACTGACAAAACAAAAGTTATGGTTATCAAATCCAAGAAGGACACTTACGCTAATTTTATGTATGACAATAATAACTTGGAGGAAGTGTATTCTTACAAGTACCTAGGAATTGATATTCATCACAAGCTCAACTGGAACCATAGCATTGAAAAAAGGATTAATGGGGGGTGGAAAGCTTACTATGGTCTTGAAAATAATTGTAAAATTGCAAACCTTGTAATGTGGGATAAAAAGAAGTTCCTCTTTGAAACTTTAGTCACTCCTGTTATCTTATATGGCTGTGAGGTTTGGGGTTGCAGCATCTCCAGAGAATCATGGAGAAAGATTGAGCAAATCCAGAAGCGTTTTATAACTTATAACCTGAAAATTAAAAGTAATACACCTTATCCTATTCTCCTTATAGAAGCAGGTCTTTCCCCTATTGAGAGCCTAGCTATGCTTAGGTTTCTGTTGTACAAGCACAAAATCAGTAACGTAAACGATCATAGACTTCCTAAGCTAGCTTTAAATTCTAGCCAAAACCACCTAAGGCTCAATCGAGGGTCGCATAAAGACACAAGGGCCTGGTTAAACTATTGGGAGATCAACGAAAATGATGCATTGCAAAACATAAATAACATTAAAGATATTGTTACTTCTAAGTTCAAAGAAAAAATGTGGTGTGAGAAAGACTTAGCGGCTAAAAGAAAATTAAGTTATTATAAGAAGGTCATCAACCCCATCCTAGAAGATCAAAAGTATCTCTCTATTTTAACTAGGTCAAAGAAGAAAATTAATATAGCAAAGATTAGAATGAATTCCCATGAGCTCCATAGTGAAACAGGTCGTTGGGCAGTTCCTAAAACGCCATGGACCGAAAGGATCTGCCATATATGTAAGAATAAGAACATCGAGGATGAAAACCACTTCCTCTTAGAGTGCCCCGCGTATAACCACATTAGATCTCAGTTTCACAATCTTTGTTACAATACTGACCTTCCTAGCCTTTTACAATGTCAAAATTATAGCGAGCTCGGGAGGCTTCTCTCCAAGCTTTTTGAGCATAGGAATAAAATCTTAAATCAAAATAGATAATTTGTTTCTTTAGGTCCGATAGACCATTATTTGGTCTCAGCAGACGTTAACCATCATCATCATCATCATCATCATCAAAATAATAATAATAATAATAATAATAATAATAATAATAATAAATTAATAATAATAATAATAATAATAATAATAATAATAATAATAAATAAATAAATAAATAAAAATAAAAACAAACAAATAAATAAATCAATAATAATGATAATAATAATAATAATAATACGTAACAAGAAAGGATTATCAAGTTAAATAAGTTAACTAATAAAAATCATAATCCTTCAGTTAGGAAGAGAGGGCTGGGATCCAAGAGCTGCTTATCTTCCATCCGTCCTCTCTATTGAGATTGTTTGGTCTTTTCTCAATTTCAAGGGCTTCCCCAAATTTTCGGTGATGGAATTGCGAAACCCTAGCGATAACACTCGCCTCCTCAATGCAGACATGATGATTGGTACTCTCTGCATGCTCAGCTAAAGCGGAAGACTTGGTTCTACTATGCCCGAGGTCAGCTGCATGCTCACTAATCCTTTGACTAATGGAGCGACCAGTCTCACCAATATAGGGTGCTCCACAGGAACAAGGAATAATATAAACCCCTTTCATGTCCTTAGGGTTGATAGGATCCTTCACACATTTGAGGGATTTACGGATGGTGTTGAGGGGTCTAAAGGTCGAGGGGACATTATGCCTCTTAAGAAGGATCCTATCAACCCTAAGGAGATGAAAGGGGTTTATATTATTCCTTGTTCCTGTGGGGCACCCTATATTGGTGAGACTGGTCGCTCCATTAGTCAAAGGATTAGTGAGCATGCAGCTGACCTTAGGCATAGAAGAACCAAGTCTTCCACTTTAGTTGAGCATGCAGAGAGTACCAATCATCCTGTCTGCATTGAGGAGGCGAGTGTTATTGCTAGGGTTTCGCAATTCCATCACTGAAAATTTAGGGAAGCCCTTGAAATTGAGAAAAGACCGAACAATCTCAATAGAGAGGACGGATGGAAGATAAGCAGCTGTTGGATCCCAGCCCTCTCTTCCTAACTGAAGGATTATGATTTTTATTAGTTAACTTATTTACCTTGATAATCCTTTCTTGTTACGCATTATTATTATTATTATCATTATTATTGATTGATTTATTTATTTGTTTTTATTTTTATTTATTTATTATTATTATTTTTTTAATTATTATTATTATTATTAATTTTTTTTTAATTATTATTATTATTATTATTATTTTTTAAATTAACTATTTTTTTTATTTTTATTTATTTATTTATTTTAGTACCTTTTATAACCAGCTTCTTTAATTTACATACATTAATATTTATTTATTATTATTATTATTATTATTTTATTTTATTTATTTATTTATTTATTTTTCTTTCTTTTATTATTATTATTATTATTATTTTACCTCGTTCCATTTATTTTTATTTTTTAAGTTACCTCATTCCTATTAATTCTAACTAAATTTTATTAACAACCTAATATTATAATCTTTATAATTATTAATTATTAAATAAATAAATGAATTAGTTTTTTAACTAACCATTAACACCAATTAAAATTATTTTATTTATTAAAAACTGAATAATATTAATATTAATAATAATAAATAAACAAATAAATAATAGTAATAATAATATTAATTTGACCCTCGTCCCAAGGTCAAAATTAGCCGTTGGTCGAAGTAGCCATTGGAGACTCTGCTCAGACTATTTAACATGCTAAGCTGGATCTGTTTCTTCAACTTGTCCTGACGATGAACCACACTAGTTGGTTCGAAACGCGTCGACAAATGATATTCTATGTGATTTACGCTGAAGAATCTCTCATAAATTAAGATGCAATATCGTTTACTTCCAATAAGCTTATATCTCATAGAAGCTTAGAATTACAGGCGAAAAGAATTATTGGTCTTTTTGCATCAACATTTTCATATTGGGGAATTGAAAGCATAAATTCTAATTAGGAAACCCTGATAAGACAATTGAAAAATGAGAGGTGAGTAATATATTGAAGATTGGAGGTGATACGAATATCAGAGATCAGACGTTGTGGTATTGGTGGGGTCGCATATCGGAGAATGTAGTGAGAAGGGATATCAAAGATCAAAGGATCGGAAGATTGGACATGGTCATCCAAATGAAAATGTCGATATGGAAACCCCGATATGCTACGTGGTAGTCTTGCAGGATTCGACCTTTATTTCTATCACATAAAACATAGCGCTTTTATTATTTTAAGGCATAGGCCTTAGGAAACCTGATCAGGAAATGTTTTAATTGGAGTTTCTGTTAAGGGGACATGTTGGAAAGCTCCAATATTATATTTCCGAAGAGATTTTTCTGAGGTTAAAATAAATGTTTAAAGGTTTAAGCTCTAAAATTTAAGTTCCGATAAGGGAAATATCTATAGTCAATCAAAATTTTGAAACAATAAAGCTAACATTACCTTGTTTTATTAGATTTTTTTTGGTTTTTATTCTAAATTTTAAGAGGGTCCCAATTATTTATTAGTTATACTATTAATTATAATGGGGGGTTGTTGAGTATTACAACAGGTTCCTTAGATTGGGTTGAGTTATTAGTTCCTAGAAGCCCTAAAACAACTTAGGTTGAGTTACTAGTCCTGGAAGCCTTGGTTAGACAAACTCTCTCGAAGCCCTTGGTGGGTTGAGTTACTAGTCCTGGAAGCCTTTGTTGGAAAAACGCTTTGGAAGTCTAGTGATAGTTGTGGGTTTAATTACTAGTCTTGGGAGCCTTGGTTGGAACAAACACTCTAGAAGCCTCGGAAGGCTTGGATGGAGACCAATCTAATGATGGTTTTTTAATGTCTAGCCATGATGTGGAATCACTGTTTGATGGGTTGAGGTAGATGACCTATGGAATCCTTGGATGAGTTTTGATTGATGTGTTCAATGATATCCCACATTCATTCTTGGAATATGGAACAGGGGTGACTGGCTGAAGAGAGATCTGGCTCAACCATTCTATAGTTGGGTGGATCATGGAAGTCCCATCCTAGGTTTGGATTTTGCATCAATAATGAAAGGGTGTTTCTCCTTGTATTTCTATGATAATTTTGATGGATTATATGTTTTCCATAGAATATACTTTCATGAGTATTTTTGTTGCTATTATGTTGGTTATGTATGTGTTTTATGATAGCAGCCATGTGTGGCTCTCATCATGTTTTTACTTGTAATTGAATGATCAATGTAGGTATGACCTAATGGATGGAATGGAAGTTGATGTGTTGAGGCATCAATGGTTCTTAATGATTCTCAGCTAAGTATAACACCACTACGCTTAGATCTATTATTTACACCCATAGATTACATATTCATGATATGTTTGACGAAAATCCTGTCATGGCTAGTAGGGGTCCAGTAAAGGTCTTGAAAAAGTATTTGCTTTAGTACTTTCATTTCCATGTTATTTTATTAATTTGAAGAGATTGTTTAATTATGGGAAATGACCTAGGATCTAGGCCTGAAAAAGTGGCTCAAATCCCAGTTTCACTGCCATAACACTGATAGTTTTGGTCTTTGGTTGCTTGTAGGGAAGCCTGTGAGAGTGACTTTGGGTTTCTAGTCGCCTTCATGCCTATAGCATGGGAGCAACTGAGGCTTAATTTTTCCAAAAGTTTAGTGGGTCCCCAAGGCAAGTTGTCTAAAGCTTTGGATGGTTCCTAAGGGTCCTGTAGCTAATGATTAATGTTTGTATGGTGTGTTTTAGTTGGTTCCACTTCCTTAGCATGACATAGGAGGTTGAATCATATCATAGTGGCCTCTCATCGCATGTTTACCCGAGTTGGACAGTTGATTTGGTAGATGTGGGATGAGGGTGTTACCGAGTGGTATTAGATTTAGGTTCACCCCTCAAACTAGACGGGCTATGTGTTGTTCATGCATGCATGTCAGTTTCATGTGTGTCTCTCACACTTATATTCCATGTCCTTTTTGTATTGGCATGATGTTGTTCATGGTTGTAGTGATGTCATCATGTGAAACTTAATGTGTGGTTGTGGAATGCATCATCATGAATGTATGAGTGGTTACATGTCAGTTTATGTTGCTTACATGCATCATTACAGTATGCTTGGTTACATTCTTACTTGATTGGTTACATTCTTGTGTGCTTGGTTATATCTACCATTCTTGCAAGTTTGATTTCAAGTAGTGTTCATTCATGCCTGATCATACGTGTTTATGCATATGTGTGAATGGCTATGCATCACTTATGCATGTTCATGTTTGCATGTGGTCAAGTGTACGGTGATGTAGTGGTGGTTGTCATGCATGAGTTCATGGTGTGTTGTTGTTGAGGTTATGCATTGATGACTAGACCCTAGCTAGAATGATGGTTTTATGGTCATATTCTTATGTGTTACATTTCTATATGTTGTCATGGTTATGTTATACATGTATCACACTAATTTTTTGATCTTACAGACAAGGTATCCTCCCCAAGCTATTCTAAGTAACGTTGGTTTATTGTGATTTGGTTTAGCTGACATGATATACCTTGTAGGAAGAAATATCAAATGGACAGCAAGATGGTTGACTAGAAATACTCTCCCTATGAATCTGAAGAGTAGTATGGTGTTGGGGACTCTTCTAATTTGGACGTTACACTTAGAAGCTTAAAGGAAGAACTAAGTAGTTGTAAGGGAGATAATGACAAAATCATGCAGGCACAGGAGAAACAAGTGGAGGTAAATGCAGTAATACTTTAGAGTTCGTCAGATTTGTAGTGACAGAGACTACGTCGAATCAACTATGAGGAGGATAAAATAGATATGACACAATCATAGATGGTAGATGATTAGAAACTGTGAATAGGAGAAGGGATAAACATAGGTATGATTCTAGTTCTTATTCAGATAAGCACTATGATCTTCATTGGTATCATCCTTATAGGAGAAGTGATAGGGGATACTTGCTGGATGAGAAAAGCCACAAATATTTGATGGAGAGATGAAGAAACCATAGGATGCAAAGGCATGGTTTCTTGACATGTGGAAATTCTTTAGGTTACATGATTATTCATATAACATGAAAGCTAAAGTAGATAAATTCAGTCTCAAAGGTAAGGCATACATTTAGTGGGAAGACATGAAGAATGTCAAATGTATTCATGAGGAAGGTTTGACTTGGAATGAGAATGAGTAGATATTTAAGAAGAAGTATTTGTCAGAAAGATACTTTGATGAAAGAGAAAGGAATTATATGAGATAAAGATGGGATCCATGATAGATGATGAATACACTAGCATGTTCTTGGAGTTGTAGAGATATGTGCCTTATCTCATAGAGGAAAAGGCCAAGATTCAAAGGTTCATTAGTGGGTTACCGATTACATTTAAGGATAGAAATGACTTCGATGAGCCTAGATCATTGGAGATGTCCATTTAGAAGCTAAGGTATTGCTATCAACAATCAAAGCAAAAAATTGAGACTAAGCCAGACTAGAGAGGTAATGTAAAGAACAAAGGAAAATGGGACAGAAAGCAAGAAATGTCGTAGGATATAGGTAATAACAAGAATGTTTAACCACCTAATAATTTCAATGCATCACATAGGGGATAGGGATTCTAATCAGGAGAACAGAACAAGGAGACAAGATGGAAGCCTATAGAGTGTTGGATTTGTGGTAAGCATCATTGCAAGAGATATTGTTCGTAGAATTAGGGTGTTAGACCTCAGATATACAGTCCGCGGGAGGAAAAACTATTTGGGATATTAGTCATAGTATTCTACCTATCTATGCAGCATTAGATAAAAAACATGTTAAGCATCAGAAATCTATCATTGAGATGGATGAAAAGATTTGTGATCAAGTTAATTATATTTTTGTTGACCCTGGATCTAATTATAGTGATGTTAGGCCTAACTCGGTGAATAAGTGTGGTTTGAGTAAGGAATTGCATGCAGAGTCTTGGTTAGCGTTGTTGGCTACATGTACAAAGAAGCAAGCTCATCATTGGGAAAGAGCTTGTGCATTGTATTTGAATGGTATGCACCGCAACACATTTGAATGTATTACTGTTGGGTTAGATTATGTTGTTGGGAATGGACTCATTGTATCTTCATAGAACCAAGGTAGAATGTTATGAAAAAGCTATTGAGTGTGTTGATGATAATGGAGAACCGAGAGTCTTACAGGGTAAGAAGAAAGCTACATCAGTTAGGATGGTGACAACTATGCAAGCATACTCGTGGAAAACGACACAAGCTATTCACAGTAAAAATTTCTACTGATAAGGGTAAGGAAGTTGAGGATATAGATGTGTTGAGAAGATACCCAGTTTTACAATAGTTAAAGGATGTATTTCCTAAGGACATTGTAGAGTTTCCACCTCACAGGGAGGTAGAATTTTATATTGAGTTAGTGTCAAGGGAAGCTCCAACATCAAAAGCACCTTACAAGATGAGCACACCTGAGTGGGTTGGGTTAAAGTTGCAACAAAAGGAAATGTTGGACAATGGGTACATGGGGTGCATCGAAATTATTTGTGAAGAATAAATATGGTACTCTCAGATAATGCATTGATTATAGGTAGTCTAACAAAGTGACTATCAAGAATAGGTACCCTTCGACAAGCATTGATGAATTGTTCGATCAACTGAAGGGAGCAACGATGTTCTCAAAGATTGACTTGAGATCCACATATCATCAGGTATGCATCAAAGAGGAAGTCTTTTACAAGACCACTTTCTGGACCAAGTACGAGCATTATGATTTTGTTGTAGTTCCATTTGGATTAACTAATGGTCCAACTACATTTATGTGTTTGATGAAAAGTGTGTTGCGCCCATATTTGGATAATTTTTTTATTGTGTTCATTGATTATATACTGGTATATTCTAAAAATGAGGAAGAACATGTAGAACATTTGATAGCAATGTTGAGGTTGTTGAGAGAACATTAGTTGTATGCTAAGCTCAGAAAGTTTAGTTTCTATAAGACTGAGGTATATTACTTGGGGCATGTTGCCTCTAAGGAGGGAATTTCAGTAGATCCAGAGAAGATAAGGGTCATCATGGGGTGGGTAGCTCCTACGAGTGTGGATGAAGTGAGATATTTCATGGGTTTTGCAGGCTACTATAGGAGGTTCATAAGGAACATCTCAAATATTTCTTTTCCTATCACGTCATTACAGAGGAAAGGTAAGAAAATCAAATGGACAGAGGAGTGTGAGGCTAGCTTTGAGCAACCTAGGTAGTTGTTGACACATGTATCAGTGCTAGAGATTATAGATCCAGACAAAGAGTTTGTATTGTGCATAGATGCTTGTAAGAGAGGACTTGGTGGAGTCCTTATTCAGGATGGATAGGTGGTATGTTGAGTCCAGGAAAGTAAACGAGCATGAGCAGAACTACCCCACACATGATTTCGAGTTAGTAGCAATCATACATGCATTGAAGATGTGGAGACATTATCTTCTTGGCAGAGGGTTTGTACTTATGAATGATCACATTGGGCTGAGGTATTTGTTTGACCAGCTGAATCTGAATGTTGGGCAGGCTAGATGGTTGGCCACAATCAACATGTTTGATTTCAAGATCAGGAACATTAAAGGTAAAGAGAATAGGTTGGTAGATGCTCTTAGCAGGAGGATATAGGTAAATTGCTTAGAAGCTATGAGCTCCTATGGTAGAGATTTACAGGATAGGATCTTGTAGGCAGGTGAGCAAGATGTCAGATAAATGGATATTTTGCACAGGTTGCAGTAGAGCTGAGGTATAGGTAGAGGTGATGGTACAGGTATAGGTGCACATGATATGGATTATTGTCTTATGACAGATGGACTGGTTAGGTTCTGAGACAGGCTTTATGTACCAGATAAGAGTGATGTCAAGAAGGTGATCTTGATGGAGTTTCATGTGAAACCTTATTCAGGTCAACCAGGTTATCATAAGACATTAACTGCAATGAAGAGATTTACTATTGGCCGAATTTGAAGAGTTATGTGGTAGTGTTTGTGACTAGATGTTTTGATTGTCAGTGGATGAAAGAAGAATGTAAGCATCCAGGTGGACTACTATAGCTGATTGCGATTCTAGAATGGAAATGGGAGGTCATTTCCATGGACTTCGTCACAGGGTTTCCAAAGATAGAGAGATATCATGATTCCATCATGGTTATTGTGGATAGGTTGAAATAGGCTACCTTCATTCCAATCAAGTCTAGATTCTCAGCTAGTGATGTAGCGTGGGTATTCATCAGAGATGTGGTCAGATTGCATAGTGTTCCAGAGAAGAATGTGTGAGAGAGATGCAAAGTTCACTTCCATGTTTTGGAAGGAATTATTTGTAGATTAGGTCATATAGTTGGCCTTAAGTATGACTTATAATCCACAGACAGATGGACAGACAGAGAGGGTCAACATGATATTGGAGGACACGTTGAGGATGTACATGATGCATCATAAGTGTAAGTGGGAAGAGTATTTCCCCTTGGTAGAGTTCGCATACAAAAATGATTATCAGGAGTCATCGAGGATGAGTCCTTTTGAGGCATTGTGTGGGTGGAGTTGTAACATAATTCCCGTCAGTTGGAGTGATCTGGTTAGCAGGGCATTGATTGGACTAGATATGTTGGCGTACATGGAATATGAAATGAAATTTATAAAGAGGAATCTAAAGGCAACACAAGATAGGTTAAAGAGCTATGTAGATTGGAATACCTTCCTCAAGGAGTTCTAGGTTTGGGAACATGTGTACTTGTGCATCAAACCGAAGAAGAGCACATTGCAGATTGGATCATGTGCCAAGCTAGCACCGCGGTTTTATGGACCCTTCAATATCATTGAGAGGATTAGGCCAGTAGCCTATTGACTTGCACTACCTCTGACAGTGAAAGCCCATGATGTATTCCACGTATCTTTGTTAAGAAATATGATATAGATGATGATAATGTGATTGACTAGTCTATATTGCAGGTGGAATCAAATGGAGAATTCCAGTCAGAACCTCAGTGTATATTGCACAAAAATGTGCTCATGCTACAGAACCAAGCAATCGAGAAAGTTAAGGTGTAGTTGAAGCACTTTGGGCCCGATGAAGCTACATGGGAGATGGTGGATCAGATGCGGGCTATGTATCCTTCCTTGTTTTCTCGATGAGGCAAAGATGTTTTGGCTTAGTGTGTTGGTATATGTCTTGGTATATACTTTGGTATATGTTTTGATGAGATTGATTTATGTATATATGTATATGGATGTAAATATCACCATGAGCTATGTTATAAAGATCCAATAAGCAGTATGGGTGTCATTTCATTATGATCTTATGTTGTTACGTCTCATGTTGGTTTGCTTCTTAGTAGTTTGATCATTGTAAATACTCCATTGAGCTAGGTTATAAAGCTCCATTGGGAGTATATATTTTTCTTATAGCAATTTTGTGGTTATAGGTGTTGTTGAACACTAAGGATGGTGTTTCCCCAAGGGGGAGGGTTATGTAATAGCCCTGGTGAAAATTCCATGTAATAAAAGTAAATAAAGGAAAAATTATAACCACGGTTGATGGGACACTTATTCGAAGTTGAATGTTGAGAAGAATCCTAGTGATAGAGATCACTTGTGATTGGTTATGTTTAAGGAAATTGGCAAAGGCAATGGCTAAGGCTTTGGAAATGCAAGAATAGCATTTTTGCACATTTATATATGAAATGGAAATTATGAGAAAAGGTAAGTGAAAGGTCACAGGTTGCATGTGTGGAGGAAAATGAAGGAAAATGAAGAAAATAGAGGCCTCATTCATAAAAAGGCTATTGAGGATCAGTTGGTAACTTTTAGTTAGTTCAATTTTGGAGCTCTCTCATTATTCTCTCTCTCTCATACTCTTTGACACTTAGAGATTTCTTGGAGCACTCTCAATGGGTGTGGCATACTTGGATTCTTGGAGCAAGAAGGGAAAGGAAGAGAAAGAAAGCACAAGAAGGCATCAGGATCAGCAGCTAGATCATATTTTCTTGCAAGTACCGAGTTGGATGTATGTTTTCATCACTTGTTTTTGAATGCATGGAACATGCATGTGTTTTCTTGGTTGTGATCTATCACTGGCATGGAGGATTGTTTGGATTGGCAGTGGAATTTTCTAGCCTTTCCATTTCTTGGATAGCCATGGTGATTGTAGGTTTACTTTCATTGTTTTTTTTTGCTTGGTTCTCATGGTTCCTTAGCTTGGGTTGAGTTATTAGTTCCTCGAAGCCCTGGTTGTAAAAACTCTCTAGAAACCCTGTAACAACTTGTGTTGAGTTAATATTCATGGAAGCGTTGATTGGACAAATGCTCTGGAAGCCCGACGACAGTTGTGCATTGAGTTACTAGTCTTGGAATCCGTGGTTTGAAAGAGAAATATGGAAGCCCTGGAAGGATTGGATGGAGACCAATTTGATGATGGTTTTTTGATGTCTGACCATGAGGTCGAATCATTGTTTGATGGGTTGAGGTGGATGGCCTTTGGAAGCCCTGGATGAGTTTGGATTGAATAGTTCTATGAGATCCCACATTCATGGTTGGAATATGGCATGGAGGTGAATGAATAAAGAGAGATTTGGCTCAGCCATTTTACAATCTGGTGGAACATAGAAGTTCCATCCTGGGTTTGGATTTTAAATCATTAATGAAAGGGTATTTCTCCTTGTATTTCTATGAGAAGTTTGATGGATTATATGTGGTCTATATGACTGTACTTTCACGAGTATTTATATCAGTATTATGCTGGTTATGTATGTGTTTTATGATAGTAGCCATGTATGGCTCTCATCATGTTTTTACTTGTCGTTGAATGATCAATGTATCTTTCACCTAATGGATGGAATGTCAGTTGATGTATTGAGGTATTAATGGTTCTTAGCGATTCTTATCTAAGTATGAGACCCCTATGCTCAGAACTGTTATTTATACTTGTAGATTACATATTCATGATGTGTTTAGCGAAATGTATGTCATGGATAGTAGGGATCCGGTCAAGGTCTTAAGAATATATTTTCTTTAGTACTGAGATTTCCATGTTATTTTACTGATTTGAAGAGATGGTTCAATTCTCGGTAGTGACCAGGGCTTTGGGCCTAAAAAATTGGCTCAAATCCCGAAGTCACTGGCATAGGACTCACAGTTTTGGTCTTTGGTCATTGGCAAGCAAGCCTGTGAGAGCGAATTTGGGTTTCTCGTCATCCTCATGCCTACAACATGCCTACAACATGGGAGTGACTAAGGGTTAAGTTATCCAAAAGTTCAATGGGACCCCAAGGCAAGTTGTATAAAGATTTGGATTGGTTCCTGAGGGCCTTGGATCTGATGATTAATGTCTATATGGTGTGTTTCCTTCGGTTTCACTTCCTTAACGTGACTTAGGAGGTTGAATCTTATTATAGTGGCCTTTCATCGCATGTTTACCCCAACTGGCCTGTTGCTTAAATAGATGTAGAAAGAGTGTTAAAAAATATTCTTATTTTAAGTTTTTTTAATTAAATAATTTATTTTAATTTGTTATCCCATTTTAAAGAAATAACTATGTATATGATATTAAAAAAAAAATTAAGTAAAAGAGAGTATATCAAATTTAAAAAAAATGAATTAAATTACCGAAAATGGGAAATAGTTTTGAAAGAAAAGAAAAATAGTTTTTAATAGTATCCTTTATGGTTTACCAAAATTTCAAATTTGGAGAATTCACCACTTCGTAATAAAAAACATGGTAGAAAGTTTAATTGATAATTTAATTGAGAAAAGAAAATAGAAACATAGATATAATAATGAAACCAGAAGAATATAAGGAAGTTGAAATAACATTGATGTTTTGAGTATTATATTTAATTATTCAGAAATAAAATTTATTTAATACTTATTTATTTATGATAAAATAACAATAAATTTTGTTTTATTAGAATGTGTTATTTTTAAAAAATAAAAAAAAATTATAAAATTTAACCATAGTTGTGTAGGTACGAATTGAATTTTATGTGTATATATATAATTGTTTTTTGTATAATATTTTATATTTAGTTATTTATCATGTAAATAATTTAGTTTTAACATAGCAACCTTCACTTTAATTGGCAAGTTAACAATAAATTGAGACTTTATAATCTGCAAATTTAACTGACAAAAGAGTCGTTTGATTTTGAAACTATATCTCAAAGCTGACTCTAAGAATTGCATAAAAGAAGCTTTATCCAACGGAAGTCATGTAGTAGCATCCACCTTGTGACTCATAAGCGAGTCTTAAAGCTTGAGCCATAGCCCTTGCATGCCACTTTTATATATATATATATATTTTTAAATATAATTTAATTGAATTTAATATTTTTAAATTAAATTTAATTAATAAATTTAAGTAAGAATGATGAAATTACCAAAATATTACCATTAAATATCTCGATAATTTAATCAAATTACCAAATTTAACTATGCCCTGAAAAATGTGATGCCAATGCCCATATTTTAAGTTTCAAATTTAGTTTAATCACAATAGAGACATTGCTTAAGGCATTAGTTATTTTTAGTGAGATTTTTTAAAAGTTTTGTGCTTTGATTTCTTTAATATATAGTAAAAAGTTGTTCAAATCATAAATTTGATGGATAACTTCGAAATGTTTTAGAAGTTTTTAAGATGCTGAATCTATATATACAGTTAAAAAACCAGTTTGAATAACACAAATCAAAATTTCATTTCAATTTTTTCCACTAACTCTATTACTAAAAAATCGAAAAAAAATTACACTAAAAACAACTCACTTTTGTAATATTGTTTGTTGCATCCTTGCAAAAATTAGAGCGACTTGACGATAAAGTTCAGATGCACATAGAACTTGGAAATACTGCACGCCGTGTTGCTAAAAGTGATATTCCACTTCAAGCAATTGGGATCTCTCCGACTGTGACAAGTTTCTGTGAAGAGACATTATTGTTGAGATATCTCGAGCATTCACTACAGTTATCCAGATACGAGTCATTGATAGCGAACATATATCATTTAAATTTAGAAGCCTACAAGTACATAAATCAACTCAAACAGGGAATGGGAGTACGCTAAGAGAGCCTCCGACCAGAGGGATTTTCAATATTACCCGACTCTGTACAGTAGTCCCCGGCTAAAGACAGGTTGATATGGACATCCTCACATAGTGAGTAACTTGTAATTAGGGCGATACGTCATGGGACACTTTAATTTGGAATAGAATTTTTAGGAATATAAATTTAGCTATTAATAATTATGAGATAGATATAGCTTTTCGAATATTTATAGTAAATATAAATAAAAAAATTTGAAATTTATTGTATTATTAATAAGTCATGGTATGTAATAAAATTCTTCTGCAAATTAACTATTTCCATAATAAAGTGGAGGGAAAATTGAACTACTCTGATTCATAATGAATTATGAAAATTTGGCCTAGAACCAATTAGTGTGGTTTTTATGAAATATAGACCTTTTTATGAATATATATAGGCATTGTCTAGAGACACCAGAATGGCAGATTTCTTGCCCTAATTCTGTCAAAAAAATTCAAAAAATGGGGCACCCAAAATCTTAAAATTTGACAACTATAACCCAGATTTTCAAAATTTTCTGTCTAATTTTATCTTAATCTTACCAGAATTTCCATTATTTTCTGAGCTAATTTGTGAAATATTTAAAAGAAGCTACCATTAATATTTTCTTATATCTCTAATTTATTTAGATTCATTTTGGATTTTTTTAATTTAGGTCTAAAAAATATTTGAGATTATATTCATTTTGGTCAGGTCAGTTTACCGAATTCATTTTGGTCAGGTAAGTTTACGGAATATTATTAGTGTTAGATTTCTGCTTTTAAATTTTCAACTATAATTTTTGTCGGTAAATAACTTTATTATTAATGTTTTATAAAACACCTTATCACCAATTACTGTGCCTGTATTAATCCTCTAACACTCATTTTATTGATTAAAGGAATAACTAGAAACATATTTTAGTTTTGGTAAATTCGTTTTCACGAATCGACTTTGACCGGCTCTCCATTTTATTTTATTGGTTGAGACAATAGCTAAAACCAGAGTTTGATCGTGGTGAATGCGTTTTCCATATACCATTTGCTTAATAATAGAATGAGCTGTGCTAAGATTGGTGTATGACATAAGGGCCTAATATAATGCTCAAGAAGGTGTGATAGTTGGATTCGGAAACACTGTTCCTCTTCAGTGGGATTCTCACAATAGAATGTACACTTCCAGAGGAGTGGAATAGTACATACATCTCTCTATCTCAGAAGTACTCTCAGCTGAAAGCTGTAAAAGAATCTCAGCAGTTATCTGTAATAAAACATTCTAATGGATCTTCAAGATTCAAGTTTACAAGTCCTAGTTTCACTAGATCTAAGTCTACATTGGCTAGAAATAAAGTTGTACTTCCTCCAGTTTATCCAGCACAACCAAAGATAACACCTAGAAGATCTCTATCCTCTAGATTAGATGATTGCCAGTTCTGTGTATCAACTCCTCCATCTTCCTCCTCTGCCTCAAAGTTCCAAATAGAAAAATCCCCTCAACATAATGGACAGCACCAAGATTGTCAAGAATGTGTAAAACAATTGTTGCTAGATATTAAGAGTTTCACACTTCCAAGAGCTCAAAGTGAAATAGTTGCCAAAATAAATGAAAGGCATTTGGAACCTGGTAGCTCCAGAGGACATTTAAGAACGGTACATTAAAGTTAGAAGTGGATTCAAATGAGGAATTTGACAGATCCAGAACAGAGTAAATCAAAAAAAATGTAGAATTTCACAAACTATCAGATAATTTGTATGTTACAAAATATTGATGATATAGCCAAAGATGTCCTTGAAATCAAAGAAGATATTAAGAAGTTACACGTTGGCTATAATGAAATATTAGGAGTACAAAATGAGCACAAGCAGTCATTGAATGATATACATTCCAATATGGGGATACTTTAAAAATCCCTAGACCATTTGCAGAATGTTATTTTGAAATCTCATTCACCTCCTAGATATAGAGAAGTTGATTTGACTAGCTCAAAGTTTTCTACAGCCTCAAGCTCTAATCAACCTCAAGATGGTATTAGAAGCTTACTTTTTAAAGGAATAGAAAATGTCAGCATCCCAGAATTTGAAAAGATCAGTAAAGGAATACTTTTAGCTAGAGAAAAAACAGATTTGATGAAAGAAAGAGTGAAAGGATTTCCCTCTGTTGAAAGTCTAAGGTTACCAAAGAATTATGTTAGTCTTAAAACTTTGATAGAAAATGGCCAACCATCTACTCCTCAAATTCTGGCCATGTCAAGTGTTACTTCCAGGACACCAGGAGAACAGACCCAAGGGGAATCTAGTTCAAAGAGAGAAAGGAATGAACCATTTTTCTTCCAAAATAAAGGAAGCAAAAATCCTAATGATACATCTGCACATGAAGCAGCAACAACTAGTCCATTTTCAAGATACAGGGAAAATTTGTAGTCTGTTTATATCAAATCTGATAATCCTAGTACAAAAGGATATGGTAATACTGTTAACATCCAGGTTGTTCCCTTTGACTCCCAAGGGAATACGGCTGGGGTAACCACTAACCAATCTTTGAATTACAGTTTCTAGCCAAACTGTAATCAGAGAGGGCTCTCTCTTTAAGATTTGTCTCTGTTTTGATAGTATTTTAGGCTAGCTATGATGTTCGGGGTTTTGTTTTATGTTTTGGTTGAGGTATGTCTTCTGCATCTAAGGTGTAAGTTTTCAGGCAGTATTAATCCATTGGGCAATGGAGTCTGTGGCTACAGGTTATCTGAAGTATTGAGTTGAGTTGCTGGAATTACAGGGCCATTTAAATTATTCATGAAACAAACTTGAAATTGTGATGGTGGAGTGAATCATAACCAGTGAAAAGCAATTAAGAATTTTCCACCAGGCTGGGTGTGAGAAAGAGATATGTTGCACAGGAGCAAACTTGAATTTCTGAAACAACAATCACTGTGAAAGCTATAGTTTGAAAGTGCAGCAATTAAGAATTACACCTTATGTCTATAACTGAAGAAAACATTCATAACAGCATAGATTGAGTTCAGGGTGTTCTATGAACAAGTCCTGAGACTATTCTTTTTCTATGCTATCAACTATAGAATATAGTAGCATGATTGAGCCATGAAAAGATAACAAAAACACATAACGAAAGTTTATAGAAGACTTATTGTGCCATGAGAGTACGCAGGAATCCTGTAACATTCAACAACACTCCACAAAGACTCAGAAAACACAGCGCTTTGGAAATTCCATCAGCCTTTGTATTAATAATCTGGAAAGTTACAGCATAAGAAACTCTTGAAGAGCAATCAAAACAACAACCCCTGCAAGCTTATGCGAGGGGGAAATATATACAATTGGTTATACAAAATATCTGAGCGTTGAGTCATCTCAGAAATGAATGCGTTTACCAACTTTCAAGATATTAGATAAGAAAAGTTAATACATCATTGAATACAAAATCAGTGCTCTTTATGTCTGTCAGAAGATATTTTGACCTTAGGAGGCCACTGAGTCGGTTTGAACATTCTGCTTTAATGCTGGAAAATGTGCCTTTATGGCCGTCGTGCTGTAGCTTTTCGGCCCTGTCACCTGTTGGCTGTCTATGTTGCTTTGTTGGCCGAATAGTTCTGCTGAGTTGGCTCAGCTTTTATTTTTTCATGCATGCTGATTTTACCAATCTTTCCTGTGCATGATCACTTATGAATTTGAAAAAACAAAACTTGATTCACAGGCTCTGGCTTACAATATCAGCTGTATCATTTTGGTCTAGTATTCCTGTGTGGGCAATTGGTGTCTCAGAATTGCCTCTAATGTTTCATCTGCCTCTGTGTATTTATAGAAATTGGGAGGCACTTCAAACAGATGTTTGAGCTCATTCATGATAAAAAATAAGTTCTCTACCCTGTTGTAGAGACTTTGACCTGTTGCTGGCCCTGTTTCCTCTGAGGTACTGGCCTTTTCTGTGATCTGATTTGTGGCAAAGGTGTTTACCCTTTTGGCATAGCTTTCATGCGAAAGCAGTCTTCCTGCGTTGTTCAGTAAGCCTGGAAGACCTCTGTTTTGCAATGCCACAAATTTATCCATGAACCTATTGACCTCGGTCTGCATATCCTGGGTCCTTCTCTCTAGTGTCTGCACTAGATTTCTCAGTGTTAGGACCCTCTTTATTAACAAAATAGTCTCAGTCCTGTTAGAGATTCCCATAGTTGCCAACTGAGCACTTGTTCTATTATTAAGCACATTGATCATCCTGTTGGCAACTTCAGGCATATTGCCTAGAGAGGCCCTTGATCTCTGAATTTCCTTCTGTGCTTTTGCAATGAGCTCCAACTGCTCATGAATTGTCTCAATATACTGCCACTGATCAGTGATGGATTGGCCAATATTGGCCCATAGCACTGTCTTGAGCTCAGCCACTACTTTATCCAGTTTGAGCTCCTTTTCCAGCTCCTTTATCCTCTCCTTGAGTGCTTTGATCTCCCTCCCTTTTTCAGCAACACTCTGCTTGGATTTATCATACCTTTCATTCACCTTGGCAAGGTTTTCCCTGGCCTCATTTAGTTCTGACATTTGTGCTTCCAAATCTTGCATCTCATTCCTCAGCTTTTGCATGTCCAGGCTTGGGGCCTGCTCTGTTGTTGATGGTGGAGCTGAGGTAGAAGGTGATGCCTGTTCTGTTTGTTGAGCAAGGGGAGCAGTAGTTGGAGGAGCTTCCTCAAGGTTAATTATTTTTGGAGGAGGCTGAGATGTTTGACCTCCTTCCTTTTGCTGTAATGCTGCTTGCAATGCTGCCTGTGCAGCCTCTGATTCTCCCAGCTTCTCTTGTGTTTGGATCAGCTGTTTTTATAAAGACACCAGCAAAGCTGCAGCATCTTGATCATGTCTTAGCTGGGCCACTTCTTTCGTTTGAGGGTGAATAGTTGCTGGGACCTTGATCTTTTTCCTCAATGCTGCCAAGTCCGCATCCCTCAATTTCAGTAATGCTTGTATGCCCTTTATGTCTTTGGGATCATGCCCAATATCTATGATTATATCCTCTAAGGCTCTGATCCTGTTGTCCTTTGCTTGAGAGGAAGCTCTTTCCAACTCAAGTTGGGCAGCTGTATTATTTAGGCTATTTTCTAGCCTATAATTATCCAATGTTTTGTCTGCCAAGGAGGCATACACCATCTCACCCGTTTGCTTATGCAATTCTATTTTGTCCATTGGGTGGATGTCCTTGGCAAGGACCTCAAGATTGGTCCTCAAGTAGTCTGAAGGGGACTGTGGTTGCAATGCAGTTGGCATGAAGTGACTCATGATCATCTTGCCCTCATTGACATCATATGCGGACATAAGTCTTTGCTGGTTAGTAGGAGCCATCTTCAACAAATGATTATATAGTTGTATTTTTATTGGCTCACTTCTCCTCTTTATGTCAATGAACTGCTGTTTGATGCCCAGTTCACCTTCTCTTTGGTGGCTTGAGGAGCTGACTTCTCCTCCCACTGTTCTGTCTTGTCCCTGTTGAAAGGAACTTGCAGATGCTTCTCTACTAGGTGGGCCCATGCCCATAGACTGTCCTATTGGCATTTCCTCCTCTGATAGGGGATTCATTATGTGTCTTTTTTCTCCCTGATTGGTGGATTCTGTGAGGGGAGTTTCTCTGTCCCTCTTTCTACTTATATCCTCCTTTTGTGGGGTTTGGAGGATTGAGGCTTCAGTGGTTGTTTCTTGCCTAGGAGGTACAGTGTCCTGAGCCTGCTGCTCAGTGGAAATTGGGGCCCCAGTTGCCTTTTCTTGCTGTAAGGGCTGCTCTTTCTCTTGCTGCCCCTGTTCTTGCTGTTGTACCTGCTGTTGTTGTTGCTGCACCTCCTCATGAGGTGGCTGTTCTGGTTCCATTTCCTTCTCCTTGCCTTTGGTAGAGGTTTTCCCAGTAGCTTTGGCTTTTTGCTGATCTGCTGTGGAGGAAGAGGCAGCTGCTCCCTCTTGACTGCTTGGAAGATTGAACACCTGTGGACAAAGTTCTAGGTCAGCCATCTTTTTCAGATTTCTTAGAGCTCTCTGATTTAACTCTTCTTGTGTGAGAGGCTCCTCTAAGGTTCCCCTCCTCCACTTTGTTTGATTTGCATATTTTTCTATATGAGGGATCCTTACGTGATCATAACCAGACAACCTATACTTGACCCTTCTTAAAGTTATGAAGTGATTGGGGTCATATGGTTTCCAAAGGAATCTGGTTTGCAAGCCAAGTGTTTGTAACATTCTATTCGCCTCTTGCCAACCTTCCTCCCTTTTGTTGTAAACAAAGTGGCCTAATTGGTTCCTGACCTTGAGCTGTGCTTTCTTGCCTCTACCTGAAAAGTGTAGCAGATCAGCATTCCCAAATTGCCTGAAGTATTCCAGGGCAAATAGTCTCATGGGCACATATTTGGGCAATCTGTATGGGGGCAACTCACACCCATATATCCTTATAACTGTGTGGTTCTGGTAGAAGTACCAGTCCCCAATGCTGTATAATTTAGACAACTGAAGTACCCTTTGCATCTCATCAGTTAGTCTTGGAGGAGGTGAGCTCATCAGTAGAGACATGGCTGGGTGGATGAAAAGATCTATGAACTCACAGTAAGTATATGGAGAGTGAGCTCTGTGATGGAAGACAGAGGACCAATAAACCACTGACCTTGGATTGCATTGGGCATCCTCTCTTTTCAAAACAAAAGAAAACTTTTCATGTTGATAATATAGGATTAAGTGGTAGATGTAAGAGGTGTATCTGAACACCTTTTCTCTGGCCAAGTTCATCAACTGCTCATGTATTTTATCAGAGATATAGGTGGCATAGTCATAGCAGATTGGAGACTTGCCAGGAGCGAACATGAGTATGACCACCAGCAGAGTTTCATCAACATATTCAATTGAATTATAGCCCAGAATGGGACTAATCATGTCTGCTAAATCTCTGCCCAATTAGTTGAGGTATACTTGGTTGAGAGGAGGATTCTTCACAGTGTCAGAGTCAATGTACAGCTGATTGAGTTTGGTGACCTGAGCATCTGTCAATCTAGCTCCTTGATTTATCAAATCTATCAGTGATAAAGGAACTAGTTTCTTCTGAGTCCTGAAGTGCAGCATCTCTTTGATAGCTTCAGGGGTGATATAGAAAACGACTGAGCCTGAAGGGTCAAGCACAACCCTCTGAGTAGGGTCATAACATTTGGCACATAGGTGAATGAGGTCAGGGAACTGTCTGACCTGAGGGAGTTTGAAGATGGGGAGGAAAGAATCCCATATGCCCAGTACATTTGTTCCACTCTCATGCTTGGTCTTCAATTCATTCAGCAGGTGGATGTGGAACTTGGTTTTCGACAGCATTTCCTCTGATATTTGATAATCGAGGTCTGCTAGAGGTTGCCACTCCAATTCTCTCTGTGGGGCATTTAGTGGAGCAACATTCAAGGCCACAGGAGCTACTGGTGCATCCATGATTTCTTTTTAGGATTCTGTAGTTTATAGACTAGTGTTATGATGCAGAGCAACACAAAAAGGTTTTCTTTGAACAGAAGGTGAATTACTCAGGAACAGAGGACAAAAGGTGAATTGCAGCAATTGAAATACTGCTTAAAACATGAATAAGGCAAATGTCTGGCCTTAATCTCTCTTTTACAGCAAATTGGTACAGTTTGGGTTACCAGTTCGCGATTGCGCGAACAGAATGCAGTTTTTATAGAAACTCGGGAAAACGAGGCTTAGCTGGTGAATTTCGACGTTATAGGTGCAAATGAGGACCAGGCCCAGGGGATTTGCCGGTGAACTATATATTTTTTCACTGTTTTAAGTTATTTTGGCAATTTACAGACAAAACCGGGCGCAGGAGGGATTTGCATGGATAAATACCTGATACACAGTCAGCAATGGTCAAGAATGCAGGTGAAATGGCGTGCCAGCGGTCTCCAGGTTGAATTCAGCAGGTTGGCGGAGGCTCGGACGTGAAATTCATGTAGAGGATATAACAACGTTTTTTGCAAAAAGTGCAAAAAACGCGACATTTCGGCCAAAATATGGTTTTTTCGGGACTTTGGCGCTTTTTTGGATGACGTCATCAGGTGGGGTCAAAGTCGGATGACGTCAGCATGACGTCATCGGGTGACGTGGCGGCATACAAGAGGTCCACGGGGATGATGAGGTGGTGGACAGGTGGAGCAACTGGCGGACGGGGCGCTGACACCGCAGTGACGTAGGCAGGTGACGCAGGCAGGCCGGATCAACCGAAACCGGGAGTGGTTAGCGGTTTCATATCGCACCGCTTATGATACGGAAGTGGAATTGTCAGATGTACCTCCGATACGCTGTGGGGGTGACGCATGGCAGAGGCCTGATGTCACCCTCTGACAGATATCGGAAGGTATCTTTCGGACATCGGGGCCGGTCCGATATGCACAAGGGCCGTCGGATCAAAAGGACCCGATCCGACGGTCGACGGATCGATGAGGTGGCCGAACGATATGGACGGAGGGCGGGAATAAAATAATATATTGTTCGAGATATGCACCCGGCGGGGACTTTGGAAATTTGGCGGATTTCCATGGTTTTCAATGTTTTTTATATAAAAAATGCGCATAGCGCTAAACTTTGGGTAAATGGGAAAAAGTGGGTTTTTATATGTTTTTTGCAAATGAAGCGGGTTAGGGGTGGAAATGGGTTTTTCACAAGGTTTCTTAGCAAATGAAGGGTTTAAATGAGTTAACTGACTTCAGAAGGGGAAAGAGGGGTAAGGGTTAGGGCTCTTAAACTGTCCAGATGCCAATTTAATCCCTGATAGTGAACATATGGCTATAATGCCAAGGGGAGGGATATTTATACAATATTTGGGGTTTATACACTATAGTGTTATGATAGTAAGGAAGAGGTAACATAGGGGAATTATATAATAGAAGTTAGGGGTTAATATGGATGAATATGTGAATGAGGAGTGATATCACTAAGTTTATTTGAAGATCACTTAGCTTAGGGAGTAGATCAAAATGCAAAGAATTTTACACAGGAAATGTGGCTTTTAAAGGCATAAGGACCAGCATAAAACCTCAAATTCTTCCATGAATCTTAACTGATGAAGGGATGTTAGTAATGAATGTGAAAGGGAAAAATGGGAAGTTAGAGATGCTCCTTTGCTCTGCTGCAACATGATGGAGGAGAGAACCTTCTCAGTCCATTGATATTCCTTTGTGACTAGGTTATGAAACACTCAATTGAAAGGAATGACATTTCTGCAACCCCATCTGCCTACCCATCTACTTGCCTAGCATTTTTTGTTTCTTCATGGAGGGTGCACTTGGACTTGCAGACCCTTATGTGCATTTTCTTTTCTTTGGCTTTTTCCTTTTGATTTTCTATCTAAGGCTACCCTTATTGCTTCCAAGGTCCCAGATTAAGCAGTTGGGAACCTTAATTCTCTACCTAAACTACTGGTCTGCCAAGATTAAACAGTTTGGACAGACTTCTTTCTCTATTCTACAACAGAAAATTGAAACATGGCATGATCCAGATTAGGCTGTTGGACCATCCATCAAAATTGGGACAACATCAAGCTATATACACACATTGTCTTCTCTTGGAAATATGGGATCTTTGCATCACCAAAGCATAGCATATTTGGAACTTTCTTTGCCAATCATGAAATATGAAACCTATTGATATAGGTAGCTAACAGTGGCTCCACATGGGGATGGTTTTTCATTTGAAAGGCCAAGAACAGCAGGTCAGAATGCCTTGTCCCTTGACTTCTTGTATCCAAACTTGGAGTATTCCTCTATGAAAACTTAAAATTGTGCTCTCCCTATCTTGGTAAAGCTTTAAACTTATTTGGCTTTTTGCTGAGAACCAATAAAACTTGAGAAACTGCATTTTTACATTTTAACAGAAAGTAATATATACACGTGATTATGTACAAGGGAAACTCAGGCTGCACTTATGGATGGTAGTCAAAATAGTGCTTCAGCATCCTGCCATTTACAGGACCTTCATTTAAATCAGCTTCATCAAGACTTTTAAGGAAATAAGTATTGTTTCCTTGCACTGCTTGAACAGCAAATGGTCCTCTCCAAAGGGAATCAAATTTTCCATGTTTTCCCTTATCTTCCCTTCTGGAATCCCACTTGAGGACTTTGTCACCAACTTTGAAATCTTCTGCCTTGGTCCTTCTATCAAAATCTTTCTTTAACTTTTCTTGTAACACTTGAACTCTGCTGTAAACTTGGTCTCTAGTTTGCTGCAAACATATTATTTGATTTACCCTTCTCTGCATATCATTTGGTTCAGCTTCACTTTCTTGCAGTAGTTTCATAGCAGGAACCCCTAATGATGAAGGGAATTTGGCCTCTAGTCCATAGACTAACTCATATGGGCTGACCCCAATTGATCTCTTGGTTGTTAGTCTATCTGCCCATAAGGCATTCACAAGCTTCTTGTGCCAGTTCTTTTTATTTTCTTCCAATACCTTCTTTATGATGTTTACCAGGCTTTTATTTGATGATTCAACAAGGCCATTTCCTTGAGGATAGTATGCAGTAGAATGGCCCAAGGTAATGTGGAATTTGTGGCAGAAATTTACCATCTTCTTAGATCTGAAGGCAGCAGCATTGTCTGTTATTATTTTATCAGGACAGCCAAATCTAGAAAGAATATTGGTCTCAAGGAACTGAATGATAGTGGAATCATTTGCCTGTCTACATGGAACAGCTTCAATCCATTTAGTAAAGTAGTCTGTAGCTGTCAGAATCCATCTATGTTGGCCTGAAGATGAGGGATGAATTTCCCCAATGAAATCCAAGCCCCATTGTTGAAAAGGTCTCTCTGTTGCAATAGGCCTCAAGGGAAGTGGCAGTAACTTTCTCTTTCCCTCAAACACTTGACATTTATGACATGAGGTGGTGAATTTCTTGACATCAGAGAAAATGGTGGGCCAATAGTAACCAGCCCTCAGTATCTTATCCACAGTGGACTTCCAATACAAGTGTCCACCACAGTCACCTGTATGAAATTCTTTGGTGACATTGTTAGTCTCATCTTCAGTCAAGTAGTTTAACAGTATACCTTCATGGTTTTTCTAAAGCAAATTTCCATCCATAACACAGAATTTAGAAGCTTTCATTTTTAGGAACCTACACTTAGTTCTGGACAATCCTGGTGGAGCACACAGGTTTTGTAACACATAACATATATCAGAATACCAAGGGGATTGTTCAAAGGCTACATTGATCTTTGGAGTCGCCAGCTCCATTTCATTGTCCAGCTGGTTTATGTCTAAGGCTTGGAAATTTGCTTCTGTCATTAGCTTGGCCAAACCTTGCCCTTTTATTAGTTTTGTAGGTTTAATCTCAATATCAAATTCCAAAATGTTGGCAATCCATTTTCCTCTTCTGCCCTCTAAATTTTCTTGAGTGAGTATGTCTTTTACAATGGGACTTGGCACATAAGCTATGACATGGGAATAAAGGATGTAAATCCTAAAGTCTTTAATTGCCTTGACTAAAGCATAAGCTTGCTTCTCCATGATCTGATATTTCAGGGGTGCATCTCTAAGAGCTCTACTAAAGAAAGCAATTGGTTTCTCGTTTCCTAGGTCATCTTTTTGTAATAGAACAACAACAATAGTATGCTGAGAGGTAAAAGAGAATATGACAAATTCTCTATCAAATTGAGGATTTGTTAAGACTGGAGTTTGGGTAAGGGCCAGTTTTATACCTTCGAAGGCTTGATTTTCTTCTACTGTCCATTTCACTTTTGAATCCTTTTTTAGCATGTTGTTCAATAATCTGATCAGTTCTGCTAAGTTTGGGATAAACCTTCTTAAGAAATTAATCTTCCCTAAGAAGGCTTGCAATTCTTTGATGTTTCTTGGGTGGGGCATTTGCAAGATAGCTTGTATCCTATCTGGGTCAATTCTGATGCCATCTTTTGAAATGATATGCCCTAAGAGCTTTCCTTCTTCCATTCCAAACAGGGACTTCTTTGGATTCAAGGAAATTCCATATTTCCTGCATGTTAGGAAGATCTGTCTTAAGTGCTTCAAGTGTTCTTGGTCTGATTTTGAGAAAGGTGTAAGGTCATCTAAGTAAATGACAAGAAAGTCATGAATCTCCTTGGCAAAAGCAATGTCCATTGCTCTTTGAAATGTTGCCCCTGCATTTTTCAATCCAAAAGGCATTTTCACATATTTGAAAGTTCCCCATGGGGTTGTGAATGCAGTTTTGTCTTGATCATCAGGGTGCACTAGGATTTGATTAAAGCCTGAGAATCCATCAAGTAATGAGATCCTTGATGCTCCTACCACTCTTTGGAGAATGTGATCCATCTTAGGTAAGGGATAATTGTCTTTGAGGGACACTTGGTTTAGATTTCTAAGATCAACACAAAGTCTTATTTCACCAGTTTTCTTTCTTGTAGGCACCAAATTTGAAATCCAATTAGAAAACCTGATTGGTGCTATGATACCAGCTTTAAACATTTTTTGTACCTCTTTCTCAATTGTAGGGAGAAGCATAGGGTTTATTCTTCTCAATTTTTGCTTAAATGGCTTTTGATTTGGCTTGAGAGGGATTGTGTGTTGGATAACATAGGTGTCATAGGATTTTAAGTCCTCATAACTCCATGCAAAGACATCTTGGAACTCTTTGAAGAGGTCAATGTATTTGGGCTTCTGATCAGGAGGTAGGGATGCAGACAATTTTATTATCTTGGGCTTTTCAATGGTTCTAATGTTGCATTCTTCAATGACAGAGTTAAGGGGCTGCATTTTTGGTTTTCTTGGGACATCATTTGAATCAAAAATATCCTCTAGTGGAGCTAGGCCTGTTGGAAGAAAGTTATCTTTCAATTGTATCACTTCAGCTTCAGCATCAGCCATTTCTTCACAACCGATTTGTTGAATTTCTAGTATGTTGTCTTTGTTGAAAATTGTTGGATGTAGGATTTGGTTAGCTGTTTTAGGTGATATTGGTTTATGATTCTGTTGACCAGGCATTTGTGATTGACTTTCTCTTTCAGTGTCAATATTTAGTCCTACAAATTCTTGTTGTAAGGTCAAGAAGTTATTTATTTGTGCATCATCCTCAAATACTTGCCAGTCCTTGACATTGTTTGGGACAGAAGGTCTGTGTTTTACCTCAGCTGTAAAGCAATGGTGGTGCTCAAAAGGTAGCTTGCAGGTACTTGCAAATGTGGCCAAGCTATGGGCATGCAGATTATGGGTTCTAGGAATTTTGGTAATCTGAAATTCAGTGAAGGACTGTAGTATTTCAGCAGCAGCAGACCTATAAGATCTCAATCTTTTATCATTAGTAACAAAATTTCCCTTTACTTGTTGGATGATCAAGTCTGAATCTCGCATAATTGAAACCTTTATGGCTTATAAGGATTTTACTAGCTTAAGGCCTAGCAAGAGAGCTTCATATTCTGCCATATTGTTGGTGCATCTGAAGTTTAACCTATAGGCTCGGCCCTCTGCATGACTATTTTGTTTATTGTGTATCCAAACCCCTGCTCCTGCCCCTAATTTGTTGACTGATCCATCAAATTCAAGGAAGCATAGGATCTCTTGTTCTAGGGGAGGCTTAATCACTTCTCGGTGACTTGGAATTATCAGTTGAAGCTCTGGTTTTTGATTTGGTTTGTCTTTTAGGACTGTCTTATCTCTTGGTTGGATCAGCTTAATTTCTAGAGCAGCAACTTTGTTTTGTGATTGATCGGTCATTATTTCTGGGGTAACAGTTTGTTGATTAATGTCCTGCTCTTGTTTAGGTGTCTCAGTTTCTTCATCGTTTGTAAGACCTGTATTATCATTGAAGAGAATGTATGAGTCTATATCAGAATGAACAACATATATGGGAAAATTTTGAGGTTTTTCTTCACTGCTGACCATGTATTTCATAAGTGTTTCTTTGTATAGTCTTTTTGGTTGCCCAAAGACAGAGATAGTGGCATATGACATGTCTAACTGCAAAGAACCTTGGAGTTTAGCCCCCCATGACCTTGATAACAGCATCCCATTTTTGGGTGGGATATCAGCAACTACAACATCCATCAGGATTGTCTTATTGGGATATTGGACGAGTGAGACACAGAGATCTTTTATGAGACCTAAACACTTAACTTGGCTGGGGTCAAATGAGAGTAGGTCCTTATATGGTCTTGTAATATCTAGATTCAATCTTTCCATGACTGATTTGGGCATTAAGTTGTGAGAGGCACCTGAGTCAAACATTGCATTGTGTAATATCTTATCATGAACATGTAAACTGACATAAAAAGGTAGGATACCTGCAACAGCTGCTTTTCCATCAACTTCTGGACCGAAAAGCAATTCTGGGGTGTCATCTAACACATTCACATTATCTTTATTACGAGTTAGCTGAAGGGACTTCTTGATTTGCTGCCTATAAAAGTCATGTTTGGCCAGTTCTGAAAGGGGAACAGCTACCTTCAATTTTCCAATTTCAGCTTCTAAGTCAAAGGGTCTTTCAGATTCGATCTTGGTGGTGTGGGTGGCAGCCTTTTCCTTGTTCACTATTTCTTCTTCTTGATTCTTATCTTGATCTTGAGGCTTGTCCTTGTTACTCATCTCTTGAGAAGTGCTACTTAGTTTGGGTTGCAAGGGTGATGTAGCCATAGGCTGTTGTTCAGTTATTTCCTCAACTATCACCTCATCTGTAATTGGAACAGTTTTGTCACTTGGCTCTGTGACAGTGGCTTTCTTAGGCTGCTGGGTATCCTTTGTTTTTCCAGGCTGTGTCACATTTATAGTTCTACTCCTTAGCTTATATTGTTTATGAACTTCATAAAAAGCTGTGTCATAGCCTTGTTTAAAGTCAAATGACTCACCTGACTTGGTTTGGAATTGTTGAATGTCATCATCCTTATGATCTTCTTGACTTAGAAAAACTTGTTGCTCATCATTCAGGCCCATCAGGTTGATGTGGGTATCATCTGTTTGTTCATCTGAATTGGATGCCTCAGTATAGTTTTCCTGAAAAGGAGGTCTTATGTCTGGGTCAGAACCGGTCTTGCCAACGTTTGGGTTTTGATTTCTCCTAAAATTTAGATTCCTGTTAGGGTTGTTTGGTGGTGCTTCCCATGATGATTTTCTCTCAACTGATTCTACTCTATCCCCCAACCTCTTCATACCAGTGAGTATTGCATCCAATTTTTGATCAAAGGTTGAGGGTTCATCTTTGAAGGTGGTTCTCTTTTCCAATCTTGCCCTGTTTCTCTTGGCAATTAGGTTAGCCTCTACTGTGACAGCAACCTTCTGGGCTTCTTCAAGGGTTTCAGGTGCTCTTTCCTTTAACTGATATGCCATATCAGGGTCAAAACCATCAGGGAATTTGTACAAGGCTAAATCAGGAGGAGGTCTTAAATTTTGTGGTATTGCATTATATACATTGTTGAATCTTGCACAATACTCCAAGACAGTCTCTTGGGGACCTCTTTTGATTGTATCATATTCACCAAGTATGTGCAAGGGATCTTTCTTCTTCTCCCATCTGTTAGTAAAGGCTTGATAAAGCTCATCAGGAGTTGTGATGGAATTTGCAGCCAGGGATCTAAACCAAGTCCTTACATCCCCTGTCAAGCTCTGAACAAAGATTCTCATTCTCACACTATCATCATCTATTTCATAGTTCTCAAAATGGTCTTGCATCCTCTTGGCATGCTGAATTGCTGAAAAAGGGCCAGTGGAGTCAAAATATGTGATCTTGGATTGGTACTCATGAGGCAGAGCTGCAGCATTAGCAGGCAACTGCAGGGGTGCATATCTATTAGCCATGTTTACAGGATTTATAGGATTGATTGGGACAACTGGGATAGTATGAATGACTGGTACTACAGGGGTGATGGGAACAGTGGAAACCAAAGTGTTGGTGAAGGGGATATGTGCAGTGGATGGAGGTGTGAAAGCAGGGCTTTGAGAGGTAGATGGTGAACTGGGGGAATCAAGAGTAGATCGAAATAGAACCTTGATTGGAGTTGGAACTGGTTCAGGGTTAGCTGTCTCAGGGCTCAAATCAGTAGGATCTCCCTGCCTTTGTTTCCTCCTGATGATTTTGGGGATTGTATTGGGGTTTTCAAAAATAGCTGGTGGATTAGGGTCAGGATTTGACCTAGTGTGCCTGATTTCCTTTTTAGGAGCCAGCTTCTGAACTTCTTTTTGGTATTTTTAGGATATTTTTAGGACTGTTTTTAAGGGACTGCTCAAGCTTTTAGAACCACTGTCTATGGGCAGACGACAGTTGAAAAAACAATATGCTCAGGTCCCCAGTGGAGTCGCCATTTATGTTAACATCCAGATTGTTCCCTTTGACTCCCAAGGGAATATGGCCGGGGTAACCACTAACCAATCTTTGAATTACAGTTTCTAGCCAAACTGTAATCAGAGAGGGCTCTCTCTTTAAGATTTGTCTCTGTTTTGATAGTATTTTAGGCTAGCTATGATGTTCGGGGTTTTGTTTTATGTTTTGGTTGAGGTATGTCTTCTGCATCTAAGGTGTAAGTTTTCAGGCAGTATTAATCCATTGGGAAATGGAGTCTGTGGCTACAGGTTATCTGAAGTATTGAGTTGAGTTGCTGGAATTACAGGGCCATTTAAATACTTCATGAAACAAACTTGAAATTGTGATGGTGGAGTGAATCATAACCAGTGAAAAGCAATTAAGAATTTTCCACCAGGCTGGGTGTGAGAAACAGATATGTTGCACAGGAGCAAACTTGAATTCCTGAAACAACAATCACTGTGAAAGCTATAGTTTGAAAGTGCAGCAATTAAGAATTACACCTTATGTCTATAACTGAAGAAAACATTCATAACAACATAGATTGAGTTCAGGGTGTTCTATGAACAAGTCCTGAGACTATTCTTTTTCTATGCTATCAACTATAGAATATAGTAGCATGATTGAGCCATGAAAAGATAACAAAAACACATAACAAAATTTTATAGAAGACTTATTGTGCCATGAGAGTATGCAGGAATCCTGTAACATTCAACAACACTCCACAAAGACTCAGAAAACACAGCGCTTTGGAAATTCCATCAGCCTTTGTATTAATAATCTGGAAAGTTACAGCATAAGAAACTCTTGAAGAGCAATCAAAACAACAACCCCTGCAAGCTTATGCGAGGGGGAAATATATACAATTGGTTATACAAAATATCTGAGCGTTGAGTCATCTCAGAAATGAATGCGTTTACCAACTTTCAAGATATTAGATAAGAAAAGTTATTACATCATTGAATACAAAATCAATGCTCTTTATGTCTGTCAGAAGATATTTTGACCTTAGGAGGCCACTGAGTCGGTTTGAACATTCTACTTTAATGCTGGAAAATGTGCCTTTATGGCCGTCGTGCTATAGCTTTTCGGCCCTGTCACCTGTTGGCTGTCTATGTTGCTTTGCTGGCCGAATAGTTCTGCTGAGTTGGCTCAGCTTTTATTTTTTCATGCATGCTGACTTTACCAATCTTTCCTGTGCATGTTCACTTATGAATTTCAAAAAACAAAACTTGATTCACATGCTCTGGCTTACAATATCAGCTGTATCATTTTGGTCCAGTATTCCTGTGTGGGCAATTGGTGTCTCAGAATTGCCTCTAATGTTTCATCTGCCTCTGTGTATTTATAGAAATTGGGAGGCACTTCAAACAGATGTTTGAGCTCATTCATGATAAAAAATAAGTTCTCTACCCTGTTGTAGAGACTTTGACCTGTTGCTGGCCATGTTTCCTCTGAGGTACTGGCCTTTTCTGTGATCTGATTTGTGGCAAAGGTGTTTACCCTTTTGGCATAGCTTTCATGCGAAAGCAGTCTTCCTGCGCTGTTCAGTAAGCCTAGAAGACCTCTGTTCTGCAATGCCACAAATTTATCGATGAACCTATTGACCTCGGTCTACATATCCTGGGTCCTTCTCTCTAGTGTCTGCACTAGATTTCTCATTGTTAGGACCCTCTTTATTAACAAAATAGTCTCAGTCCTGTTAGAGATTCCCATAGTTGCCAACTGAGCACTTGTTCTATTATTAAGCACATTGATCATCCTGTTGGCAACATCAGGCATATTGCCTAGAGAGGCCCTTGATCTCTGAATTTCCTTCCGTGCTTTTGCAATGAGCTCCAACTGATCATGAATTGTCTCAATATACTGCCACTGATCAGTGATGGATTGGCCAATATTGGCCCATAGCACTGTCTTGAGCTCAGCCACTACTTTATCCAGTTTGAGCTCCTTTTCCAGCTCCTTTATCCTCTCCTTGAGTGCTTTGATCTCCCTCCCTTTTTCAGCAACACTCTGCTTGGATTTATCATACCTTTCATTCACCTTGGCAAGGTTTTCCCTGGCCTCATTTAGTTATGACATTTGTGCTTCCAAAGCCTGAATCTCATTCCTCAGCTTTTGCATGTCCAGGCTTGGGGCCTGCTCTGTTGTTGATGGTGGAGCTGAGGTAGAAGGTGCTGCCTGTTCTGTTTGTTGAGCAAGGGGAGCAGTAGTTGGAGGAGCTTTCTCAAGGTTAATTATTTCTAGAGGAGGCTGAGATGTTTGACCTCCTTCCTTTTGCTGTAATGCTACTTGCAATGCTGCCTGTGCAGCCTCTGATTCTCCCAGCTTCTCTTGTGTTTGGATTAGCTGTTTGTATAAAGACACCAGCAAAGCTGCAGCATCTTGATCATGTCTTAGCTGGGCCACTTCTTCCGTTTGAGGGTGAATAGTTGCTGGGACCTTGATCTTTTTCCTCAATGCTGCCAAGTCCGCATCCCTCAATTTCAGTAATGCTTGTATGCCCTTTATGTCTTTGGGATCATGCCCAATCTCTATGATTATATCCTCTAAGGCTCTGATCCTGTTGTCCTTTGCTTGAGAGGAAGCTCTTTCCAACTCAAGTTGGGCAGCTGTATTATTTAGGCTATTTTCTAGCCTATAATTATCCAATGTTTTGTCTACCAAGGAGGCATACACCATCTCACCCGTTTGCTTATGCAATTCTATTTTGTCCATTGGGTGGATGTCCTTGGAAAGGACCTCAAGATTGGTCCTCAAGTAGTCTGAAGGGGACTGTGGTTGCAATGCAGTTGGCATGAAGTGACTCATGATCATCTTGCCCTCATTGACATCATATGCGGACATAAGTCTTTGCTGGTTAGTAGGAGCCATCTTCAACAAATGATTATATAGTTGTATTTTTATTGGCTCACTTCTCATCTTTATATCAATGAACTGCTGTTTGATGCCCAGTTCACCTTCTCTTTGGTGGCTTGAGGAGCTGACTTCTCCTCCCACTGTTCTGTCTTGTCCCTGTTGAAAGGAACTTGCAGATGCTTCTCTACTAGGTGGGCCCATGCCCAGAGACTGTCCTATTGGCATTTCCTCCTCTGATAGGGGATTCATTCTGTGTCTTTTTTCTCCCTGATTGGTGGATTCTATGAGGGGAGTTTCTTTGTCCCTCTTTCTACTTATATCCTCCTTTTGTGGGGTTTGGAGGACTAAGGCTTCAGTGGTTGTTTCTTGCCTGGGAGGTACAGTGTCCTGAGCCTGCTACTCAGTGGAAATTGGGGCCCCAGTTGCCTTTTCTTGCTGTAAGGGCTGCTCTTTCTCTTGCTGCCCCTGTTCTTGCTGTTGTACCTACTGCTGTTGCTGCTGCACCTCCTCATGAGGTGGCTGTTCTGGTTCCATTTCCTTCTCCTTGCCTTTGGTAGAGGTTTGCCCAGTAGCTTTGGCTTTTTGTTGATCTGCTGTGGAGGAAGAGGCAGCTGCTCCCTCTTGACTGCTTAGAAGATTGAACACCTGTGGACAAAGTTCTAGGTCAGCCATCTTTTTCAGATTTCTTAGAGCTCTCTGATTTAACTCTTCTTGTGTGAGAGGCTCCTCTAAGGTTCCCCTCCTCCACTTTGTTTGATTTGCATATTTTTCTATATGAGGGATCCTTACGTGATCATAACCAGACAGCCTATACTTGACCCTTCTTAAAGTTATGAAGTGATTGGGGTCATATGGTTTCCAAAGGAAACTGGTTTGCAAGCCAAGTGTTTGTAACATTCTATCCGCCTCTTGCCAACCTTCCTCCCTTTTGTTGTAGACAAAGTGGCCTAATTGGTTCCTGACCTTGAGCTGTGCTTTCTTGCCTCTGCCTGAAAAGTGTAGCACATCAGCATTCCCAAATTGCCTGAAGTATTCCAGGGCAAATAGTCTCATGGGCACATATTTGGGCAATCTGTATGGGGGAAACTCACACCCATATATCCTTATAACTGTGTGGTTCTGGTAGAAGTACCAGTCCCCAATGCTGTATAATTTAGACAACTGAAGTACCCTTTGCATCTCATCAATTAGTCTTTGAGGAGGTGAGCTCATCAGTAGAGACATGGCTGGGTGGATGAAAAGATCTATGAACTCACAGTAAGTATATGGAGAGTGAGCTCTGTGATGGAAGACAGAGGACCAATAAACCACTGACCTTGGATTGCCTTGGGCATCCTCTCTTTTCACAACAAAAGAAAACTTTTCATGTTGATAATATAGGATTAAGTGGTAGATGTAAGAGGTGTATCTGAACACCTTTTCTCTGGCCAAGTTCATCAACTGCTCATGTATTTTATCAGAGATATAGGTGGCATAGTCATAGCAGATTGGAGACTTGCCAGGAGCGAACATGAGCATGACCACCAGCACAGTTTCATCAACATATTCAATTGAATTATAGCCCAGAATGGGACTAATCATGTCTGCTAAATCTCTGCCCAATTGGTTGAGGTATACTTGGTTGAGAGGAGGATTCTTCACAGTGTCAGAGTCAATGTACAGCTGATTGAGTTTGGTGACCTGAGCATCTGTCAATCTAGCTCCTTGATTTATCAAATCTATCAGTGATAAAGGAACTAGTTTCTTCTGAGTCCTGAAGTGCAACATCTCTTTGATAGCTTCAGGGGTGATATAGAAAACGACTGAGCCTGAAGGGTCAAGCACAACCCTCTGAGTAGGGTCATAACATTCGACACATAGGTGAATGAGGTCAGGGAACTGTCTGACCTGAGGGAGTTTGAAGATGGGGAGGAAAGAATCCCATATGCCCAGTACATCTGTTCCACTCTCATGCTTAGTCTTCAATTCATTCAGCAGGTGGATGTGGAACTTGGTTTTCGACAACATTTCCTCTGATATTTGATAATCGAGGTCTGCTAGAGGTTGCCACTCCAATTCTCTCTGTGGGGCATTTAGTGGAGCAACATTCAAGGCCACAGGAGCTACTGGTGCATCCATGATTTCTTTTTAGGATTCTGTAGTTTATAGACTAGTGTTATGATGCAGAGCAACACAAAAAGGTTTTCTTTGAACAGAAGGTGAATTACTCAGGAACAGAGGACAAAAGGTGAATTGCAGCAATTGAAATACTGCTTAAAACATGAATAAGGCAAATGTCTGGCCTTAATCTCTCTTTTACAGCAAATTGGTACAGTTTGGGTTACCAGTTCGCGATTGCGCGAACAGAATGTAGTTTTTATAGAAACTCGGGAAAACGAGGCTTAGCTGGTGAATTTTGATGTTATAGGTGCAAATGAGGACCAGGCCTAGGGGATTTGCCGGTGAACTATATATTTTTTCACTGTTTTAAGTTATTTTGGCAATTTACAGACAAAACCGGGCTTAGGAGGGATTTGCATGCATAAATACCTGATACACAGTCAGCAATGGTCAAGAATGCAGGTGAAATGGCGTGCCAGCGGTCTCCAGGTTGAATTCAGCAGGTTGGCAGAGGCTCGGACGTGAAATTCATGCAGAGGATATAACAACGTTTTTTGCAAAAAGTGCAAAAAACGCGACATTTCGGCCAAAATATGGTTTTTTCGGGACTTTGGCGCTTTTTTGGATGACGTCATCAGGTGGGGTCAAAGTCGGATGACGTCAGCATGACGTCATCGGGTGACGTGGCGGCATACAAGAGGTCCACGGGGATGATGAGGTGGCGTACAGGTGGAGCAACTGGCGGACGGGGCGCTGACATGGTGGTGACGTAGGCAGGTGACGCAGGCAGGGCAGATCAACCGAAACTGGGAGTGGTTAGCGGTTTCATATCGCACCGCTTATGATACGGAAGCGGAATTGTCAGATGTACCTCCGATACGCTGTGGGGGTGACGCATGGCAGAGGCCTGACGTCACCCTCTGACAGATATCGGAAGGTATCTTTCGGACGTCGGGGCCGGTCCGATATGCACGAGGGCCGTCGGATCAAAAGGGCCCGATCTGACGGTCGACGGATCGATGAGGTGGCCGAACGATACGGACGGAGGGCGGGAATAAAATAATATATTGTTCGAGATCTGCGCCCGGCGGGGACTTTGGAAATTTGGCGGATTTCCATGGTTTTCAATGTTTTTTATATAAAAAATGCGCATAGCGCCAAACTTTGGGTAAACGGGAAAAAGTGGGTTTTTATATGTTTTTTGCAAATGAAGCGGGTTAGGGGTGGAAATGGGTTTTTCACAAGGTTTCTTAGCAAATGAAGGGTTTAAATGAGTTAACTGACTTCAGAAGGGGAAAGAGGGGTAAGGGTTAGGGCTCTTAAACTGTCCAGATGCCAATTTAATCCCTGATAGTGAACATATGGCTATAATGCCAAGGGGAGGGATATTTATACAATATTTGGGGTTTATACACTATAGTGTTATGATAGTAGGGAAGAGGTAACATAGGGGAATTATATAATAGAAGTTAGGGGTTAATATGGATGAATAGGTGAATGAGGAGTGATATCACTAAGTTTATTTGAAGATCACTTAGCTTAGGGAGTAGATCAAAATGAAAAGAATTTTACACAGGAAATGTGGCTTTTAAAGGCATAAGAACCAGCATAAAACCTCAAATTCTTCCATGAATCTTAACTGATGAAGGGATGTTAGTAATGAATGTGAAAGGGAAAAATGGGAAGTTAGAGATGCTCCTTTGCTTTGCTGCAACATGATGGAGGAGAGAACCTTCTCAGTCCATTGATATTCCTTTGTGACTAGGTTATGAAACACTCAATTGAAAGGAATGACATTTCTGCAACCCCATCTGCCTACCCATCTACTTGCCTAGCATTTTTTGTTTCTTCATGGAGGGTGCACTTGGACTTGCAGACCCTTATGTGCCTTTTCTTTTCTTTGGCTTTTTCCTTTTGATTTTCTATCTAAGGCTACCCTTATTGCTTCCAAGGTCCCAGATTAAGCAGTTGGGAACCTTAATTCTCTACCTAAACTACTGGTCTGCCAAGATTAAACAGTTTGGACAGACTTCTTTCTCTATTCTACAACAGAAAATTGAAACATGGCATGATCCAGATTAGGCTGTTGGACCATCCATCAAAATTGGGACAACATCAAGCTATATACACACATTGTCTTCTCTTGGAAATATGGGATCTTTGCATCACCAAAGCAGAGCATATTTGGAACTTTCTTTGCCAATCATGAAATATGAAACCTATTGATATAGGTAGCTAACAAATACTTTATTGGTAATATTGATTTTTTACCACATGATGAAGTTATTACTACTCTTCATAATCTGCATGCATGGGCACTTCAAAGAAAAGTAGAAACAAAGGCAGACTGTCAGACATAGTTACTCAAATTGTTTGGTCTTTCACTAGAATTTTGAAACAACGGTGGAAAAATTTATGAGAAACAGACAAAAATCAGATAATTGAACATATTGATGATCCATTAAAAGCATTATTTGATGCCTTAGCACACGAATTTGTAGGTGTTGTTCCTGAAGATTCTGCCCATCATTCTCAATTATTTTGGTCTCAGAGGTTATGCAATATATATCATTTTCATGATTATTACTATGTGATGCAAAAGTTGCTACAACAAGCATCTGATCCTCATAACGTTGCATATTTACGATACTATATTGCATCCATGCCAGGAAAGATTCCAGATTTGATTGATCATTATTTTCAATTAAATAAAATCCAGATTGAAAATATATCTTTTGCTACTCTACATCAGTTGATTGTTACTATATTACAAAAGGAATGTGCTACAGAAAAGGAAAAGAAAAATTTCAAGAAACAAATGCATTTCAGCACAAAATTATGTAACAATTTTCCAGAAACATATGACTTTGGATGTCACAATAAGACGAAAAGAAAAGTTGCTAAGAAACATTGATTTTGTGAGACAGATAAATCTACTTACAAGAGAAAAGGTTATTATCCAAAGTACAATTCTAAGCGCAGAAGGATGGTATTCAGGAAATACTTGCTTTATCTGTCGAAAAGACGAACATTTTACTAATAACTGCAAAGAGAAGAAGAACAAAAAACAAGTGAAATTCATGGATATATTCTCCAACATTCATAATCCCCAAGATTGGGATGTCATATCCCATTCTGATGGAAAATACTTTGAAATATCGAGCAGCTCAGATTCTTCAGATGATGATTTACCTGATATCAGAAGGATAAGTTTAAATTCCGACTCTTCTGACTCTGTTGAAACTTTCATTACTGATATTAAGATGTTTCATTTCAGTTCTATAGATACATTGGAGGCAAAAATAGAAAAGGTAAAAATTCAGCTGTCACAACTGGACCCCACTCAGCTGACAGTGAAAAGAAGATTGACAGAAAAACTTGAAGGCTTAGAAAAACAATTGCCTTCAACCAGAAATAAATATGTTTTTAAGAATGAAGAATTTGTATAGAAAGAGTTTGATTCAATGTTCTAGCTTCTGAAGATCAAAGAAGATATTTATAATTCAGGTATGGAAGAAATCAGTACTCTCAAAAACAAGATTGGAAAAATAGAATCATCAATACAACATACTAGAAATGAAATGATTCAATTATCTTCTAGATTGCAATATTTACTTGCTGAATATGATGATCACAATTCTAAATTGTCAAAACTATTGCTGAAAGAAGTTTTAGAGGAAGAAATGCCTATGAAATCAAACGATGTTGATTTGGTAAATATTTTAGGCATTGATGATAGAGTGGTTATTCCTATAAAAATTAAGTTACCAAAAATAAAGGAATACACTCTTGACGCTCAGATAGACTCAGGCGCTATGAGCAGTTGTTGTAAGTATGGAGCTATTCCTCCATATTATTGGCAGCTCACAAAGATTTCTTTTAGAGCTATTAATTAAAAAGCTAATGGAAATAAATCACATAGCTCCTGATTTTCCGATATATTTAGGTGATGTTCCTGCATATGTTACCTTGTATAGTTATGATACAGGTTCTGATGTTTTATTGGGTCAAGATTTTGTCAAAAGATTTCTCCCAGTAACATTTGCAAAAGATTCAGTTGTTTTGACTACTTGTGAAGGTCCGGTTACACTCCCAGCTAAAAGTGACTATCAAGTTAATGTTCAGCCCAATGAAGAAGATCATATCCAAAATAGTCTGCAAGATCTTTCAAAAATCCAAAAGATAATTAAGAATGCAGATCTACATGGTCAAAAATACTCCAAGGTATTTCTGAAAAATTTAGAAATGGTTGTACAGCTAATAGGCTAGATGCATTTTGGACCAGAGAGAAATATTTCGTGGCCTTGCCTTATAAAGAAGGATATGTTTCTTGTCCTCAAAAAGCAAGTGCTAATTATATGAGTCCAAAAGAGCAATAATTGTGCAAGCAGGAGATTTCTCAAATTTTAGAACATAAACTTATTGAACCATGCAAAAGTCCTTGGGCATGTCCAACATTTTATGTCAACAAGCACAGTGAGCAGAAAAGAGGGAAGAAAAGGCTTGTCATCAAATACAAAGCTTTAAATGAAGCACTCATGCCAATAAGAACAACGAACTCTTACTTGCTAAAATATCAAATGAAAATGTATTTAGTAAGTTTGATCTTAAGAGTGGATTTTGGCAAATTGGCATTCTCCAAGAAGATAGATTTAAAACAGCCTTTACAGTCCCACATGGTCAATATCAGTGGACAGTTATGCCATTCGGGTTAAAAAATGCCCCATCAGAATTTCAGAAACGCATGGAAGATATTTTCGGGCAGGAAGAGTATATAATTGTATATATTGATGACCTTCTTGTGTATAGTAGAGATGTAAATACTCATAAGATTCATTTAGAAAAGTTCTATAATCTGGTGTACAAGCATGGATTGGTCCTCTCAGACACAGAAGAAAAATTTCAGATTGGAAAAATCAGAATTGACTACTTAGGTTTACACATTGAGCAAGGACATATTCAGCTTCAGCCTCATGTCCTCTTGAATCTTCTCAAATTTCCAGACATCATTCCAGATATCAAGACTCTGCAAAGATTCTTAGGTTGCTTAAACTATATCAGACAATTTTATGAAAAGAAATCTGATGATACCAGGATACTGCAACAAAGACTTAAAAAACAAAAGGTTGAATGGAATCAGCAAATGATAGTTGCAATGAAAAATATCAAGAATAAAATCCAGGAATTGCCAAGTTTAAAACTTCCAGACACTAATTTGCCTTTTATTCTTGAAACATATGCTTATTGCAGAAGCATGGTAGAAAAGAATTGGTGTGCGCATATGCTTCAGGATCCTTTGATGAAACTGAAACCAAATATCCCTCTTCTCACAGAGAGATTCTAGCAGTTAAGAAAGGAATCAAAAGGTTTCATTTGTTTTTAAAGAGTGTCAAATTTGTTGTAAGAACAGATCTTAAGCATATGAAGGGCATATTGTCTAACAAAAGATTTATTGAGCAAGGAAACACAAGGGTGTTGAGATGGGCACTCTAGTTGGAAGGATTTGAATTTGACATTGTTTACAAGTCTGGAGCAGAAAAATAGCTAGCAGATATACTTACCAGAGAAGGAGCTATATAAGTCAAAGAAACCAAAATGTTCAGACCTCTACATCAAGGAGAAGCATCAACAAGCACAAGTCCTAAGGAGTCCAGTCCAGTCATAGTGTGTCATCAATGTAAATATGAGTTTTGTTGGGATTGTTTTGTTTTAAGAGCCAAGTCATTACCTATCGATGTATTACAAATTGTGTTGCAGAAATGGTTTGATTTAGAGTCCTGCATGTTAGCATACAATAGTGAATTACCATATAGAGATAGGCCTTGGAGAGTCTTTTACGCATTATCATGTGAACCTATTCCTATCTATTTTGGCTTTGTCCAAAACACTGATTGGACCTGGAAAGATTATTTTACCATTCATCAAAGGGCTACGATACATGGTTATGTCAGAGTCATTTTTTATGCTATACAGATAGATAGTGTTGTAAATTGGTGGAGTCCTTGGTTTCAGTTGTTTTTGTTCAAATATATGCCCAGGGTTACTTGGATGTGTGATAGTGATTTTCGAAATACAATTAGGACACTCAGTTGGGAAATTCACATTACTACACAACATGGTTATACTGTCGAGTTAGAATTCATTCATGAAGATACAGTAGTAGTCCAGAATAACATCAATCGACATGAAACTGCTTTTAATTTGTTTGTCAATTTTCGAGGAGAAATTTCTTTTGACCCAAGACACCGGCCTTCAAATGTTTTCTCATTTCCTTTCTGCTATTGTTTCCGAGAAGAAGCACCACCATGGTTAGATGATTCATTACCACAAGAAATATTTGCTCCTGACATTGAGCAATTATTAGAAAGAGAACAAATAGACAGATATGAACAAGATCATGATGATTCTGATGAAGAATGGGATAACAGTGACTAATGTATATGATCACTCTTTTGATATCATATACACTTTATGTAAATATTTAAGTTTTCGTGGGTTTTCTTAAAATATCCACTTTGTAATTATTATGAGCCGATGTCCTAGATTCTGACCATCTTATCTTTATATCTTGCTTTTAGATTGTGTCGGATTTGGTCCCCATATGGCTCTGCCTTTAAGGGATGAGATAACAAGTGGTAGTACCCACTTGCCCAAATCCTTTTTCTTTTAGGTACACATACTTTTACTATTTGTCCTTTCGATAAGACTTCTTGCATGATGTTCTTACCGAAAGTAGATTCTCTCTGTTTCAAGTTACCGGTAAAAATTTTGACTGGTTAACTGGCTAGGATATTATAAATACTAGCTTTGTAAAGATGTAAGGCATTTGAAAAATAAAGATCTGTGAGTATTGTGGAAGTTCTAATATTGTGTTTTTATTCCTGTGCTGTGTTCTCTGATTTCTTCTTCCAGATTTGGTATCAGAGCCATCTGGTTCTTTGTCCTTGAGCTATTTTTCTTATCTGGTTCTCCCATTTTGATTGTATAAGAGTTTGTGTATCTGTGTTGGAGTTATAAGTTGGCGGTAAGGCTTCTGTCGAAGACGTTGAGGCGAAGGGCAGCCGTGTTTGTCATCCGGGAGCACAAAAGCTTATATCGTTTAACCAGGTGCATACTTATATTTTCAAATGGCTGGTAATATGAATGGATATGAATTCATTTATGAAAAACCCGAAGATAGAAAATTAGCTAGACAAAAGAGATGGTCTTTTTTGAACAAATATTTGAATAAATCTAGTGAAGAGAAACTATATGATGAAAAAGTGCTTGTTCAAGAATTCGAACCACAGCCAAATTGGACACTGCCAGAGATCGAAGTTAATAAGTTATATAGCCTTCCAGTGTTTCAGTTTAAAGCTGCACAATTGTTTAGATTTACTTCCACGAACATTCCTATTTCTACTGGACAAAAAGTTTATCAAATTCCTTTGATTAATAAAGAAGATATTGAATGGGGAATTGAACATGGATATAAATATATACACATTGGAATGATCCAGTTCGGGATAAATCCTCTTGTTAGGCCAGGGTTAAATACTTCATGCCTTACTTGTGTTTTGGATTCCAGGATGAATGATTTTCATGATGCCTTGTTAGGTGGTTTCCAGAGCCCTTTAAACAATGACCCTGTTTGGTCTTCAGTCATTCCTAGATACCAAGTTGCTTTGAATGATCCATATATCAATAATTTCTTGAACGCATACATGTTGTTCAATGGTTTTGATGTAGCTCTAGAATCATTAATTGCTTAGTTACATTCTTCAGTTTGCCTCAGATTTGTGTCTACTACTATGCCACCTTCAAATCCAAAACTTAACAAAAGAGCATTGAAAGAAGGTGTGATAGTTGGACCCAGAAACACTGTTCCTCTTCAAGTGGGATTCTCGTAATGTACACTTCTAGAGGAGTGGAATAGTACATGCATCCCTCTATCTCAGAAGTACCCTCAGCTGAAAGCTATAAAAGAACCTCAGCAGTTATCTCTAATAAAACATTCTGATGGATCTTCAGGACTCAAGTTTACAAGTCCTAGTTTGACTAGATCTAAGTCTACATTGGCTAGAAATAAAGTTGTACTTCCTCCAGGTTGTCCAGTAGAAATAGTAATGTTTGTGGAAGTAAACCTAAACAACTGTGCAACTTTAAATTGAAAAACGAGAAGGCTATATAGCTTATTAACTTCGATCACTTAAGAAATTTTGTCCAGTAGAAATAGGAACGTTTATGGAAGTAAATCTAAACAACTGTGCAGCTTTAAATTGAAACACTGGAAGGCTATATAGCTTATTAACTTCGATCTCTTAAGAAATTTTGTTAAGAGAAGAATCCCATGAATATTCATATTAAAACTATCAGTCTCATACTGAAAAGAAAATCAAAATTGCATAAACAGAATTTTTGGACAACCCACAAGGATGAAAGGTATATATATATATATATATATATATATATATATATAGAGAGAGAGAGAGAGAGAGAGAGAGAGAGAGAGAGAGAGAGAGAGAGAGAGAGAGAGAGAGAGAGAGAGAGAGAGAGAGAGAGATATTAAAACTACTAAAATCAATTACAAACTAAACCTTCGACCATATCTTTTGTATTTTATAGACAGGGGTAAGTGGAAAGAAAATCATAAATACATGTTCGTATATCACTTCATCTCAAAAATCATTAGTAAATAAAAAGTAAGAGTTACATTCATAATGAAACTGATCCATGCTAGAGGAGTAACTAATTCATTATAATCACAAAACAAAACTTACAAACCCTATGGCTTTAGGGTTAATAGAAAAGCCATGAACAAAGGGTTTAAAACCTTAGTTTTGAGTTCAAAATAGTGTAAATAAAACTCTTGCAATTCAAATGATCTCTACCCAGTAAAAGTCTGGGTATTGCTTCATGAAAAAAAATCATTCAATACATCATCAGTTCTTGGCCTCCATGGCTTTCGAAGGTAACAAGATCATTAAACTAAGAACCCCTTTGTAACTAATGCAAATAGAGGCAACCACAAATAGTAAAACAAATCATGTTGAGAACCTAGGGTAGGGTCTGGCTATCAACATGGCTACCAGTGGCATACAACATAGAAAGACTTAGAAAAGAACCTGATACCCATCAAATTGGAAGGAGGCACATTCTCGTGTCGAGTCTACTTAAGAGACAAACTTACATATGCCAATTTGAGGAGCAAAGTTAGCGAGATCATAACCAATACTTTTAAGAGATATTAAGAGGGATAAGGTTGCAAGTAGTTATACATGTGTGTGGCACACTAAGTGAACCTAATTCCTTGTATGCCATGTGGAACAACCTAAAATAACCACTATAAACCATGGGAAACTGAAAATCTAAATAACAAAATGTCATTCCAGAGAACAAAAAGGGTCTGGCACAACACTTAGACCTAGCATTGAAGTCTTGGGTTTGGTCTATCCTCTACGCCATGACTTCACTAAGTAAGATATGCTCCTTCTATGCTCAAATTGCAAAGATTCAACCAATAATCAATAGAGTGTTTAACAATTGAAAATTTCAAAGTAAGAATACAAAATTGAAATAAATCGACATTGAAAAGTGTAAACCCTACCTAAGGAGGTACGAGGTCTTGTCTCAAACCTCATGGTGAGGGTTTCAGTTGCAAATCATTTCCTGGGTGAATAAAAGTGTGAATGAGGTAAGATTTTGCGAGAGGGAAGGGAGGCTAGTTACCTTTGTAACTCCTTCATCCTCATCCACCATCGGATTCAAACTCTAGTTAGACTGTCAAATCATTCATCGCAAATTTTTAGGAAAGTACTAAGTTTAATGTCCATCAAGTCCAATAGCTAGAGTGACTGGAAGTTTCTCATAAATCCATACAACTCATTATCTTATAGTCAAACAATAATATTAAGTCCTAGATTGTACAGTTAGTGAGAGTAGCACCATAAGACCTAACCAACATGTGATTCCCATACAAATTCCACATTCACTATATAGCACCAAGTATTATTACTATAATAGATTATTCCAATGTTATAAAACTATAAACATTATTATATACGCATAATAAGAAAAATACAATGTGTAACACACAAACAACAATTATATATATAAATGAATGTACTGCGCTTTTTACAAAATTGGTAAGGGGAGAAATTATATATATAAGCATGGGTATTATTTTGATAATGTGTGCACTAATAGTAACTTTACTTTAAGACCAATTGATATTAATGCCAAAACTTGTGAAATGTAACATAACAGTAAATTTTTTTATTGAGGTAATTTTGAGAAAAGAGATATATTACAAGTGGTATTAGAGCATAGTTTCCACATTGTGACCTAATTGGGTAGATTAAGAGAATAATGAAGGTTATGTTTTATGCCCCACAGAAAAAGAAAGATGAGAAGGTGATTCAGGTGCATCTAACCTAGGGTTGAATGTTTACCAAGGGAGTTAGTCTCATAAGTTATGATTTAATTATTTATTGTAGTTTCCTATAATTTTAGGAGAGAATGAGAATTAATATAAATAAGAGAAGGTTCAAGAGTATTTCGGAAGAGTTGAGATATTTATGGGTTAGTTAGATCTTATCTAGAGATAAGGGATTAGGTGAGAGATTTTATGGATCATGAGAGATATTTTGGGAGTTTGTTTAGGATCTAGAACCTATTTTGGGTTCAGATCCACTTGTATAAATCTAGGGGAGCCCATGAGGCATGTAAGGTGTGAGCATGAGGAATGAGAGGCCAATAGTTCTCTTGTAAATATTTTATTAATTAATTAATTATTTAGAGATTTTATGTGCATACCTATTGTGTGGATTTAAGTTTTTTGTTGTGTATTAATTTTTAATGTGAAGGCCCCCTATAGTCTGTTGCATCAAATTTTGGCATCAGAGCCAATGTAGAGTGCTTTTGAAATTTAGATGACAAGATTTACTGTACGAAACCAAAATTGAGTAAAGCAATAGCATGGAGAGTGGAGCTATGAAGTGGAAACATGGAGAGTTGAAGCAAGAGACCTAGGAATCATGAAGTTTTGCGGCATCATAGACGATGTGAACATAATCTGACGAATGTGGATTTGTTCTTGTGGATGTGAACATAATTTGACGAAAATGGATTATTTGTTGTTGTTCATTGTGCCACATAGAAACACATCAAGATCATTATTTTTTTGTTGAATTTGTCATCAATTGTAGCCATGCACGAGTTGTGTGCTGGAAGAAACAGGTAAAGTAATGAGAAATGTAGATGTTTCCATCCACCGAATTGTGAGTACATGTGTTTTTTGTTCACTCTGGTTCATGATTGAGTTTTTACTGATACATATCTAGTAAATTTTCTCACTCCGGTTGTCATGGAAAGCATTCACAGAAACATATGTGTATGCAGCAACATCATCAATGTGGATGTTTCTACTTTCCAAGTAAGTATCAAAAGTATGATATGTTTTTTGAAATGCATGTGGAAAGAGTACATAAGATAACTCCTTAGAAATTGCAGGAAAAAGAGTATTGAACAGTGTTTTCTGGCAGCAGAATTTCATGGGGCCATTTTAGCTGTTGTTGAAAGTAAAAACAAAAGCTTTATAGGAGTACAATGCATCATGGTTCGAGAAACCATGAGCACATTTGGAACCCTCACCTCTGAAAATAAATTTTGAATGGTGCCAAAAAATGGATTTGTGTTTATCTTCCAATTTGACTTTTGGCGAGTTACACTTTATGGGGACAAGCTAACCCCCTCCCCCTACCCTCCCACCCCCCGCCCACAAGCTTAATCAAGTCGATTCTTGATTATGAAGTCTCTACTCACATTTTCAACATCGTCAACAAAATCAGGGAAACAATCAAACTCAGGAAGAAACATATATTGATTAATCTTTTAATGCGTTGATAGTTCATTTGCAACTTAACTTGGAAGAAACGCTTGGTATCATGCAAATAAAAAACAAGACTACATTAAATTGGCGACTCCATCCCATTGAAATTAATTTTGGTAAATCAATTTTACATTTCCAAAAACTTCATATGGTATATCCATGGATAAAGAAAACAAAGAATTTTTAAGAACAATGTGTGAATAAAGACATTATTTTTAAAGTGAAATTTTAGAAGTCATCGAAATTAAAGGGTTTAAGAGTATTCTTATAATGGTTTGGAAAACAAACTGTTGATTGTTTTTAAATTCAACCATAAATGATTGGAAGGAATCGACATGTGTAATTTTATTTTCATGTATTAAAGAGAACACCACTTTGGATGATAAGTATGTCTTAATAGTAAGTGGTTTAATTGTGTATGGGTAGTTTTGAGAAACCATGGGTAGTTTCATTTAGAAGAGGAATAAAAAGACAAACAAAGTAAAGTCATGTGAATTGAGTCATTGCTTATTATTTGTAAAGTGAAAGTTATAAGGAAGGTTGTGTATGAATACTTGAAATTTAATTAGTCAAAGACAAAGTTGAAATTTGTAAATTTAAAGTTGAGAGACAAGTCAATAAGCTAAATCGGGAATGTATTGAGATCAAGGTCATAGATTGTAATTGGTTGCATGATCGGTAGAGCCTGACACCCAAAGTCTACTCAATGTATTGTAAGGACAATGGATATTGCATTTGTTTACAACAAAGAAAGAAAAGTACAGAGAAACTTATGCAAGGGAAGAAGGTGATGAAGATGACTATAGATACTCATTTGGAGAATTAAGGGAAAAACCATTGTAATGCCATATCAATTGGTGTAAGTCATGAAGAGTTCGAGAAAGAGATCGTTGAGTTAAAGGAACGACTTGATGTGTTGATGGAGTTGCTACAAAATCAGAAACATGGATGGATAATGAAGAAGACGGTTAGATGGCCAATAAAGCAGATGATTGGAAGGAAACACAAGTGCAAGCTGAAAAATTTGTTAAGGGAAGAAAAAAATTCCCAATAACAGAGATGAATGCATGCACTTTTGAAAGAGAACAAGGATCATCACGTGTTGAGGATGATGATGATGTTGAAATGAAATTTGTTGATGAGAACGTGTTTTCGATTCCTAGAGATGGGGCCACAAATTATTTAGAAGACCTACATATGATGACTAAATCTTTGATGGAAGATAACAATTATGTTGGTTTTAAACCTAACAATTGGTGTGTGGATGCAGGATGTGTTGAAGATGATGAACATGACACTAATTTTTCTCCATGTAGTGATAAACACTAGTCTCTTGAAATGATTTCTGAAAGAGACTGTAAAATGCTCATAAAATGTGAAGAAGAACTATAATTTCTAGAGAAGATGTTGATGGAACCTGAATCTAATAAAGTTGAAGATAAGGAAGAGAAATGTTCAATTAGTGAAAATGTGGCCCCTGGATGTAATTTACAATTTAATGATGATGAATTGATATTCCACACTAGTAATAGTAAATTTCAGTTGGAAACTAGATTGGATATTGAAATTGAAGAATGAAGGAAATTGATGGGAAAGACACCTAAACCAAGATACTGTACGATGAGGCAAGAGCACAAAATTAGGATACATTTCACTGCACAAGTAAACATCAGTAAAGAAGGAGGATAATTGTAGCATAAAATTTTGAAACCCGATGAATTAAAAGTCACAACTTCTGAAGCAGAACAATAAAGAATGGATGATCAATAGCAGACTAATGTTTGGGATCCAATAGGAGTTTTATCAACTTATAAAGACATATGGTCAGGAGACCATGAATTTCTTTTACCTGGGGTGTATGATGTAGGTACATATAACCTAAGGTTGAATGTTTATCGAGTGAGTTAGTCTCATAAGTTAGGATTTAATTATTTATTGTATTTTCCTATTGTTTTAGGAGAGAATGAGAACTATTGTAAATAGGAGAAGGTTCGAGAGTATTTTGGAAGAGTTGAGAGATTTACGGGTTAGTTAGATATTATCTAGAGATAAGGGATTAGGTGAGATATTTTATGGATCATGAGAGATATTTTGGGAGTTTGTTTAGGATCTAGAACCTACTTTGGGTTCAGATCCACTTGTATAAATCTAGGAGAGCCCATGAGGCATGTAAGGTGTGAGTGTGAGGAATGAGAGACCAATGATTAGGCCAATATATCTCTTGTAAATATTTTATTTATTAATTAATTATTCTAAGATTTTATGTGCTTACATATTGTGTGGATTTAAGTTTTATGTTGTGTGTTAATTTTTAATTTGTAGGGCCCCTATTGTCTGTTGTGTCAGAAGGGGAAGTGTTGCAATGACTACGCTACTAGTAAGACCACCTTCTGGGCCTGGTTTGATACCTTTTATAGGACATAATTTAGAAATGTGGATACAACCAAGGGATGTGTCTCAGACGACAACTTCTATGTTGTTGGAGATAATAAAACAATTAACGGCTTAGATGGTGAGTTTAAGGGGTGATAATGAGTGAATGATGTGAGAGCAGGAATGAATAATTAAATTCCTAACTGATAGCCATAATCATAATAATTTATTCCTAAGTCTAGATAATGGAAACACAACATAATAAAATAAAAGGAGGGAGGACAACATACTTGAGAAGAGTCAGACACAAGAGTCAGAATGTGATAGGGAGAGAAATGAGAAAGAATATATAAATTTCTTTGGGGACAACATGCAAAAAGAGTCTAAAATATGGAAGACAAAATTGCAAGGGGGTTTAGAAAAATAAAACCTCAAAACTTTCAGGGTGAGCTATAGGAAGTCACAAAGGCATGGTTAGTAAAGATAAATAAATATTTCCATATTCACAAATACAATAACAGCTTGAAAGCTTGTTTAGTGATTTATTGGCTACAGGAAGAAGAAACCCTATGATGGGAGGAAGTGAAATCTGTGCATGGAGTTGATGAACAATAAGTCACCTAGGATAATTTTTAGAAATCTTTTAAGTGAAAGCACCTAGCTGAGCAATTTAATGAAGATAAAGAAAAGGAGTTCCATGATGTCTGACTATAACAATTATCCTCGGATGAGTATGAGGCAAAATCTACGTCCTTACTATGGTAAACTACCTACATATAGGAAGAAAAGGCTAAGGTGCAATGATTTATATGTAGTTTCCCATCATACATGAAATAATGATTAGAATTTAATAACACTAAGACTATGGATGAAGTTGTTCAAAAAACATGTTTTTTTATCAAGAAAATGGGCAACCAATAAAAGGCATAAAGGTTCACAAAATGTTAAAAATGTAAAAACTGCAAGTGCTAAAAATTTACATAAAAATCATCAAGGAGAATTTGGGGGAAAAGGACAACAAAAACCCTAGTTACAGAACGAATCAAAATTAGTTGAATTTTCAAACTAACTTGAATCTGGTCAAAAACAGAATCCACCATTATTGTGTTAGGGTTGTGGCGAACCACATTATATCAAAACTTCACTTATCACGAAAGAACATAGAAGGTGGAAAACATAAAAGAGGTTTTCATTGTAGGTGAAGTGGTTAGGATTTTATCTAAAATCAATGTTGCATTAGATGATCATCTGACCGAATATCAACCTACCATGATTGAATTTGAATGTAATATTTTGAGTCACATTGTATCTATTTTTGTAGATCCTAGAGCAAGTTTAAGCTATATAAGTCCTAATGTAGTGAAGTTATGTCATTTGCAAGCTAATAAATTTGAGGACCCATGGCTGGTTCAGTTAGCCATATGGGCTAAAAGGTGGGTGGTAGCTAAAGTGGAAAATTATTTAGTTGAACTAGCGGGTTAGCCCATAAAGGTTAATTTAAATTATTTACCCTTAGGTTCCTATGATGTTTTAATTAGTATGGATTAGATAGATGTACATTTGTCACTTGTAAATTGTAAATATAAGACTATTATTTTCCTGAATGAAGGAGGTGTTCAAAAAGAAATTCAAGGAATTAAGAGATCTTTGAAACCAAGAACAATCATGACCTCGCAATTAGGAAAATGTATTAGAAAGGGTTGTCAAATTTATGTAGTTCAAGTAGGGTACAATAACTCTAAGGAAAAGACAACAACATTAGAAAATTTTCCAATTGTCCAAAACTTTGTTTATGTATTTTCAGAGGAAATTCATAGAATACCCCATAAACGAGACATGGATTTTACAATTGAACTAATTTTGGGAGTTGGATTGGTATCCAAGGCACCTTAATATGAGCATACCAAAATTAATAGAACTAAATATTCAATTATAAGAATTTCTTGATAAGAAATACATACATCCAAGTGTATCACCTTGGGGAGTCATTGTCCTCTATGTTAAAAATAAAGATGAAACCCTAAGACTTTGTATTGATTACCGACAATTACATAAATTGGTTGTCAAAAATAAATATCCACTACCTAAAATTGATGACTTGTTCGATCAAGTTAGAGGTGTTGCTATATTTTCTAAGATTGACTTACACTCCGAGTACCATCAAATAAGGATAAGGCATGAAGATACAGGTAAAATTGCATTCAAAACTCGTTATGGGAATTATGAATTTGTACTTCTACCTTTTTGTCTTACTAATGCCCCAACAACATTTATGTTCCTTATGAATAGCATATTTCATCCTTATCTTAACAAATTTGTGTTGATTTTTATTCGCGACATCCTAATTTATTCCAAGAATATGGAAGATCATAAGAAGCATTTACAGCTAGTATTACAAACATTGTGGGAGCATCAATTGTACACTAAATATAGAAAAAATGAGTTTCGTAAGCATCAAATACAATATATGTGACATTTTATCACTCAAGAAGGAATGATGGTAGATCTAGGGAAGATTAAAACTATCATGGAGTGACTTATTGCCAAAAATTCTGTAGACATTCAATCCTTTATGGGGCTAGAAAGCTATTACCACCACTTCATAGAAGGATTTTCCAGAGTAACTTATCCCATAACATCCTTTCAGACAAAAGGAAAAGATTTTAATTGGACAACAAAATGTCAACAAAGCTTTGATGAGTTCAAACATTTTCTGACTACAACCCCTATTTTAAGGATAAGATACCTAAAAAATGGAAATTGTTTGTATAGACGCATGTCAGGAAGGGTAGGAGGTGTACTCATGAAAGAAGTTTTGGTGGTGACCTATGGGTCTTACAAGTTAAGGGAGCATGAACAAAGATATTTTTCTTATGATATAGAATTAACTATAGTAGTCCATGCTTTGAAGGTATGGAAGCACTATTTATTAGGAAATGAATTTATTCTAATTACTTAATATAGCAGTTTAACCAATTTCTTTATGAAACATAACCTTAACACCCGACAAGCATGGTGGACCTCTTTTCTAAGTGAATTTGACTTTGATATAAAATAGTTGAAAGGTAAGAAAAATCGAGTTGCATACGATTTAAGTAAGAGGTTGAATTGTATATTTGAAATCACTTATAGTCAACTAAAGTTTGATTTGTCAAATCAGGTTAAGGATGCAACTCTAAGAGATGTTGAATATCACTTTTTACGGTAGCAAGAAAAATAAGAAAAAAAACCCGAAAAGAGAATAAAATATGATGTTAATGATGAAAATGTGTTTATTTACATAAATTAAATCTACGTCCCTAACCAAAAAGTTGTTAAGCATCTTATTCTAGTTGAGTTTCATAAAAGTCCATATGCTTCTCATCGTGGTTACTAGAAGCTAATTACAACCATAAGAAAATATTATTTTTGGTGTGTTATGAAGAGGGAGTTGGAAAAATCCTTGGCAAAGTGCCTAAAGTGTCAAAAGGTAAAATCTAAACATCAACATCCAACGAGTTTACTTCATCGACTACCCATTTTGGAATGGAAATGGGAAATTATTACATTAGATTTTACTACAGGTTTACCTAAGTGAAAAAGGAAAAATGAATTTATCATTATGGTAGTAGAAAAGCCTAGTAAGACTTCTCATTTCATTCTTGTACAATCAACCTATAATGTTGTGAAAATTGTTGATATTTTTATGAGGGATTTTTTTCGTTTACATGGAATACCCAAAATGGTAACCTCTGATAGGGATGTGAATTTCACCTCCACCTTCTACAAGGTTCTTTTTACTATTCTAGGAACGCAAGTACAATTCAACAATGCCTACCATCCATGAAACGATGGGAAAACTGAACGAGTAAACCAAGTGCTTGAAGACATGCTAAGAATGTACGTTATGCAACAACCTACCAAGTGGGAAGATTTCCTTCACCTAGTAGAATTTGCATATAATAATTGTTACCATGCTTCTTTGAAAATGGTCCATTTGAAGTGTTATATGGATGAAAGTGTAGGATTCTTATAAATTGGAATAGCCTCGATGAAAAACTAATATTGGGACCTGGCATGTTAAACTAAATGGAGTATATAGTAAAGAAAGTATGAATGAGTTTGAAAGTTTCTCAAGATCAACAGAAAATTTATGTAAATAAGAGAAGGAACTAAAGGGAATTTCAGGTGGCAGAGCATGTTTTTGTAAGGGTTAAACCAAAAGGAAGCAGATTGAGGTGGGGAGGTTGTGTTAAATTGGCTCCCTGATCATGTGGCCCTTTTCAAATACATTCTTGAAATGGTCCTATTAGGGCCTAGATTGACCTCAGGCTGAAAGGAGGCAATTCAAGGGTAGCTACAAACCACGCTTAACCTGGTAGCTAGCCCTACCAGGTCAGGATAGGGCTCTCTCCTTGTCAATCTGAATTAGGATGGTTACAATTTTGACTTGAGATGACTGAGTTGAATATAGATTTTAGGCTAGGTATAGTATCTCAAAGGATTTTGTTTGATTTTTTATGTTTGGTTGCTACATCAAATGGAAGAGGCAGGTTGGGACAAGGAAATCAAATCAGGGATACAGACATGTTCTGTGGGGCGAGGTAGACAAAGGATTTATGTAATAAAAATTGTTTTAAATGGTGGATTTATAGTGCTAAGGGGTTGAGGAGGGCATGAGGAGCATGAATCCTCTTCAAACTGTTGAAAACACAGAAAACCAAATGCATTCCCAAGACAAAGCACTATAAATTAGTGTATTTCATCTATTCACCTTGATTCATTTAGTTTAGAAGAGAGGGAGAGACGTGGATACATATAAAACATCAAAGAAAACTCATTACAAAGAAGAAACAATACATAAACTCAATATCACAAGAATCGCACAAAAATAGCTGTAAAACCTCGTTTTATTCTTTGCCAAACTGTTGTAGAGATATACAATAGAGTTCAGAGCTTCCACAAGAGTCCAACCTTTGCAAATGACTGAAAAAGTACATAATATAGGCAAGAAAAATACTCATGCTGGCTATCAGAGGTCGAATCCATGAGAAGAGGGGTGGTTTCAACCATATCTAAACTAGGAACACAAAAGTAGGCAGTGGAACAGCTTGCCTCTAAAACTTAGGAAACCAATTCATTCATCATCAAACCACTTGAAACTTGATGTATCTACCCTATGAGATTTTTCTCATCCATATTTACATATAATACATCATTCACCATGCTACATTTACCAATGAATGAAGAAAAAGTCAAATGCAGCGAAACCTAGGAGAAATATGGATTTTTAAGCCAAACTGGCAAAATCCATTTAATGCACAGCGCCAAAAATTTAATGTGCAGCGCCACTTCAAGGGCAGGTTTGGAGGCCTTCCCAGTCTCCAAAGCAGGTGCAAGATGGCTTGTTGGAAAGCCCTACCTGTGTAGTTTCTGGAACAATTTGATTCTTCGGATTTGGAGCTCATTTGGACCTCCAAACGTTGATTCTCCCAACACTGCTTCTTGTGTGGAAAAAAGGTGGCAGAGAGGGCACTTTTTGGGTGTTTTTTTCCCTTTTGGAGGCCAATATATCATCCAAAAATTCTCAAATTTTTTGAGTTTTCATATTTTTCCATGTTGATTCCAGAAATGAAAACCATTTTACAAAAGGAGATCCCCATCAAAAGCGCAGCGCCAGTGGCATTGCCCACCTATTGGAAAAACTTGTGTAAAAATTTCAACAATTCATAAATGACCAAAAATGCTCAAAATTTCTTCAAAACTGGCAAGAGACATATTCATTGAGTTCTTTGCTGAGGTAATGAAGATTTAGCCAAGATTTTGAGTTTATCATGCTCTTTTTTTCTCGTCAAGGACTTTTTCAACTTAGCCTTAAGCCTTTTCGTCCTTGAGTTACATATCTTGTTTTGGGTCAAATAGTGATAGGCCATGTGGTGAAGCATTTTCTTCTCTTTATTAGCCTTCTCAAGCATCTTCTCAAGGTGAATGTTCACCCTTTCTAGCCAAGTCTCTTGGTCATTCTCAATTTCTTGCTCAATGGAGGTCATCTTGACCTTTTCTTTCTTTGCTCTTTACCGGTTTTCTTTGATCATTTGTAACTCCATGAGGTCTTGCATGTCTGTCAACTATTTGTTTTCCTACTCTAGATAGTTAATGATCCATTTAGCCCTCTCTAGATTTACTGACAAAGCATGTATCTCAGCCTCTTTTTCTTTGATGATCCTGTCTTTGATCCTTGAGTCTTGAGCACTCAAGTCCATGACATTCTCCTCTTGAGCTACCTCATGATCAACCAAGACAAAATCTCTCTCTTGCCCTTCACTAGTGTCCTTCACATGCATCTTTATCTTACCTTTATCTTTTTCCTTGTGCTATTGGTCAACCTGTACCTGTCTAGTTGGAGAAGAAGGCAAAGCCCCTTCCACTCCTAGTAGAGATAACATCTGCCTGTGATTTGGAGAAGAAAATGAGACCCCTTCCACCCCTGCTGAAGATAATACTAACCTGGTAGTAGCAAAAAGCCTCCTAGTGCCTCTCTCATAAGTGAAAAATACTGGAACTCCTATAGTCTTAGTCTCTTGGACACTTGGTTAACCTGAAGGTCCTCCTTCCTCCTGAAGAACTAATGAAAATACTTGAGGGCCTTTGAACATTTAATGAGAAATGAAGGCCTCCCATGGCATATTCAGCTAGTTCAAATGATGTAAGACAACCATATTTATCAAGGAGAAGTGATAAATGTTGTTGAGCTGTTGAGGAAATGGTTTTCTCTAAACATAATGGGCCATCTTTTCTATGTTCCTGCATATAAAGTAGAGGAGGTTCATCATTTTCACCCTAGTGAAGTGCATCAATAAGTTGATGTGGTATGCATATAAGTGAGAAAACCTTCCCTCACAGGTGAAGTATTTGATGATGATCTTCATAAGAGGGGCAAACCTATCCTCCAAGTACTTGAAAGGAAATACCCTACTGATCTTGCTATGATATCTAGCCTTAATATAAGGCTCATAATACTCTCTGTCCACGTATTTCCCTTTGTTCCTTTGTTCCATTGTTCTGAGATAGTGGTAGGTGATAATGTGAAAGAAACACTGGCAAGGGTAACCTAACCCTTGTCTATATGAGTAACAAACAACCTAACCAGCTCATGATGGAATTTGACCCTCTGCACCATTTCACAAAAATCATAGCAAGAGTGATGTCTAAAACATGATATGGAAAGTGGGCAAGTAAGCAACTCTGTAAGACTGATAGGTTGCTCCCAGATGATTTTTCCCCCTTCGTGAGGCTTCCTTGGCTCATGTCTTTCCCTAGAACTGTCACTAGAAGTTTCCTCATCCTTCTCATAGTCTGTGTCCCTCTCCATAGGTTTTAGTGATGTAGTAGTTGGATGAGGAATAAAGGAATGAGGTGGGGACAATATGAGTATGAAGAGATTTTGAAAAGATAAGATGAGTGAGGTGTATGGGGGTGTGAGTGCTCGAAGGAGTGGAAGTTTTGGGTTTTTAGGGAATGAGGGGAATGAGGGAAGTGAGTAGGGTTTAGAATGTGGGATAAGGGTTTGATAGGGAAGTAGGTGTGGTGAAAATGTAGGATTTGGGAATCAGGGTTTGAGAATAGTGTAGGGCTAGGGTTTTATATGAAGGGTAGGGTTTTGGGAAATGAGCTCTAGTGAATTAAGGATAGGGGAGGGAGCTTAGGAAAATAAGTAAAAAAATGGAATAGGAGAGCAACAATAGGTGTTTTATAACTTGTGAGAGGTGATTTAGTGATTAACTAAGGTTTTGAGAAGAAATTCATAGATACTAGGTTTTGCTTTAGATGAGACCACACAACTCAATAAACCAAGCAACAACTTTTATTTAGCAAGGTGGAGGACTGTGCTTACTTGGAATAACAATTAAATAGCTTTGGAGGAGTTTTGATAGTAAGTTTGAGGTGTTTGAGACTTCCCTAATAGGTGCTTAGCACTGGTCAATAGGTACGCAGTGCACCTTTAATGCACAGCGCCTGAGTAATTAACACTTCAAAATAGCAACAGGTTTGCAACGCACTTTTAATGCGCAGTGCCAAGCAATAGATGCACAACGCCGAGAAGATACTCCAATTTTCCTCTGTTTTCTTCCCTTGGCTCAAAATCGTGTTTTTCAGTTCTCCTTAGCTCTCCAATTCAACAATGAAGCAATAAAACATATGAATTGGCTTTTTATACCTTTCCTCTTTTTATTTTTCATAAACCAAAACCCACTTTTCTATTGTTTTAATAGCTTTTTCAAAATACTATGTTTTGTTAATATCTGACTTTTTGCCTTTTTGCAGGTGGATTGATACTAATGATATTGACTTTTTGTAGTGGAAAGAACTGCCATTGTCACCAGGGACAGCTTGTGGATACTTATTACATATAGAACAATAAAATTACATAAATTACATGAAATGAAACTATTTAAGTACAAATGCTCTATTTTACCTCAAAACAAAATTTTGAGGTTAAAGAGCTTTATTGAGTTTACAAAAAGGAAAATAATGATTTTATGAACTTTTTTTTTATCCTCCTCATGTTTCTGCTAACTACTTTATTCGTTTTGAATGACCATGATGACAAACCCTAAGACCTAATGAAACTAAACCCTAGGACTGGTTAAAAATGAAATGGAACTGATTATGAACAACTGAAAAGATGTTTGAACATGTCAACAGATGTATGACATGAGGGAAACTAAAATGAAACCTCTACCATCAAATGATCCTTGACCTAATGGAATGCAACTAATTGAATGAAACACCTAACATGCATGCAAAAATAGCAATTTTGATCACTGATGGCAGTGCGTAAACACCGACACTAACAGGTCCAGTAGCCTATCAATTGGCTTTACCTTTCATATATGTGTTCATAACATGTATTATGTTTCTTTGTTGAAGTACATACATGATCCTAGACATATTATACATTGGAAGGATGTTCAGGTAATATAATCAAGTGAAATAAATTTATGTAAATTTTTAATTAATGATTGATGAAATATAATAGTGGCCTTGATGTTGTGATTGTTGATCAAGCCAAATAGAGAATTTTTTGTCTAACCTTTGTGTATTCTTGATCAAAGAGAAATAATGCTATGGAAGCGAGCAATCAGCTAGGTTAAAGCACAGTGGAAGCAACCCATTAGCCAGGATGAGTATTTTATACGCAAAGCATATCCGACCCTGTTCCAAAGGCTAGGAAACACCGAGGACAAAGTTTCACTCAAGAGGGGGGAGATTTAATACCCCTAAATAAATTTGTCAATATCCGAGTTACTTTATTAAGTTACTTAGTAGAATATGGACCATGTTAAAGGTATGATGTGAATAAGTTATGAACATGGATACTTTTAATTTTATTAATAAAAAGAATTTAAATAGTTAACCTTAAAGTTATGAGGAAAGTAATGTTATAATAGATTTTCATATTCCATAACAGTTGAAAGGCAGTTATGGCCAGAGCAAGTTTCTTTCCAAAACTCCTCTCAATAGATATGAACTTTCTCAGTTGGGAAAAGGAAGGCAAGAGGGAGAAGAGGAATCTAAGGAAACCTTCAGGAGAAAGGATTATAAAACTAAAAATTTTGATAAGACATTGTAGAGGGAGGTAGGCCATTACCAAATGAATTGTTCTTAATATGGTTTCCTTGTGGAGCTCTATTTGAAGTGTGAGTGCTTAGTTTAAAAGTCCTACACTAAATCTGGTTCATATTAGAGAAGTTTTAGGTTGGACCTATTAAGGTCTCTATTTTAAAATTGCTTTGGATATGAAGTTTTCTTGGGGGGGGGTTTCAGTAGGATGTATTTATTCTCACAAGTTGGGAGGACCATTTTGTGCCCTATAATTTTGTGATAATCTCAATTTATTTGAGAAAGAGATCAGTGGAACTACTATTGTAAATAATTATTTTCTTTGTATTTATAATGTATGGTTATGCAGTTGTAATTTATTGAGAAATTATATTCAGCAGGTTTATGTACCATATAATACTATGTAGTGATTGGGAAAATTATGTTTTCTCGTATATCTGTGTAAATACAAAAGTGTTTTTACAGGTTAGCTCCAAGCTAGATCTGACCCTAGTTAGATAACCTAGAACAGTCCCAAAGTATATTTGTTTAACTAAAGTGGGAAGCTAAGTACCAGAACCCAGGTCCCATCAAACCTCAAACTTAAATAAAGTGAATAATATTATTACCTACAAAGTAGTATACAAAAAAAACTAATTTGTATGGAGAAAATAATTCCATGAATCATCATAATAAAAATATGAGTCTCATAATGAAAATGAAACCATAATCACATGAACAGACTCATTGGAAAACACACAAGGATGAAAGTTATATATATAGATGTAGATATAGATAGATATATATGATACATTTCATCCTTGTGTGTTGTTCAACGAGTCTGTTCATGTTATTCTAGTATATACCTACAAATAGTCCATATGCATTAAAACTACTAAAATAAATTAGAAACTAAACCTCTAATACAGACATGGGTAAGTAGGAAGAAATTTGTAAATACATGGTCGTATATGGCTTCATCTCAGCAATCATTAGCAAAGAAAAGGTAAGAATTCCATTCATAATGAAACTAATCCATGTCGGAGTAGTAAATAATTCAGTATAACAACAAAACAAAACATACAAAACCTACGGATTTAGGGTTATGTTGATGGTGTTGGATTTCATAAACATACATGAGATCTCCCCGATATGAGGTCCCAATTAACGTCACACTGTTTGGTGTATTATTTGGCCACCATTAGAATGGTTTAGAGGTGCACCTTGGTTAGGGCACATAAACAATCGATCATAAACACCTTTTTGTGGTAAAAAGTACGCAAGATTTGTGTGATACCACATGTAGAATGTACATGAAGATTTCATGGATGTAAGAAGAGATGATCCTCTGATTAGGAAAGTAATAGCACTATCCTAAGAGAGACCTGCAAGCAAAAGGAGGAAGACTCGTTGATTAACTTGCAAATTAATTCACAAGATATGCAACAATCATAAAAGCATAACAATGCTCATTCAACAATATTCATATCTAAGTAATGAAATAGTTCATTAGTCTTAGTCACGGAAAATTTTAAGGATGGAAGATTATCTTAAAGTTTAAAAACATTGGCAAATTTCACTAGTCCCTAGTATGCAAACTATAAAATAATTATTGATGCATTTGTTAATTATTCAATTTTATAATTATTTTATATATACTCTCTACACAATGTTAGCGATTTTTAAGGTAAGATAATTTTATATTGTAAAATTTGGGCAATATTTTTTTATAAAAAAATGGAAGTTGGCGAATCTTGTTTTTGGAAAAACCATGGAAATTTAGCCCACCTGCGAATATTATCCCTAAATTTTTCCATGGTCTTAGTATGTGTTATGCCAACATATACCGCAAACATATAAAGAATAGTCTTACTACATTCACGATATATTCATGAAGAAGTGTTGGCTTGAGGCGTTTTTTATTATTAATGAAAGATTTCAAGTACATTGTTACATTGTTGCAACACTTGATTGAGTAGTGGAACATGAAGCTAAAAATTAGTTATCCAAATAATTATTTACCTCCTATGCAACACAAGAGAAGACAATGAAAAACCTCTAATAACTCAAGCCCCTTACTTGAGTTATGAGGAGTTATTTATAATAAATGACGATTACTTATGAGTTTCCACATGACTTCTCAACTTTTGTGACCTACAGGCTTCCATATAATCTTTCACATTCTATAAATGACTCTTTACATTCTACATCTGTCCTTTCACATCCCACATGTGTCTCTTTGACTCCATTACATTGAACTTATTACAACATATAAATTATATATAGGACGGTGCATATATAAGAAAGAACTTCTAATGAGAGGAAATAATTTCATATATATAAATAAGTTGCTTCTTCATGGAGCACAATTGGGATGTATGAATGTCATTCTATGAACTCCATTGTGTTGACTTTGACTCGGATCGACAACTCAACTAAAAACCACATCTTTACCTCCAATGCTTTTGCTAATATGGTTTTAGAGCTAGATTGTACACTATTCCACGAACATGACAATTTCATGTGAAATTTTAGGAGTGTAATCACATGTTGTAGAATAACTCTCTTAACAATATCTAAGCCTTATTGTTTTGGTGCTTGCTTGATTTGCTCAACAATCTGCTTCACATATTGCATGGATGTAATTCTGGATATGAAGTCGTAATTGTAATAACCCTCATCAAAATTCCATGTAAATAAAAGTAAATAAACAAAAAATAATAACCACGGTTGATGGGACACTTATTCCAAGCTAAATGTTAAGAAAAATTCTAGTGATGGGGATCACTTGTGATTGTTTAGGGCTAAGAAAATTGGAAAAAGAAATGGCTAAGGCTTTGGAACGGAAAAATGGCATTTTTGGCACATTTATTTATGAAAATAATTCAAATTAGGAGAAAAGGGAGGTGAAAGGTCACAGGTTGCATGTGAGGAGTAAAATGAAGGAAAATAATGGAAAATGAGGAAAATGAAGGCCTCATTCATAAAAAGGCTCGTTAGGATCAGTTAATAACCTTTTGTGAGTTCAATTTTGGATCTCTCTCATTATTCTCTCTCTGTTTCATACTCTTGGAAACTTAGACTCTTGGTGGGTGCGACATACTTGGATTCTTGGAGCAAGAAGGCAAAGGAAGAGTAGGAAAGTGCAAGAGGGCATCAAGTTCAGTAGCTACATCAAATTTTCTTATAGGTACCGACTTGAATGTATGTTTTCTTCACTAGTTCTCGCATGTATGGAATATGGATGTGGATTCTTGGTCATGATGTGTCATTGGCATGGAGGATTTCTGGGATTGATAGTGGATTTCCTAGCCTTGTCATTTCCTAGATTGCCATGGTTATTTTGGGTTTACTTTAATTTATTTTTTTTTGGTTGATTCTCATGTTTCCTTAGCTTGGGTTGAGTTATTAGTTCTTGGAAGTCCTCGTTAGACAAATGCTCTAGAAGCCTTGTAGTAGCTTGGGTTGACTTACTAGCCCTAGAAGCCTTGGTTAGACAAACACTCTGCAAGCCTTTGGCAGGTTGAGCTACTAGTCCTGGAAGCCTTGGTTGGACAAACAATCTCGAAGCTCGGTGGAGGTAGTGGGTTGAGTTACTAGTCCTAGAAGCCTTGGTTGGAACAAACACTCTAGAAGCCCTTAAAGGTTTGGATGGAGACCAATCCGATGATGGTTTTGTGATGTCCAACCACGAGGTGGAATCATTGTTTGACTGGTTGAGGTGGATGGCCTCTGAAACCCCTGGATGACTTTTGATTGATGTTTTCTATGAGATCCCACATTCATGCTTGGAATATGGCATGGGGGTGAATGGCTGAAGAGAGATTTGGCTCAACCATTCTATGGTTGGTGGAATGTGGAAGTTCCATCCTCAGCTTGGATATTTCATCATTAATGAAAGGTTATTTCTCCTTGTATTTCTATGAGAATTTTGATGAATTATATATGGTCTATATGATTGTAATTTCATGAGTATTTATGTTGCTATTATGTTGGTTATGTATGTGTTTTATGACAACAACCACGTATGGATTTCATCATGTTTTTACTTGTAATTGAATGATCAATGTATTTGTGACCTAATGGATGGAATTTTAGTTGATGTACTGAGGCATCAATGGTTCTTAGTGATTCTTAGCTAAGTATGAGACCCCTATCCTCATAACTATTATTTACACCTGTACAATACATATTCATGATATGTTTGATGAAATTCCTGTCATGGATAGTAGGGGTATAGTCAAGTTATTAAACAAGTATTTTATTTAATAATGTAATTTCCATGTTGTTTTACTATTATGAATAGATGGTTCAATTATGGGAAGTGACATGGGCTTTGGGCCTGAAAAAGTGGCTCAAATCCAGGGGTCGCTAGGATAGCACTGACAAATTTAGTTTCTCGTCAAAGCTTGTGAGAGTGAATTTGGCTTTTTGGATGTGTCATTCCTATATCATGAGAGATTCTCGGGCTTAAGTTGTCCAAAATTTCGGTGGGACCCAAGGTAAAGTTGTCTAAAGTATTGGATTGGTTCCTGAGGGTCCTGTAGCTGATATTGAATATATATATGGTGTGATTCTATCTATTTCACTTCCTTAATGTGATTTAGGAGGTCGAATCATATCATATTGGCCTCTCGTCACATGTTTTGCCCCGACTGGTCGATTCCTTGGCTAGATGTAGGAGGAGGGTGTTATAGACTGATATCAAAGCATGGTTCACCCATTAGACTAGATGGGCTTTGTGTTGGTCATGCATGCATGTCAGTTGCATGTGTGTCTCTCGCCCTTGCTGTTGGGGTGATTATATGAATGATAAATCACCAAAATATTAAATTATCAACGAGGGATTCATAATCAGTAGAGTTGATACACTATATGTGCCGATAACAGATAAGTTCCTATGTTTGATGAGTATAGCCTAGATAAAAAACATTCAAAACCAATACTAACTTCCTCATACAATTTGAAAGAAAAACTCATAAATAAAATATTAATAAGCATGTAATCTAATGGTTCTTGCTAGGATAACAAGTTTGTCCATTTACACACTCATGAAATGAAAAGATGGATTCAACTTTATTTTCTTGTACCAGTTGATTTCAATTAACTTACTGCAATCAAGCATCAAAGCAAACATTCCTAATCTAACTAATTCTAAAGGAAGCCATACATTCTTGTATAGGACATGTTAATTGTGACAAGAGTCTTCACATAATAACACATGTAGGTGAATGGTGAGATTGTTGTCTTTAACTCTTCCTATTCTTTCAAATTAGAAATAAATACTTAAACCGACAGCTTTAGAATTAATTTGCATTCATAAAAACAATATGTTATCACTCAAAAAAATAAATTACTTACATATATTTAAAACTAGAATCATATCAGCACTCTAAAGTTGAATTATAATAATAAATCACTCTCACACGTAAACCAAACTAAATTCACACTAACTATAATAAAAATTTCCATGATGGCTTTGATGGGCCCTTACTAAGCTACGAAGGAGAGTTCGAAGAATTTATAGAACTAAAGAATCCACTAACACATCGATTTCATCAATTTTTTCTCATATTATTGATTTCAACAGAAAATATTACAGAGTCAAGTCTCCAACATAAAAGTAAAGGTAAAACTCTATCTCCAAGGCTAGCTGCAACTTGTTTGTCTCCCTATGTCTTACTCACTGTCTCTCCCTTGCCAAAAGTTACTTGTGAAAGTTGGGTCACGATCAGACATAATGGAAGTGGGTATGCCATGCAATTTGAATATCTGGTCCATGAAAGCTTGATCCACAAAAGTGGGGATAAATGGGTGGGTTAGAGCACAAAAATGAGCATATTTAGAAAGTTTGTCCACAACCACCATGATGATGGATTTGTTTCCTGTATTTAGGAGACAAATAATGAAATACATAGAAACATCCATCCAGATGGAGGTAGGTATTGGCAATGGTTGTAAGGTTCCTGGTAACTTGACTATTTCTCCTTTTTGGTATTGACACACATCACATTTAGTTACAAAAGTAAGATTTTTTTTTTCAAGCCCATCCAAAAGAAAGAACGACGAGTGTGAGCATAAGTCTTTTGAAATCCTGAATGCCCTAGAGTGGGAGATGAGTGCAACTCTTCCAAAATGCATGTTTTGAGGGTGGATGTCAGCGATATAACTACTCGATCCGTGTAGCGAAGAATATAATCCTTCCAAGAGTAGCCAACTGAGGAATTAGGATTCGCCCTCAAGTTATTAATGAGTTGGGAGAGAGAGGGATGTGAAAACCATTCCTTTCGGGCTTCTTCAATCCAATTTGGTATGGGAAGAGAG